>CAXKVX010000847.1:0-24293 GCA_964058865.1 Eleocharis quinqueflora | reverse complement strand
AGAAGGCTGTCTTGTATGCTGTTGGAAATACACTTGTTTGTGATGGCCTTGACGAAGCTAAAGTTTTAAGCTGGAGTGGTGAGAGGCACAAGGGTATGTTCTGCTTTTCACTAATATATTTTGTGATAGATCTTTAAAATCTATCCTTGTAATTGTGAGGATTTCCATGTCTAGTTGTGACTGTTGATGGTATACTCCTTACAAAAGCCGGTACAATGACCGGTGGAATAAGTGGCGGAATGGAGGCAAGATCAAATAAGTGGGATGATGGCAAAATCGAAGGTGTGTTTCCTCAATCACTATACCTTTGGTTAGTTCTTCTTTGCATGTTATGCTTGTATTCCGTTGTAATCAACTTTTATTACTCTTTTTGCTTGTTGTGTTATAAATGCTTAGCTGTGAAGAACAGAAAGGCCGAGTATGAAGCGGAACTGTCTAAACTGAAGTCTCCCAGGGAGCTACAGAAGGAAGAACTTAAAATTTCAGAAAAGATCACTGAATTAGAGAGAAAAAATCACTATCAGAATGTTGAGAAGGTATCTCATCATATTTCTGCATAGTTTTAATATTGAACAGGCTATGTAAGTTCAGTACATCTAGAGCAATAAACATAACAATTCAGGTTGATTATCTTCATGTATGTATTCCAACTGGCTTCTGTTCATTTCAGAATAAGAAAAGGTTATGTGTTGCAGAAAAATGTTCAAGACAAACTGAAAAGGCTAGACGATGAGAAGATTAATATTGACAAGGAGATTTCTCGTCTTGAGCCTGAGCGGCGAAAGGTACTTCTGACTGCTTTAGATTGTTTTGCATATGAAATCCTTATCGACATGTTTTATAGGTGATTAAGTTGTTGTTTTGTGTCTGTAGCTGGAGAAACTTATTTCCAAGAAAAAGGAGGAAGCGAGGGTGCTTGAGAAAAGGATAAATGAGATGGTGGACAGGATATACAAAGATTTCAGCGCGTCGGTTGGGGTGAAAAATATTCGTGAATATGAAGAGAATCAGCTCCAGGCTGCTCAGGAGTTGCAGGAGCAGAAGCTTAGTCTTCAAAACCACATGTCCAAATTGAAATATCAGTATGTCAATATATCTCTGATGTGTACAGAAAACAAGATAATAGATACAACAACAACAAAGCCTTTTATCCCAAACAAGTTGGGGTATTAGAAATGAAACCAAATCAGAATTACGAAATCAATATAAATAATAATAATATAATAAATAGTAAAATAATAGTAAAAATAGTAGTAGTTGTAGTAATAATGATAATAGAATAAAGCTACCGAGCTCTTAGGAGCACGAAGCCTTTCATGCTCATAACTCAAAACATATTTAATTATCTTAAAATTTTGATTATCATATTCAATAAAGTGTTTATGTTGAAATCGTCTAGGAAATCAAATTTCGTGATTTTTTTTAACTTTCTAGCTATTTTTTAAAAATTTAAATAAAACCTCGTTGAATTTTAAAAAATGACCTTAAGATTTCAATATGAACAATTTATTGATAAAGATAGATCAAAATTTTAAGATAATTAAGTATATTTTTTAGTTAAGAGCATGAGATGCCTCTGTACTCCTAAGAGCATGATAGCTTTACTCGTAATAATAATAATAATAATAAATCATAAGTTTAGGCTAGCGTCTTACATATCTGATCCTGAACTTGTCGTACAGTATACCACTACTAAATTTTAGTCACGTCATGGTTTTGGTACGTGGATCGCTAACTTCCATGAACTTTGGAGATGTTTCGTGTCTTTTAAGTCTTTTTTTTTCAGCTCATCCCATGTCAATCTCGGTGTGACACCTAACTCTTCTCGTGTCTTCGACACAACTTAAAAATCCACTACGTACCGGTGCATCAGAAGGCCTCCGCTGGACATGCTCATATCATCTCAAACGATGTTGAACAAGTTTCTCTTCAATCGGTGCAACCCGACATTGCACGTATATCATCATTTCTAATGTGATCTTCTTGTATGCTCATATATTCATAGTAACATACACATCTCTGTCGCTCTCATCTTTTGTATGTGTTGCCCTTTAATAGTCTAACATTCTGCTCCATACAACATTGCAGGTTTGATCGTCGTCCTACAAAATTTACCTTTCAACTTTTATGAGACCTTTTTGTCGCATAAGATGTTAGGTGTTTGTCGTCATTTTTTCCAATCTGCTCTTATTCTATGGCTAACATCTTCATCAATATCACCATCACTCTATAACATCGATTTCAAATATCAAAAGGTATTTCTTATGGGCAATATTTATCCATCTAAACTAAAATCTCCATATTTCGAGCAAACGTTGCTGAACTCGCACTTAATATACTCGGTCTTAGTTATATTAAGTCTAAAATCTTTTGATTCTAAAATCTTCCTCCACAACTCTAATTTTTTGTCAACCCCTACCTTACATTCGTCAATTAGGACCACATCGTCGGTAAAGAGCATGCACCAAAGAATATCTCCTTGTATGTCTTTCGTGATCTCATCGATCACTAAGACAAAGATGTAAGGGATCAAAGTTGACCTTGATGTAATCCTATCCTGATGGAGAAGTCATCAGTTTCGTCGTCGCATGCTCTGACACTAGTCACAACGTTATCGTACATATCTTTGATGACATTGATGTACTTGTGGGAACTTTCTTCTTTTCAAGTGCCCACCACGTGACTTTTCTCGGTACTTTTTCATACGCTTTCTCCAAGTCGATGCATAACACGTGTAAAGCCTTCTTCTGCTCTTTATACCTCTTCATTAGTTGTCTTGTCAATAAAATCGCTTTTATAATCGATCGTTCGGGCATAAAATCAAATTAGTTCATCGTAATGTCGGTCATCTTTCTTAAACGATGGTCAATCACTCTCTTTCAGAACTTAATTGTATGGCTCATAAGCTTGATTTCTATGTAATTAGTACAACTTTGAATATCTTCTTTATTCTTGAAGCAAATACTAATATACTTCTCCTCCAATCGTCCGGTTTGTTTGATCGAAAGATGTTGTTAAACAACTTAGTTAACCATTCTACCTCTATGCCTCCAAGGAATCTCCACACCTTAATCGGGGCCCTAAATTCTTACCTACTTTCATTTTTTTGAACCCCCTTCACCTCCGACTGTTGAAATTTTCGAACGAATCGCCTGTGGGTGTCATCAAAAGTCATCTAGCTGGATCATAGTGTTTTCATTATCTTTGTTGAACAACTTGTCAAAGTATTCTTTTCATTTGTTCTTGATCTCGTTGTCTTTCATCAAGTCTATTTTTCTCGTCCTTGATGCATTTGACTTGACTGAAGTCTCTCGACTTTGTCTTGTGGAGTTTGGCAATCTTATAGACGTTCTTTTCGCCTTCTTTCGTACCTAGCTTATGATATAGATCGTCATAAGCTCGATCCCTTGCTTCACTCATTGTTTGTTTGTGTTCTTTTTGGCTGTTTTGTATTTTTGTACGTTGTCTTCACTCTTGTCATGATGCAAAACATGTAGTAGTCCTTCTCCTTGATAGCTTTTTGCACGTTCTCGTTCCATCACCAAGCGTCTTTAAATTCGCGTTTATTTTTCTTAGTCACTTCGAGTATCTTCGTGCTATCTTTCGAATGTGAGTTGTCATCTTCTTCCACATGTTATTGCACTGTCATTGTCTTCGTTCTAGGTTCCTTCTTTGATCATCCTGTCCTTAAAGACCTGTTGGGCATCTCCTTTGAGTTTTCACCATTTCGTCCTTGATATTTTGGCGTCTCTGTTATGTCAAACACGTATTCGAAAGCGAAAATTCGAGATCACATGCTCGTGTTGTTAGACGACACTCTCTCTGGATATAACCTTATAATCCATGTAAGCTCGTTTGTCTTCTCTCCTAGTAAGAACAAAATCGATCTGACTCGAGTGTTGACCACTTCTGAAGGTAACTAAATGTGATTGTCTCTTTGTAAATGTGTTAGCTATCATGAGGTCATATGCTACAGTGAAGTTCAAGATGTCTTCTCCTTGATTCTTATCACCATATCTAGAACCCCTATGCACTTCTTCGAAACTCCCACTAGTTGTGTCAACATTTTCGTTGAAGTCTCCTTTTATAAAAAACTTTTCACTGCTAGGCACACCTTTAAGCATCTCTTCTAGATTTTATCATAATTGTTTCTTGACGTTCTCGCACAAACCTATTTGTGGGCACACGACGTTTAAAACTAAATTGCCAGCGACTAACTTGATTAGGATAATTTGTTCTCCTTGTCTTCTAACGTCGACAATTTCGTTCTTGAGGCTCTTGTCAATAAGACGCCTACTTCATTCTTGATTCGTTATGTTCCAGTGTATCATAGCTTAAAATCAATATTCTCCACCTCCTTCGCCTTCTGATCCGTCCATTTAGTCTCTTGAATGCATAAGATATTTACATGTCTATTAATTGCTGTATCAATTAACTCTTGCAGCTTATTCATTTAGGATCCTACATTCCAACTACCCAAACGAATCATATTCTCCTCGCCTAGCTTCCTAATTCATACCTAAATTTTTCTTATCATTAATTTCAGTGCTGATTTTGGAATTGCAGACTTGAATATGAAGAGAAGAGAGATATGGAATCTCCTATAACAAAGCTTTCAGCATCTCGTGATTCGTTAGAGAGAGAGTTGGAAGGTCTTATAGAGAAGGAAAAGACTGCTAAGGAGCAAGCTAAGAATATTTCAGAAGAGATGGACAAACTCAAAATGGAGGCTGATGGTACTCTCTCTCTCTCTCTCACTTTATGCAAGTACTGCAAAAGATTTGACCCTATAAAACCTAGTGTTTTTGCAGCCTGTGTAAACAATGCGGGAAAAATATTGAATATGAAATAAAAATTAACTTGTTAATTTAAGTTTGCCATCTTATTCTCCTAAATTGTTAACATTAGATCCCATGCTCATAAGGCTTTTATATGCTAGTCTAAATGCTTACTTTTCTTTCTCTTGTACTTACTATCGTTGTGATTATAGACTGGAAAGCCCAATCAGATGAGTTTGACAAGGAGCTTGAGGAACTTAGAAAGAAGGAAGCCAGCATCAACACAACTCTTGCACAACTGGAGCGGCAAGTTAAATCTAAGGTAATTTATTGCTTCTTAATAGTTGATTTGCATGACAGAAGAAGTGTTGGTTTTGGGAACCATTTATTGCTGAAGCTACTGGCTTACAAAAAGGTTGTTTGGGTATAATTACAGGAGGCAACTCTGGAACAATTAAACCACCAAAAGCAGGATATATACGAGAGGTGTAAGATGGAGCAACTGGAACTTCCTACAATTGAAGATGCAATGGACATTGATGGGACAACGACCATGGTGCTGGATTACAGTGAACTTAGTGAGGCACAACTTCGGGTTAATGGCCGTGAGAAGGTTGATTCTGAATTCAAGCAAAAGATGGAATTACTTGTGGCTGAGATCAACCGCACTGCTCCCAACCTCAAAGCACTGGACCAATATGAGGTTTTGCTTAGGAAAGAGGAAGAAGTCAGCAAGAAGTATGAAGAGGCTCGTAAGGAAGAGAAGGATATCAGTGACAAGTTCAACTCCATCAGGCAGCGGCGGTAAAAATCTACTTTTAAGTCCATTTCTAATAATTTCTATTAAAAAATTCCTTTCTTAAGATTAGTCCTTGTTGCTGCATGCATCTGTATTAGGTATGAGTTATTCAATGAGGCATTCCAGCACATTTCAGAAAACATAGACAGAATATACAAGCAGTTGACAAAGAGCAGCACACATCCACTTGGGGGGACAGCATATTTGAATTTAGAAAATGAGGATGAGCCTTACTTGCACGGCATCAAGTACACAGCCATGCCTCCGACTAAGCGCTTTCGTGATATGGACCAGTTGTCTGGTGGTGAGAAGACTGTTGCTGCTTTGGCTCTACTCTTCTCCATCCACAGGTAATGGACCAGCTGCACATTTACTAATATTCAGTATAGTATTGATGGTTTTTCTTCCCCTTAAATCACTGTTTGGGGTGCTATACTGATTTTTTTCCGAGTTGTTTGTTGCTTGAACAAATACAATGGTTTTATTAGTTTTGCACTGTCATTTGGATTAATTCTAACCTGAGAAATGATTAGGTTAGTTCGTCCAAAAATAAGAATAAGAGAGAAGAGATGTGTGGAAACTTTCACAATTATGATACACCGACTGAAAAAAGTGCCTGATCCTAATAATAAAATTCTAGACGTGTTCTTTATTAATTATAGGAAAAAACTTGGGTGCTCTACTAGCTGGGTATACCTGCGTAATCCTGTTAGTAGTGATTGGTGGAATTGAATCTAGGGAATTGAAAAAGTAAAACTATTATATATTATTATAAGTTAGAATGCATGTGATTGGTGGAGTTGGGTGCACTGGATACTCCGGTGGGCTGGTGGAGTATGCAAGTTTTTACCTCAATTATATTGATTGGTTTTCAAGCTCAGTGCAATCTAAGAATATTTGTGGCCATCAATCAAACAGCAATAAAGATAAATTGTAAAAGTTTCTAATTGCACCATGAAAAACCAATCAGGTAAACTAAATCTCATACACAGCATATTGAACCATAGAGAAGTTTCCTGGTATTTTCCTTGTTATACTCCATAAGCTTTGAATTCGGTCACTGTTGTAAAATAAGTTGTTATAACCCATCTCATAAGAGAAAAGCTGCAAGGACAAGAACATGTTGAGTATTGTCTAACTAAAGGGGAAAAAATGATCTTATTTTATTATTATTTTTCCTGAAATTCTTTAGCTCTCATTATATTTGTGATTGTTTGTTTGCAAATATTACAACTAAAGGGTGTTTGATACAAATACCTATAAGATGTAGGGTGCCTCTTTTTCTACAAGTATTCCTTCACTGTCATTGTATTGTCCCTTTCTTTTCTTATTGAGCTACCTGCATTTTGCCTCAGCTTCCGGCCATCCCCTTTCTTCATATTGGACGAAGTGGATGCTGCTTTGGATAATTTAAATGTTGCCAAGGTAGCAAGGTTCATTAGGTCAAAATCATGTGATTGGGCCAGAGGTACAGATCCTGAGGCCTCAGACATTGGTCCTGGCTTCCAAAGTATAGTCATCTCTCTCAAAGACAGTTTCTATGACAAAGCTGAGGCATTGGTTGGTGTCTACAGGGATGCTGATATCAAGTACACATACTATTTGCTCAAATTTTCTTTGCCTTTCCTATTTATGTTGTGTTTTACTTTGAAGCTAACGTTTGTTTATTTGTGTGCAGCTGCTCAAGAACATTGACATTTGACCTCATGAAGTACAGAGAATAACATGGTACTTGAACGTAGTGTAAACAATCTGATTAGTCCCTAGTGCTAGTGCTGCTTTGATGTTGTAATTAGTTTCCTTAGGCTTTAATAGTATAATTTCAAATATTGTGCTGTTCTAAGTTTATCGGTCCTTCCAGATGTTGATTTTCCATCACCAATGCGGATTTCATTTTTCATCTACTTTTTTACTTGAAAAAGATACATTTTTAATTACTGTATCAACTTGAACTTACAACTGGAAAGTTACTTATCCTTGGTTGGCTTCATAGATTTTGATATTTGACATGGTTTTTTAGACTTGATTTTTAGCTCGTTCTAATAGTTCAACTGGTCATAACAAAAGCATGTAACGTTAGTTGAGATTCTCCCAGCAGTAATGTTGTCATCTCTGATGTTATTGTTTGACAAAAGTGGTTATAGTGTAAAATATTCTATGTATAGGAACCTTACATTTTTTGTTACATTTTGTGCCTGTAATACAACTTTGGCTGTTTTTTTATACAAAAATGACATGTGCACGAAGCCAAAGGTAAAAAATAAAGCGAACTATACAGTGGTATTGGAGCGGGGATGGCGGTGCAAATTATACAAGGGGATGGTAGGTTTGCTCTTTGATCTGTGAAATAACCGCTTCTTCTTCACAGTTCGGTTGATGATTGTGATTAACACCTTGCCAGGCTCACTTACGTAATATGAATTTCTGATGGTTTCTTCCATCCTCTTCTCCTTCTGGATTAATACTCTGTATGATCCTTCATCGTCAGGTACAAACTCTTCCTTGTAGCTCACATCCCATCCTACGACACTTAGGTCCCACACCAGTGTTTCCCCTGGCTGATACTAACAAGCCGAACAAGGGAAAGAAATATAAGTGACAGTGGGTTCACTTATAAATTTGTTGGAAAACAAATCCTATTACCTTTTCAATATAAAATTCCACAATTTCTGTGCTACCGGCTCTCAATGCGACCTCAGAAACTTTTCCGGTTTCATCTGAAAATTCTTCGTCGTTCTCCCTTTTAAAGCCACCATATTGTATTGGTATATCCTCTGGTGCTATGTACCTATCAAACAATGATGCCACAGGTAAAAAGGTGATACGTAGAGACTAGTACATCAGTACATGCAACAATTCTGTGTACAAATGAACTTACTTGAGAAGCGTCCTGGTGATTTGGCTTGGTCTGACAAATATAAACTTGCTCTTGCTTCTTGGAGAAGTGAAGTGAGAGAACAAAGCATGATATGCGTAGCTGCGGAACGATGCATTTAAGAATATCTGCAAAATGATTTCATGAATTTTCAAAAGGAAATGAAAAAAGAACAATAAATGTTTGCAAGGCATGATTTGATTAGTTATGTCAAGAGTTGCTTTTATTTGCATGCATCATTAGAGAGAATTTTAAGGAATTGCTTACATTCTTCGAGACAAACTCGGGATAATTGTCTTGGAGTATGGAGACGACCTTCTTGGTGGTAGCACGGAACTCCTTCATGGAATGGCTGAGGCAGTCGTTTAAATCTATGACCTGAAGTATAGACTGAGCCTCCCCTGACTTGAAACTAAGCTGCCTTATCCCCTTCTCCATGCACCGGACCCTCCATCGCACAAACTTCTCCCTTTGCTCCTCATCACCAAATGTGCTCTTGTACAACTCCTTGTCTTTGAATGCCCCGTACATGTTGTAGCACACAGGTTGCCCAGATCTGTCCTTCCCGTTCATAAATGTCACTTTCTCGAGCTCCGGCAAATCTAGACCTTCCTCATTTAATATCCCATCAGCACCAAACTCCTCCCTCCAAACAAGGGTGTTACGAATCATGTCAAGTGCATCAGACACCTTGTACTCTCTGGCATTTAGGAACTTTAGGAGGATGACATCTGTTGATTCATGACCTTGGCTCGGTTGCAGTGGCACCTCCCAGAGTTTGAAATCAGAACTTCTAGAGTCTTCACCTGCCTTTGGGCTCATGAAAAACATCTCATTCTTTTTTGGAGAGCAAGGATGTGCCACCACTCGGCTGTTGCGTTTGTCATTGTTCTGTCCACCTCTGGTCTTGAGGAGTTGGTTTGTGGCAATGGCCTCTTCCAACCTTGCCTTCAACTCGAGAAGTGCTTTCTTCTCAGAGGGCTTGAGCCCCTCGGGGTGAACAACATAGTTTAAGGGTGGTTCCGATTCATCAGAGGTGGTTGATGATACCATAGCAACTTGAAGAGGACCCTGCACCTAGCAGTGCGAGCCCTGGAATTGGGGGTGCTTTCTGTATGATTAAAAAAGAAAGCACAACTTAGAAGATTGATCCCTCAGTTTTTCTTGAAGGGTGTGGCACAAGATCTAAAGAAAATCTCAGAATAGTGATGGTCTGAATTAGGAAATTTTCACGGACTAGAACAGCTGGTACGTTTTGATCTTTTCATCCCGATTACAAAGGATGAATGGTGGGTAAAAGGAATATTCAACACAGATATCCTAGATTAGGTCACACCTTAAGGTATCAGCAACGGGAATTCAGGTTAGATTGAAAACTACAAAATATTAAGATCTAGGAAAATTAGACAATGATTTGGATATAGTCATCAGTTGGCCTTTTCTATATTTAGTGTTGTTATTAGTTCCTAAAAAAAGTTTAATCTTTCCCGGTCAATAAATTGACGTTCACATGCAACAGCTTGCAAATCACAATGAAAAAAAACAACTTAACATGGTAACTTGGTAAGGCCCGTATCTGACTCCCTATAGGATAATAGACTTTAAAGCAGCACAAGGTCATTTTAGCTTTAGTACAAAATAAGAACTGAAGAAAGAAAACGAGTTCAAACAATGGATATCCATTTTACTCTTAACAAAAGACACAAGTAATATGCCACTAAGCTTATTCTTATTTACATAAGATCTTTCGCTAAGGAAGCAGAAGCTGAATCGGTATCATCATGTGTCGTCAGATCCTTTTCCTCTGGAGGATTGTTTTCCTCTCCTCCAGGATTGGTGTTTGATTTGTTGGAGATGGATGAACCATCAGTTTTGGGTGGGTGGTGCAAACTCATTTCTCCAATTTTGGAAAGAAGATTAACTGCATCGAATAACATAGCCTCGCTCATCATCTGCGATGCTCTTTATTATTCTCTTTATCACTGGCTAGCTGCACATCTCTACACTTCTCCAATTTGCTTGTTGTCAAATCATTATCCTCAGTTGGGTTTTCTTTTGAGTCGAAGGAGTTGATGATAGAGGACATGAGATCAATGTTGTTTCCAGCAAGTCCAAGAGCTTCTTTCTTCTCTTCCTTCGTCAGGCCCCCATCATACGACTTTGGCGTGCAAGTTGTCAGCATTTACATCCGGCGATTCTGATGCAATTAAGATTATTTACATCAGTGTGCGGATGCTAAAATGTATTAGCATCCGAACACAGATGCAAACAGGCAGATGCAAATATTCTTGTTGCTAATACGTATTTGCATCAGCATTTTGTTTACATCCGATCAAGCAGATGCAAAAACTATTATCATTTGCATTAGTTTTCTGAAGCAAATCGTATTTAGTTGCATGACTAATACTGATGCTACTGTCTACATTAGCATCAGCTTTCCTAACACAAATGTGTCTTTTATTACATATGTTAATGCGATGATATCCACTTTATTTGCATTTGTTAATGTGATGGCATATTATTTTTTGCATCTACTGCAATGATATAACATATGCTATTGTTAATAATTGCCCAAAAACCAATAATTTTCCAAAACACAATATTCAAAAGTAATATTTATAATGCAATTCAGTCATCAATCATCACAACATCTATAACAAACATTCATAACATATATTCATCCCAAAATTTCTCAAAATATTACATCCGTAACTAACATTCCCTAAAATAAACCCAAACATCATCAAACTGATAAGTTATACATGTATTTTACTCATTTTTAAAGCAGGAAGCAAAAGAATGCTACCAAAATCTATGGTCAAACTCCTTGCAAACCTTTCTAAAATCTCCAGACTTGTGTGCGGGCATATCCTCTTCAAGAGACTTCTTGTACTTCTCCTAATCATGTGTACTGCTAGCAGCTCATATAGAGAAATGTAAGTAGAGAAATCTTAGAATCTATCTTACTCAGACATCACTTGAACTGAAAGCAAAAAAAATTAAGCATTAAAAGAATAAATAACTATACTATAGAAACTGAAAGCAACTTTAATTAGAGAAAAACGAAGATGAAACTACCATGTCATAACTAATTTTAGTCTCACATGAAGTTGTGATAAATTTCTACACCAGTAAACGAAACACAAAGCAGAAGTATTACGTGTCGGTTCTCCACGTATGACAGGCTGAACTATCGTTTATGTAATTAGTCTTTTTTTAGTAATGTAATTTTCATGAATGAAAAGTTTTTGATAAAAAATTAACACCTCGTTCTCTGATGTTCGAAATTTTCAATAATCGACAATCAAGCACGATTTAAAAACGTGCAGGACAAGAAGAAATCATACCATAAAATATTAAAAATAAGGAATATATTTTTTGAAAAAAGTGGATAACCACCAGTTTCATTGAAACTTTGAAAAAACATATAAATCTATTAGATCCAACTCTCTGAAAAACAAATAGAGTATTCAAAAAACCTACAATGATATCAAAGTGTTATCGCACTTAACATAACAAGAACAGACCTAATAGAGCAACAAAATATTTTTGCTTCAACCTATCATTTGTCAATCAGCTAAACTAAACCTAACTATCCAAAGACTATATTGCCCTATTCAAGTAAATCTTCATCATCCTCATTTCCTTCTCCGAGTGAGTGAGTTCCCATAGTCACTTCTTCCAGCTCTTCCTAATCCACCTCCTCTACTTGAGGCAGAACCTGTAACAAATAAAGCTCTGCAACGTCCTGTGACAAAATTAGTGACAATTTAAGAAGATTGCCTTCTTTAAAAAATTGGCACCAGAACATAGCTACACTAATAATTTTAGAACCTAAAGATTTAATGTTTGAAATATGACTGCTTTGAAAAATAATATTGTTTCTACAAAGCCATATATTTCAAAGGACTGAATCTCTTACTAGCTCAGTTAGTTTTTTTTATCTTTCAATGGAATCACACCATCTATTAACCAAAGATCATCAATAGAATCTCTCTAAAAAATAAAATCATTATATTGAGCAATCCACTGTCAAATGCTTCTAGCATATCTACATTGGACAAATAAGTGATTTACTGATTCATAAGCTTCACAAAAAAACACAAGACTGATCCAGATCAATTCCTCTTTTAGTTAAATTAACTTTAGTAAGAATTTTTCTTTTCTTTAACTAGTCATAGAAATATTTTGATTTTTAATGATAATTTTGTAGCTCAAATAATATAAAAAAGTTGACATTGTATACTTTTAAAATTTAACCACCGGTATAAAAAATAAGGGATATATGTACGATACGAATGTTCAGGTGTTTGTTTGTATTTCTTTTTGAGTAAATATAACTGTCCCCGTATTAGCGTCCCCTTACGCCCCCCCACTCAAATGCAAGGATAAATTATTTTTAATTCTTTGTATAAATATTTTATTGAACAAATGCAATGATAATATTTTTGAGTATAAAGACTTATACTAAAAATATAAAGACTACTACATTTGAGTATAAAGACTTATATGAGGAGCGTGTAAGGGGGACAGTTAGTCGCTTCCTTTCTTTTTTTGCTTACATTACTTTATTGAAATTAGAATTCTAATGATAACGATGTCTCCGACTATCGTTAAGAATAAACTAATCCGTTCATCTTTCAGAGATTAATAATTAATTAAATAAAATAGACATGAAAGAAATACTTTTTAGTGGAGAAATATGATACTTAGATATTAAAAAATTCAGGAAATATTTTGAAAACTTTTAATAAGAAACCCTAATTTTAATCCAAACATTTCTGCCCTACCGAATAACCCCTGAGATTTTGCTTAAACCACCGCCTTCTTGCCTTCTCCCACCGCCTTCTCTTAGGATCTTCTCTCTATTTTCAACACACAAAAAAAAAGTCTAAAAACAAAACCATCACAATCTTTTCTGAAAATGGAAAACAAAAACCCACCGTCCTTGATTCGTGATTGGGCCCACCTTCCCACAGTCGCCGTTCAGTTAATCTCAGAAAAGATCAAATCCATCACCGACTTCGTTCGATTTCGCGCCGTTTGCTTGCCATGGCGCTCCGCCTCGCTCCCAAAACCGATCCACCTCCCTCCTCAGCTTCCATGGCTCATGATTCCATACTACCCCGAGACAGAAGACGCCGATCGGTACAACAAAGAAGGCGCGAAACCCAGAGAGGACGACGGGATCCGCCTCTTCTACGATCTCTGGCAATCCAAGATGCACAAGCTGCACCTCCCCGAGACCATCGGCAAGATGTGCTGCGCCTCATACCGCGGCTGGCTCGTGCTTGCCGCGACTCGAGGTACGGAGGTTTTCTTATTGAACCCGTTAACCCAGGCTCGTATCCAGCTTCCTCCGTTCACTACTCCGGTGAAGATTTTTGGGGTTGAGCAGGAGGATTCCCGATACGACGCTCACTACTGGTTTGAGCCCTACATTGGTAATTTTGTTATCAGCAAGTTGTTGTTCTCCACTGATCTGACCGACCCGAACTGCCTCATAATGGTGTTCCTTCAGAGAACCTGTCGGATCTTCTTCTGCCGGGTTGGTGACCCGTGCTGGACAATGGTTAACATGCAACCTGAGGAGATACGAACTGAAAAGTTCGCAGATGCCACTTATCATGATGGCCGGTTCTATTTGCTCTCTCATGAGGGAGTAATGAGGGTTTATGATCTAAATGACCCTAAGAAGAGGCTTGTTCTACCTTTCCAGCCGGAGTTACAATCTGTTACCAAGCTTTTACTGGAAGGAAAATCAGGGGTTTACATGGTTGTTGTTCATCAAGTTGAAGAAGATGAAGAGGCAGAAGCAGCAGAAGCAGGTCAAGAAGACCAGGATGATTCACCGAATGATGCAGAGGGCACTGAGAAGGGTCCAAGGCAGAAAATTGAGCTGTACCAGTTCTTAGATCAGCAGTTGGGCCTACAACAGGTCATGGATACAAGTGACACAACCATTTTTTATGGGGATAACCACCTCTGTTTGGCTCTCTCCTCTGATGATTGGAACTCGCTTGCCGGGGGTACTATGTACATGGAGTATATATGTGCACCATCTGCATGTAAAGCTGAGGGTGAAGCATGCTATGGAATCTATGTTATCAAGCTGGATAGTGGTAGGCCTGAACTAATGGTGGGTGATCTTGGTGAGCGACCACGACTTTGGCCGGCTGCAGCGGCTATGTGGTTTCAGCCAAGCTTTGTTTAGCTTTTAGAGAAAGATTTTATTATGATATGCTTTTGAGGTAGAAACTCTTCTCTACTTGCTTGTTTCAGCTTTTAAGTTCTGTTAAGAAATATAGCAGATGAAAATGTACTTGTGAGTAACTTTAGGTGCTTAGTTGATCTGTTACCGAATTTAGGTTTACTCTTGAATTATGGTCTTTATGCTTTGATATATATACTATCTGAGATGCTTTAGAGTTATGAGTAATTAACAAATTATGTCGCTTCTTAATGTTTCTTATATGCTTTGCTATGGTTGGAGTTATCATTGTCACCGGGACCCTTGTTCATGTTATATGTATATTATTTGATCATAAGCTGCCCATAGAATTTAGGATATGTATGTTAACTACTTTACAAGTACCTCTACAACTTTCGAGGGAGCTAAAATTTCCTTTCATAGTGAATGATGACTGAGTATTGTAATTTCAGTGTTAGAGAGAAGAAAGCAATTGAGAGATTAGATAGAGAGGAGTTTGCTTCTCTTCTATTTCTTTGTGGTTTGTGCAAAAATCCAAACAAAAGAATTCACCTATTGCCAGTGAGTTCCTCTGTCAAACCTTTCTAAATTGTTGGTTGGGTATCAAATGAGCACACCTTAAATCAAATGAGCACAGGTTATTAAAGATTTTGCATGAAATGCATTCTTTTCTCGAGTATTTTGCTTACCCTCTTTTCTTGGAGCTTTTGATATAATAATTGTGTATGTTCGAATCATTTAGAGATTATCTCAAAACCTAGAAATTAGAGTATGTTTACCTCAAATTGAATAATCTATTTTTTTTTTCATTCCTGAGAAGGATCTCCTACTGTTTTTTTGTTACCAAAATCTAAAGACAAGTTTGATACACACTTGGGCTCAACCGCTGAAGCATGGTCACAAATATTCAAAAGAGAGAATGAAGTACTGTCCAGATTTGATTTTCATAAAATAAAAATAGTTTTTTATTCGTAAAGAAATCAGTTTGAGTTGCATAATTTTCTGTAGAGAGTTGAGATCGTCTCCCGGGTTTGTCTGGAGATGTGTATTTTTTTTTATCTTTTTTTTTTTATCTTACAACACACAAACAAAGCAGAAAATAAATTTGAAAACACTCTTCTAATAATAATCTCTGACAGAACTTAAATTTCAAATCTCCTTCATGAAGTTTTTATGTCTCATTACTACACTGCGTAGAGCATACCTCCCCATGGATGCCTCGAGATGTGTGTTAATACCCCATTTCATTCATCTTTACCATTAACCCATGGTACCAACAAGTTTTTCTTTTCTTTCCATGTGAATCCATGTTCAACGTTCTAAAGGATGATCTGAGTTATTTTCCATTGATTTTAAATTGTTCAGAGTGCTAGCGATGAAACAATCTATGATCTTTTGAAATCTCATCTAAACTAGTATTAGCAAGTCGTGAGTGTCCTTGGTTGGTCACGGCTAGTGTGGTTTTCCACCTTTGATCAAAATCCACTTTTAATCTTGGCCTTTGTTTTTTGTACTGAAATTAAATGTGGTAAGTTGTTTTTTACATAGTGTGTAGACAACTTATTTAATTTTCATGGTGTTTTGCATAATTTGAATCTCAATGACAATAATTGTATACTGTTAATGTTTTGTCATTTAATGCATATGAAAAACAAATAGTATGTGCATTTTTATAAAATCACATGAAGTCATATCATTTATTTAATTTCATATTATATGTATATAAAATCAAACAAAATTATACTTGATACGTATTTTATTATCTACAAAATCAGGATAGTGCCGAGAATAGCTGCTTTGGTGTTTGACACTAGTAGACCCAATTGTGGTACATTACCAAGCGATTTTTTTTATCTGACCTAAAAAAATTTGATATTCATGACTCTATTTTTCTGTGTTCGGCGTTTAGACTAAATGTATGCATTTATAGTGCAAAAACAAATGACAAAACGATTATGTATGATGCAAATTTTAAAATATACGTTCACGTTTGAACGTTGTGTCTGAAAGCTGCGTTCAGAAAAATGCCTTTTTATCAACGTTGTTATGACATATCTATACATTATGGCCAAATTACAACACTATCCATGTTGAATTCAAAAATTAGTCAAACTTATTAGAGTAGCGATTGGACAACATATCCAAGTGTTGCGGTGACAGAAAAGGAAATTTAAAATTTAAATTAAAAATAGAAACTAAAATTTCTCGTGCACAGCTGAACTGCTGATATCAGTAATATGGTTTGTATTGTTTCATTAGAAAAAAGGCTTATCATAATTAAGAAGTATGAATGCTTGACAGATGCTATTAGCTAATTAAATTCACAGATTCAATATTGACTTTCTAACAAAAATCTATTACTTAGCTAATTTTTCTTTTCTAATAGTATTATGTACTTTCGTCAAATACATCTTTTCTGGCATATACAAGTTAATTACATAAAAATATTGATTAGTGAGTATTTAGATTACCAAAAAAGATAAAGAGTTAAATAATCTATAAACTCTAATACATGAACATTAAAAGGTAGTTATTTCGGAAAAAAAAGAGTTTAATTCAAATATAACACATCGACAAATCATGTAATACTAATAAAAACATTTGTTGATTATATGATGTTCATCATTGGTGCTCTAGTTCCACCAATTAGCTCAATATTTGTTGTACTGGAAGAACAAGTTTTTCTTTTACCGACTTCTTATTGCATTTTTTTTAACTTTGCCCCAATATTATTGAAGGAAGAATAGTTTAGCATCTCGAAACGTAGACCAAGTCCATTCAATGCGTCTCTTAACATTGTGATCTGATGCGAGCTTACTCAAAAAAAAAAAAAAAAAACCAAAAAAACCATCTGAGCTAACCTGGGACGGATATAAATGGCAGTGCTTTTCGGAATGAGATCGTCTGACGCGCGGCACTGTGCTGTGGGATCGTCTGATTTTCTCGTGATTCGTACTTCAGATTTAACCCTCCGATTGTTCATCTGACGGTTGAAACGCGATACTGCGTGGTAAAAGAACAGAGTCCGTGCTTTTCTGGATCATAGAGCCAAAACTATCAGACTAAATTGGAGCCGTTGTTGTTATTCAGTCTAGTTTCCTTCTTTGTCTCTCAATCCCTTTGTCATTGACAAAAGAAGGAAACGAAAATTTAGCATCTAGCAATGGAAGATCAAATTAGAGACCCTGAAGGTTCAGGTATGAAGGAACCTCTCATTGGGAAGGAAGAGCGGTTGCAAAATGGAGGCTCCATTTGGATAGTTCAATCAATGCATATAATGCAAATTTTTATTTAAATTTATATGTTTCACCAATAGATTGGGTTCTCTGCCCCATCTCAGGCTCCAACCAGAGATCTCAACCTTTCTCATGGGGGAGGTATATGGTCATTTATTTATCATCTCAAATATTATTATCATATTAATTTTCTAGTTCACAATTACATCGAGAGGCCTGTAAGTGAACATGATGAGATACTTATTTTGTTTAAGCATGCCTATGATTCTTCACAATGTATGTTAACAATTCTTGCTTTTTTCAAGCTATGCAGTTGTCAGTTTTTAGTTCAATAGTGACACTTGGCGCATTAATTGGAGCTGTTATTAGTGGACAAATTACTGATATTCTCAGGCGCAAAGGGGTATAATCCAAAATTTTATTTGTTTATGTATGTCAACTGTCAAGCCCTTCTATTAGCTTCATTAATAATTTGGCTAATTAATGTGGCTTCTTGGATGCAGGCACAGAGAAATTTAGCTATTGTTTGCGTTATTGGATGGCTTGTCATCTACTATGCCAAAGTAAATGTATTTTTTTTTTAAAAGAAGAAGAAAAGTTCCATGTTTTTAGATTCATGACATTTTTCATGTAAAAAAGTTATCAAATGTTGAATTTTAAAATATTATAGGGTCCTGTAGCACTCGACGTTGGCCGACTTTTCACTGGATATGGAATCGGTGTTTTCTCTTATGTAGTAAGTTGAATTCAATGCTAATGAGTGATGATATAAAATTATAAGAGGATGTTCTTGTTAAGGAAAATTAAAGTAATATTTCATGCTGAATTTTTGTTTGGAAGGAACATATGATAGAACTTGATTAACTCAAAATCTTTTAGAGAATCTCTAATCTGATAATTAAATTACATCGGTCCATAGCTATGATTTTTCGGAAAGACACAACCAACGTTGATCACCGGAAGTCTTTAGTTTTCGAATAATTTCTTTCAAGTCCGATGGAGAGAGCGAGAGAGGCGGCAACGACAACGTCTTATGCACAATAAAAATACCCCAACTACAAGTTCTGAACTGAAAAACTCTTATACACTTTATTCTCTTTATCTCTCTGGAATTACTCAAAAAAAAATTTCCTTTTGTACGAAGCAACCAGAGAGAGCAATATCACATGCTGCCTTTATATTTGACTTGATCGCTTTTTAATTGAATAGATGCAAAGATAACGCCTGTATCTAAAACCGCTATTAAACTTGAAGAGAGAGAACCATAACTATTAATGAATTAGACCCTTGATGATTTATTCAAATTGCGCCTCTGTACAGACCACCAAATGATGCACAGGCGCATGAAATTGGAATGCACAGTGAATGTACATGCTTTAATTAATTCATGCGTTTTACCCATTATTTGATAATTAATTAATTTAATTAATTAATTAATCATCTCCTTAATGAACATAAAAAATTCATTTTCTTATTGAATTATTAATGAGTCTAAAATCAGAACTTGCTTAAATCGGATGTCCCTTATTTGCAGAATATTATCGTATTAAATTGTGTTTCCCAAGGACCAATAACATAAAAGTATTATTCGTATAACTTTATATAATTCAGACCATCACTAAATCATAAAGTATTAATATGCATTCTACACATTAAAAAACTCCACTTCTCGTGACACATATTGAACTCGTAAATAATACTTAATTTGATCACTTCGTACCGGGTCTGATTTTATAATTGACAGTCCATTACTCGATATATATTTATATCACATATAAGTCCATATATTATTAGAATTAATTAAATTAATTCCAACAATATACTCTTAGGAAAATTAAAGTAGTCAATTGGTGTCATTGTTCACATAATCTTAAGATAAATCATCGATCATTTTTCATAATATGCCCATGCTATATCAGGTACCAGCATTCATAGCAGAGAACACCAAAAACACTTCGGGGTGCACTTACTACACTAAACCAGGTACGTGGATGACTTTTATGTATGCTTTTCTAGCTTGATAACAATTACCAAAGGTCATCTTAACAATCTAACAAAAATGTGAAATATTCTTTTCAGCTGTTATCACATGGCGCAGGCTGGTAATAACAGGTTATACATTTTTTTTCTTCTCATTGGATTATATGACTAACTCCTAATTTACAATGGAATTTTACTGTGATTAGGTCTTATTCCATGCATAATTCTCCTAACGGGCCTCATGTTCATCCCTGAGTCACCTCGCTGGTTGGTAAGATTTTACCTGCAATTCCATATTAACTTTTAGTTGGAAAAAAAAAATAATTGAAGAAGTACATGACAAGCTGCGATAATGTCTTGTTTGCTCGTGCAAAACCTCACAATATGAATACATTGAGTCTGGTTCCCATCAAGAGTTCAGAGTATTGGGCTTTCAGTGTACTAAGGTTTTTGTTTGAGGTAACTGACGCAATGTATACATGATATATGTAATGCTTTGAAGAATAATGCACAAGACTGTTTGCTTCTCAGGTTATGCAGACACAAACGTTGAAAATATACATTCAACATTTTCAAGGGGCCATTTTCATGAACTTATCTGGATAATACCAAACTTTTAATGTTAAAACTAACATATACTTAAACTGAATTTAGGCGAAAGTAGGCCGACAAAATGAATTTGAAGCATCATTGCAAAAACTGCGTGGAAAGGATGCTGACATAGGTGAAGAAGCAACATAAATTTTGGTTAGTACCTTGGCCCCTACTACTGTTCATATATGTTATCAAAGAATGAAAGTCGGTTCTTAAAGTCTATGAATTGTAAGCTAAGTTACGAAACCACAACTTTGTACCATTTGTAAATCTCTAACTGTTTAGTATCTTCTTTTCCCATTGAACGTTTGACATTATTGGCTTTAGTAAGGTTAAGTCATTCTTTTTACCTGTGTGTGTGTGCACACGTTGGTATTTGCCGCCTACTGAACAGCCCCATTATGCACATTAGTAAAAGGTTGTATTGTTTGTGTGACAGGAATACATCGCAAAAATTGACAGTCTCCCAAAAGCCAGGATACAAGATGCATTTCGATCACAGTACATTCGTTCAGTCACTATAAGTTAACTTAGAAGCAATTGCACGATCCTAAATGGGCACTTTGAATGCTGAAAGATCTTAGAAAGAGAAAAATAGACATAACAAGTAGAACATGATCATTCAATAACTTTTGTCATTGAATCAGAATTTACAAAGAAATTATATTAATTTTTTTCAGGTTGGAGTAGGCTTGATGTTCTTCCAACAATTTGTAGGCATAAATGGAATAATCTTTTATGCAAGTGAAACATTTAAATCTGCTGGTTGAGTACTTCTTAGAATTAAATCCCCATGCATGTGTTTCTCCTCCTCTTTTGCTTTTTTTTCTCTAATGAAAAAAGGCAGCCTTAATTCCAAATTTCATGTCAACTGAAAACAATTAAATTTTAAATTGTAGGCTTTGCTTCAGGGAGCCTCCAAACAATTTTGATAGCAAGCCTTCAGATAACTTCTGTGGATATTGTCACTTCTTTTTAATTTATTCATTATACCAATACTTACAACCCTTGTATTTGTTGATTATTTTTCACAGGTACCTGCAACAATATTAGCTACGGTATTAATGGACAAAAGCGGAAGAATACCTCTCCTAATGGTACGAAAATAAAGCATGTTTAAGAATTAAATTACAAACCACCTAGAAGAAGAAAAGGTTTTACATGAGACTAAATGGAATCTCAAACTAACTAGATTGCTCAACCAGTAACTGTTGAAATATGAGCCTGTGAAAATTTAGCGTCAAAATACTACTAGGTAGCTCCAAGTTCCAACCATACGAGTGTCTCCTACTGCTATACAGAATAGGGTCCAGTAAGGATCATAATGAATAAATGCTTTTACATAGAAATCCTAACAATGGGGAAAATTTCTTTGTTTCAGATTTCGGCCTCTGATTTACTCATCGGGTCTTTCATAACTGCAATGTCCTTATTTCTAAAGGTATGTCCTCTTTGCCTTTTGGATACTAGTCTTTCTGAGCAAACAAAAGCCAACTCTTCTGTCAAGGGGTTCAATGCAAATGTTTTGTGCTACCAGAGTCAAGGAATTTATCAGGACATCCCCTGGACTTGCTCTAGCTGATATTCTGGTACGTAAATTTTTAGATTATTATACATTCTAGTTCAGAAAGAGTCTTACAAAATGATCATCATGTCCTCCTATACCCCCCCCCCCACAAAAAAAAAAAAAAAAAAATCTACATTTATGATATACATTGACTTTAACTTGCTAATATACACTTTCTCCAATGAAATAGCTCTTTGTTGGAACCTTTTCGATTGGAGTGGGTGCTATTCCGTGGGTTTTGATGTCGGAGGTAAAATACATTTTGTTCTAACTTCCAGTTTGAAAGATTCTTTTCTAAATTCTATTGAATATAAATCTTAGAGAATGTATAATTGTTGCCTGCAGATATTCCCGATTAATATGAAAGGAATCGGGGGAAGCTTGGTCACGGTCATCAATTGGTTCTGTTCACGGGCAGTCTCGTATTCTTTCAATTTTCTCATGAACTGGAGTTCATATGGTTAGTTTCAGTCGTTCTTATATTGAAAAGATTGTTTTGTTTCTTCTCTAAAAATTAGGAAAAGAGAAGGCTAGATGGACTGACACTGACAACATTTTTTCAAGAATTCACTATAAATAAATGTCTATCACGGAACCTAATACATAAATATCTGATTCTTTCAGGAACATTCTTGATTTTCTCAGCAATGTGTGCACTGGCACTGATGCTTATTTTCTAGTACCAGAAACTAAAGGCCGTACATTAGAAGAGATCCAAGCGTCATGAGACCCACTTTTCTTAAATAAATTTGGTTTTGGGTTTCAGGCAAGTTTATGTTAGTCTTGGTTCTTGTAATCCAGCCTCTAACGAGGGAATTCATGCATTATAGTAATTTCAGTAGAAAAGCAAGTTTATGTTTATTTGCACAAGTTTCATCTACTAAAATTAATTTTCTATTGAACAAATGAACATTTGTTGTTGTCATTAAAAAATAGTAAAAAAATTTAGTAGACCCAATGCAGCATCAATTAGACCAACGGTTTGTTCCAAAATGTTCATTTGACTATAGAAAAAGGCAAAAACCATGCAAGCATGAAAAACATAAATTGCAATGCTTTCCAATGTCATGGTAGGCATATTGAACTTAGTTAGGAAATCATTCACCCGTGTCCACCAGTGAACTCTTGACTAATATTGGGCGAGAACGTGAATGGTAGACCCAAGAACCATTAAATTGACTGCTTGTACTAGTATAGAACATGACACAGGCACAACATACAGTTCATGTCCAAAGCAAGTACATAATATACTTATATTTATATATACCTACAAAAAGCATGGTTAAGCTCAAGTATCCATTGTAATAGCTTCTTCTTCAAGCATCATTTGGTGAAGCATTAAGTCCCTCTGAAGTGATAAAAACTCCTACAAAAAGCATATAAACTCTCAAGGCTTTTAAATAGTTAAAAAAAATGTTCTAGAAGAAAGAAACAATGAAAATCATAGACCAAATACATATTCAACTTTTGACATTTTTAGTTCCAAACATTTATCTGCATATGCCAAGAAATGTTCTTCTTCAGGGCAAACCATATTTCTACAATCATACCTGCAACTGGCGCTGGCTAAATAAATGGAGAATTCCATAATCAGCAGAAGCAACCAACTCAACTAATTTTTCACACGTCTCCACTGAGTCACCAGCTTGAGAGAGATATCCCGCAACCTGCAAAGAGAGTGAGAGACAGAGACAGATGAAGAAACAGAGAGTGTTAGGGGGTGGAGAGAAAGAGACCAGTTGTTATTAGTTTGTAGTAGTAGGTTAAGATCCATTGACAACATATTAATCCAACAATCATACCAACATTTTCAAAATTGCCAGAAGAATATTTAAAAGAAAAATATTGGCATATATATTTATTAGCCTTATGAATTGGTTCTCTGCCAAGCTTCATGCAACTTGGGTGTCATTTAAAATTTCCTCCAAAGGATGTTGAAATGAACAAAATGAACTGTATCAACTATCAAATTTCAAGCCAGTTGAACAGCATCCGTTGACAGTCCTACTGATTATGGTCCAACTAGCAGATTTCAAACTTTGAAAGTATTCTAGACAGTTATGAAGATTGTCAAGTTATTCACTGTCATTGGATTGCAAGACATTTTTTATGGTGGACATTTCAATTTCGTGTTACAAGTTTATGAAATTTGGGGTCCTAACTAAACGGTCCAATTCATTGCTAGTGGTACCATCCCAATCTGAAGCTTACCTGCATACAACGAAGAATAGTTTCTGGAATGCAACAACGTCG
>CAXKVX010000846.1:0-341223 GCA_964058865.1 Eleocharis quinqueflora | reverse complement strand
ATCAACCAGTGAGGTTATTCCTTGATAGTTCATCACTCCCTGATGGTGTTGAGGCAGGCCCTGATGGAGTCTGGAGCATTGTCGGTGGAAAGGTTTAACCATTTTGATTTTTGAAGTCAAACTGCATAATCTTGGAATGTTGCTATACTAGTTACCTCATTGGTTGATGCTATTATTTCTTTTGTTTCTGTATACGTAATTAATTTCTTGTCTTGTTCAGGTGTTTGATGTTTTGTTATTCCTGATATCAAGATTGTTCACATAAACACAAAAATGCTAAGCATAAAACTATTACTAGAAATAGCATTTACAGTACAATTACTACTGTAAGTGCATGTTCATCCAAAATCCCAGAATTATTCGATTTCACTATTCTTGGTTAGGCCATTTAGTTCCTGGAGTTAGTAGGTCACAAATAGTTCCTTATAGGTATGAAATGATTCTTAATTGTACTCTTCTTTGTAATTTTAGAATTGGGTATGAAATGATTCTTAATTTAACCGTATGGATGCAGCCTTCTTGCCGGAGGAACTTCACCTTGGAGGTACTATTGGTGAATGGTATGGATCAACCTGTGTACAGGGATATGGAGGTTGGTTTTTAGTTCTCATTTTTGTGTCTGATTACGTCCGGTTTAACTTTTGCATGCCACCAACCGAAATCTCTATTGGAATGAATTTTAGGGTTCATCTGAGCATTTATAGAATTGAGCAGTACATATGCAATGTTTTCCCATCTCTTGTCGACAGCTTTACCTTCTTCCCATTGGCTCTTTTATTTTAGATTATGGCATCTTTGGTTTACGCTGACAATGGTGCTCTGGTGGAAAAATCTAAAGACGATGGTGAAGACCCATTGTTACTCAGTTGTGATGGAGTGGAGTACCCGTCAACCAATCGGCCAGTTCCACTTGTACGCGGTCGTGCAGCCTTTAAGCTAAAAATGGCTCAGGTATGGTTAGCACGAGGGTTTTTTGGGGTTTCAGAAACTAATGCCAAACAATTCCAAAGGAGGGAACCATCATGCAAATTGGTCAGATGTTCCATAACCATATCATGTGGCGCATACTCATTAGAATACAAAAAGGAAAAATAACCAAAAAAATTAAGAAAAAAATAGACTTCAACATTATTCATAAAGCCTAAATGTCTGAAAAATTGTCCAAATTACTTTTGTCCATGATGTGAATAATAAAAGGGACAGTTTGGGTATCATTTGCAAAAAAATGGAAAGTGTAAAGATAATAGATATTGAGGTTTCTTTTTTTATTAATTCTCTTCTGCTGGGGTACAGTTGAGTTGATCCTTTTGTAGAACTTAGGCTTTTGCAATATAATCATCACATCATATATTTTGATTGTTCCTTTTCTTTCTCTTCCTTTTAATTGTCAGCTGTCATCTAAATCCGACAACAGGCTGTTCCGTGTTTACTTTTACTCTTTTAGCATGCAAAGGTACCCATTTCTTGAAACCTACTCCCAGCCAATTCGTTGCATTTCAAGGAGCAAACAGAGCCAACGTCCAATTGGGTCTGGGAGAAAAGTTTCACCAGCCCCGCTTCCTTGTGAAACACCCTCATTGTGTAAAAACAGCACTGGGCATAACCATGGCAGCACTTATAACCTTAAAAGACAAGCTAGTAGGGAGATTCAGAATCATACTGAGACTCTGGGTCAGAATCAAAACCAGAATCATCAGCATCAAAATGGAGGTGCAGACAAGTTTGACCAGCCAGAGAAACGGCCTGAAAGCAGCAATGGCCATAACCATGGCAGAACTTTCAACCTTAAAAGACAAGCTAGTAGGGAGCTTCAGAATCAGACTGATACTGTAGAACAGAATCAAAACCAGAATTATCAGCATCAAAATGGAGGTTCAGAAAAGTTGGTCCAGCCAGAGAAACGGCCTAAAATAGAATTCAAGACACCAATAGAGCAAAAGGATGCAAATGGAGACTCTCTTGTGGTAAAGGAAATTCTGTTATGTCTGACACTATTTGAAATTTGTGTTTATGTAAAGGTGCCTTTTGGTGCTGGTCCCCTGAAAGTAATATTACCTAACCAATGGATATTACATTACTTTCATGAAGTCTAGCTTGTGTTGCTCTATCCAAATAAACTCCTGGATCAAAAATCTTGGTACCTTAGCAATAAAACATGTTCATGTGCTGGTGCCAGTTCGGTGTAAAGCAACTTCATTTTCTTTTAGTTGTTATTATTGTTCTCATCATCAGTATCAGGCCCTCAACACCAGTTTGTCCCGGTATCCTATATCTGCCAGTAACCCCCCTCCCCACCCCCCCCCCCCCCCCCCCACCCACCCCAAATTGTTATGCCTTCTTTAATTTTAGCTCCTGCTTAACTTGTTGGCTTTTTTTTACTTTGCAACCATAAGGGATTGAATGAAAAGATGAACAATTCTGATGGAGCCGCAGAAAGCAGCCCTTTATCAGACTCAGATAGCAAGGGTGCGAATGAAGTCTTTGAGCGGAGATTAGGTGATTCTAGCAGTCTTTCTGATTCAATGGTGTTCAGGTATTGCTTGGAAGGCACCCGGGAGAGGTTGATCATTCTGAGGGAAACGTTGTCAACCACATCTGATGATGACATGGCAGATTTTGCAAAGCGGGTTGGGCTGTACACTGGATGCTCCCACCACGGGTACTTGACTAATGGCCTCCATTTTTGAATTTTGAGTTTTGTTTTCTTGATCTTGTTTCTAGATCCTTTCTGTCAGGAAACAATCACTGAATTTAAATTACCAGTCTAGTTTCTGAGAGCTTGTGTGGTAATGGTGCCTGTTCTATTGCAAGTTTTATTTTTGTCTTATTTTAGTTCTTGTATTGCCTTTCTGATAATTCAAATCATTGCTGAAGTTAACTTGTAGCTTCCTTCCATTAATTGACTTCGACCACTTCATATCACAACTGGGATTACATTGTGGTCAACTTGACAGTAAATTGAATAATAAATGTTGTAAAGTTGGGTTGAAGAATGGTTACATAGCTGAGGTTCATTTGAGACACAGTTGATCAATTGAAGTTAGTTGAGAATTAATTGGGGTAAATCAAAGATTATTGAAGAATGTGTGTTGGCAGGACATCTCCATTAAAAGCCAAACGAGCACAAAATAATGTATAGTTATTTGTTTCTTTCTTATTTTCTTGTTCCTTTTCCAATTGCTATTAGATACCAAATATTGATGGCAAAGAAATTGATTGAAGAAGGGAACGAAACGTGGGCCACAATCTCGTTTGACAAAACTCGGGTACTTTGGACATGCGCAATTCCAGAGATCGTTAAGAAATTCACGTGCCTCACCCATTCCAAACATAGGGGCTTGTCAGGAGAGGTTAGTTTTTTTCATTTTGGGTCTACTTTTCTCAGCCACGCCTAATTTTGGCTCCATCGCTGATTAAACCCTCTGTTTTGAATATTACAAGGCAAGTCCTTTGCAGAATAATGTCTAGTGGATAAAGAAACAATACAAGAACAACAAAGCCTTTAGTTTCAAACAAATTGGAGTGAGCTAGAAATAGAAATGAAACGCAATCAGAATTATAAACAATCAATATAAATAATAATAATATAATAAATAGTAAATAGTAGTAAAAATACTACTAGTAATAATAATAAGGAAAAAACTTAGGTACATCTAGATAGGTGTTTCTTAGGTACTACACTCAATTCGTATCATTTGATTGCATTGAGATTGCATCTTATATTTCAATCAAACGATAAGAATTGATTGGAGTACTTAGAAAATACATATCTAGGTGTACATAAGTTTTCCCTAATAATAATGATAATAGTAATAATAATGATAATAATAATGATAATAATAATAATAAACTATTCTACAAATCATAAGTTTAGACTAGCGCACTACGTCTTTAATTTTGTATTAAAGTTGTACAACTATACTACTACTTCTAAATTTTAGTCTTTGTCATGATTCTGTCGTTCTGGTATGTGGATCGCTAATTTTCATGCACTCTTGTCTGACGCCAACTCTTTGGAGATATTTCATGCTTTTAAGTCTCTCTTTTTACTGCTTCATTCATGTCAATTTCGATCGGTCCCTACCTTTTCTCATGTTCTCGACACAGTTTAAAACTCCACTGCATATCGGTACATCGGTACATTAGAAGGCATTTGCTAGATATGTCCAGACCATCTTAGACAATGTTGAGCAATTTTCTCTTCAATCGGTGCAATACTGACCTTGTCACGTATATCGTTGTTTCTAATGTGATCCCTTCTTATATGACCACATATTCACCGTAACATATGCATCTCTGTCACGCTCATCTTTTGTATGTGTTTTCCTTTAGTAGTCCAACATTCTGCTCCATACAACATTGCAGGTTCGATCGTCGTTCTATAAAACTTATTCTATGTCATCAATCTCGCCACCTTCTTATATGGGACATTTTTATCGCATAGGATGCAAGATGCGTGTCGTTATTTTATCCAAACCGCTCTTATTATATGGCTAACATCTTCATCAATCTCGCCATCACTCTGTAATCGATCTCAAATATCGAAAAACGTTTCTTTTAAGCACTACTTGACCATCTAAACTGACATCTCCATCTTTTGATCGAAAGTCGCTGAACTTGCACTTCATATACTCGGTCTTAGTCTTATTAAGTCTACAACATTTCAATTCTGAAGTCTTCTTCCACAATTCTAATTTTCTACCGGCCCTTACCTTACTTTCGTCAATTAGGACCACATCGTTTGCAAAGAGCATGCACCAAGGGATATTTCATTGTATGTCTTTTGTGATCTCATCGATCACTAAGGCAAAGACGTAAGGTCTCAAAGCTGATCCTTGATGTAATTCTATCTTAATGGGAAAGTCGTCAGTTTCGCCGTCACATGCTCTCACACTAGTCACAACGTTGTCGTATATATCCTTGATAAGGTTGACGTACTTTGTTGAAACTTTCTTTTTTTTCAAGTGCCCACCATATGGCCTTACTCGGTACTTTATCATACGCTTTCTCCAAGTTGATAAATATCATATGTAGATCCTTCTTTTGCTTTCTATATATCTCCATCAGTTATCTTGCTAAGAAAATCGCCTCCATGGTTGATCGTCCGGGCATAAAACCAAATTGGTTTCCCGTAACGCTTGTTATCTTTCTTGAACGATACTCAATCACTCTTTCACAAACTTCATTGTATGGCTCATAAGCTCGATTCTTCTGTAATTAGTACAACTTTGAATATTTCATTTATTCTTGAAGATGGGAACTAATATACTTCTCCTTCATTCGTCTGGCATTTTGTTTGGTCGAAAGGTGTTGTTAAATAGCTTAGTCATACTATCCTTATGTCTCGAAGGTATCTCCACACTTTGATCGGAACGTTATCAATTTCTAAAGCCTTAGCTACTTTCATTCTTTTTAAAGCCTCTTTCACCTTCGTCTCTTGAATTCTTCGAACAAATATCCTGTTGGTGTCATCAAAAGAGTCATCTAGCTTGACCATAGTGCTCGTCCAAGTATTCTCTCTGTTTTTCTTGATCTCGTCGTCTTCACCAAAAATTTATTTGCCTCGTCCTTGATGCATTTGACTTGGTTGGAATTTCTCATTTTTCTCTCGCCGAGTTTGGGAACTTATAGACGTCATTTTCGTCTTTCTTTGTATCTAGCTTATGATATAAATCCTCATAAGCTCGACTCTTTGCTTCACTCACAGTTTTCTTTGTGTTTTTTGTCGTTTTGTACTTATGCACATTGTCTTTACTATTTTCATGATGCAAACACTTACTTAGGAATCTACGTTCTCAGCCAAGCACTTCTTCCTAATCTTTTACGAATAATTCTTCTTCTCCTTGATAGCTTTTTGCTCATTCTCGTTCCACCATCAAGTGTCTTGAGGTTCGCGCCTATTTCATTTAGTTCGAATACCTCTGTAGTTACCTCTTGAATGCGAGCTGTCATCTTTTTTCACATGTTATTAGCGTCGTAATCGTCTTCGTTCCTTCTTCGATCATCCTGTCCATGAAGACCTGTTGGGTTTCTACCGTCTCGTCCTCGATATTTTTATGCATTTGTCCTGTCGAATGCATATTCGAAAGTGAAAATTCGAAATTACAAGCTTGTGTTGTTGGACGATGCACTCATCAGGTATAACCTTACAATCTATGCAAGCTCGTTTGTCCTATCTCTTATTAAGAACAAAATCGATCGTGTTGGCCACTGTTCAAGGCAACTAAATGGAATTGTCTTTTTCTGAAGGTGCTATTATAAGGTCATATGCTATAGCGAGAAATTCAAGATGTTTTGAGTAAAAGAAACAATAAAATATTACAAATTATGATCATAAAGAAAATTAGTAATTAGGTTCCATTTATTCCTAAATTAATATCAAGACTACTAGAATGATAATATAGGTTACTTCAATTGTACAAAATTATAAAATATGTTGGGAATCAATCAATTCTGTAAATTTCAGTATTTGCTGCATCATATCATACTTTACGAATTGTTCCAAAATAAAAAATAAAAACAGAATTTGCTTTGGCAAGAAATAATGGTATCTTCGAAACTCCTGCTCTTATTGTAGAATAACATATTGTTACAATACAGGACATAGAGGTTTTACGAGGAATAGCTGGCTGCAGTGAAGAAATGGGTAGAGAGGACTTCGAAAGACTGTGGTATTGGATGTATCCTGTTGCTCTTACATTGGCTAGAGAGAGAATAAACAAATTATGGGATTGTCTGATTCCAAAATGGATAGAAGGGTTTATCACAAAGGAGGAAGCCGAAAATGCCTTGACAAACCCAAAAGGGCATGAGAGGCCAGGGACCTTTCTGTTGAGATTCCCTACTACTAGAAGCTGGCCCCACCCAGATGCAGGCAATCTTGTAATCTCCTATGTTGGATCTGATTCAATGGTTCACCATAAACTACTAGCTCTTAACTATAGGCAAGTCATAGCTTATCCTCAGTATGAGTTCAAATTATTAGTTTTTTTTTACTCTAAAGTATAATGTGAACTGTGTTTAGTTTATTGTTTTCAGATCCTTTTTATAAGAATAACCATGTTTAATTTTAATGTCATGATGATACCTGTACATATCTAAAAACACCCAAGTTTGTATTAAATTTAAGGTTCCTATATGTAGCTGACAAAAAGTTAAAATAAAAACTGAAAACATATGATGTTGAACTGGCCAATCTGCTTTGGTGTCAATTGGACTAGCAATACCATCTTCAAATTATATTCTGTTGAATTTTAGTAGGTTTGCCATTACTATTTCCTTTTCATTGTTATTTTCTTCTTATATCATATATTTTTGTTGGGTTGCAGTGACGAGAGGGGAGAGTTGCAAAACTTACTTCTAGAGGAACCTGAATTAACTCAACTGGCGAGGTATGGTTGTTTCTCATTATTTTAGCTTATATGTTATTTTCTTTGTCATTTATTTCATGATAATTTCCACTTCCAACAGAGTTACCCATCCTGAGGTGTATTCTTGAAGCGTTCACCAAACAATTTTGAAGCTGTTTTGTTTTATTTCCGATCTTTTCTTCTAGAAGAGGTTCAGTGATGAGGAAAAACATATTGATGTTAATGTTATAGAGATCTTAAATTAGTCAATGGTATGTAATAGAGAGGTTAGAAGCTGGTCAATGGTAGGTTAGGATTTGTGTGTAAATTAGTCTTGTTTTAAATGGCCTTTAATTTGTTGACTTGTATGAAGTACAAAGGTGCCAAGTCATATAACAAGATCATCTCCGAGTCATATTTTGTTAATAGCATACACTCTAGATTAAGAAAATGTAACTTTATGAGTATAGCAATCGAGGATTTTCCTTTTCTTTTTTAAACAGGGACTCCACTAATCTAAGCCTAAAAAATATATTATTCTCAATTCGATATCAATTTTTGATATCAAATTAACATGCATAATAATTAAAGTATTATGAATAACAAGTATATTAACATACATAATAATATAACACCTTAGGTATTAGTATTCAATATGCGAATATTCAGTTATTATGCATGTTAATTGTGTATCAAATAGTATTAAAAAATGTTATGTTTTTATGCATGTTAATAAATTTATTATGCATATTACTTATGCTTGTTAATCTTGTATCTAATTGGTGATCTCGTGTCAGCTTCCATCTAAAATTCACTCTTTCTGGGGGATTTTCTTATGAATCAAATACTTGCATCTCCATAAAAAGGCAATAAGATAATTTTCCATATATCCTTGAAAACTCCTACGCTTTTTAAATTACCCTTGAAATTTCTAATTTATCCTTATCACCCACCTTTTTGAACTGCTTATTTATCCTTTTTTATTTATTATCAGCCTTAATATTACTCAAATTAAAGAATCAAAAGTCCTTATTTACCGCTGATTTAGCAATAAAGACGAAATTGCCCTTTCGTACCGCTTCCTCTCTTGTTTTTGTTTTGTTGCCATACAACTCGCAACAACTATGCTACAACACAAAACTCAAGATAAATAAAAACCTCGAGCTACAGTTTTCATCGCATCACTAGTTCACTACTCTTTAAAAATTCCATACAAATTTTCTTTAACAATATTTGTTCGCATAACTATATCCTGCCTGATTCTTGCGGTGAGTGTATGTTTCCTTCCTGATATCCTTACTCTTTGTAAACAAATCATAGAAGTTAGTAGCTTACGATACGTGATTTGTATTTTACGGTTCGATACGAGTCAAAGAACGAAAGATACGTATTTTATGATACGATACGAGTAGTGAAATTTAAGAGTAAGTCGTCATTGTCCAAAATAAATATTTTAACATGCAAGAAATTTACATCGATATTAACTGACACTTATCAATATACTTAAAATTATGATGATTTCTTTAGTTATTAGATTTTTGGTTAAATACTAATTATTATAATTCTTTTGTTATTTAAAAAATAACTTGGCGTATCTTAACGACACGATACGATACACATTACACGATATGCTATAAAATCCACCGATACACAATGCAAAGCCTGAACCCAAAATGCATCTGCAATGAGTTCCAGATGATGGTTGAAAGGGGCAAAAGAAATAAAGATGCAAAGCCACTTCAACCAGACAGTAAACAAAAGATCGATGTCAACTCGAATGGATTTTGCAAATTAAGTATCAATTGCAAAACTAAATGCAAAACAGCTGTAAACATCAGGTGTGTATGAACACCTATCAATTTTCGTGACCAATTAATTACTATCAAACAATCATATCAATCCTTAACAGCAATCTATAATATAACGGTCACGGTGCAGTTGGTGATGTTGTAAGGATAATGTTTCGTAGATATCATATTTGATATCAAATATTGATATCGGTTTTATTATACACATTTAGTTGAGTTATAATGCACATTATTTGAGTTATTATGCATGTTATATCATAACTATTTCAGTACAAAAAATAACATGTATAATTATTTCATTACAGAAAATAACATGTATAATAACTCAAATAATGTGCATGATAACTCAACTAAAGATGCATAATAAAATCGACAACATGTATAATTATTTCATTACAAAAAATAACATGCATAATAACTCAAATAATGTACATAATAACTCAACTAAAGATGCATAATAAAAGCGATATCAATAGTTGATATCAAATATGATATCTACGTATCAACTCCCATATTGTAATATCACGTCAGCACAAGATATTTGCGACCGGATTGTGGCCTTCTACGACCGGAAGACCGGTCACAGATGAGTGATAATGCTGCAGTGAGTGTCAAATTTTTAAATTATGGAGTTGTCAAACGATCACTTTTATATCTAACTAATTAACTATAATGTCATCTCCATGTGCTTATTTCTTTCAGCATTGTAACGGCCCAAAAGAGAAGAAAAATCATAATGTACATCATCCAGAGTTTCTGAACAGTCGAATAGAATACATCAATTTTCTAGCTAGCTTATATGTATGTTTAACTACCAATAATTTTCGCATTTAAAAAATATGAAAGATGTAAGCACTATTATGTAATATAAACCAAAAGTGTAGCAGATATTTTGGGAGCAATGTAGATGAATAAATACAATTACTTTAACTATATAACAATAATAAAAGTCGATACAAAAAGAAAAACATGAATGGTTCCTAAACCAATACAAGGGAATTAAATTTAAATAAACTCAACGTGATCGAAAAAAATAGGCACATGAGATGGAAATCGTTGATAACTCGGTTGAGTTATTATGAGCCTCCATAGCAAGCCAGTATCCTTCACGAATTTACTTTGGGCCCCACTGATAAGAATGTCCAATAATAAGAAAAGATTCATTTCAGGAAATGTTTGTTCAAAGAGATGAGTTTCAAAACATGAATTCGTCTTCCTCCATCTCTTAATTGCCCCAATTAAAAACTGCATCCAAATCATCATTTGGCACAGGTTCATCATGCTTGCCAGAATTATCCACATTATTATGAGAGGCTTCAAAATTTTCCTCAGCTTCATCTATTTCTTCTTCGTTCTTCCAGTGAACAGCCTTGTTTAAACAAGAAAGATGCTGATGAGAAATCATGCGAGTATAATGCCACAAGTAGTATATATTACAGATTTAGAGAGGGACCTGAGATGATGGCTCTGAATCCTCAGGTGCAACTATATTTGCTTCAATCTCCAAAATCTCTATAACCTTCTCAAATTGTGAATTATCTGCACCCAAAAGAAAATTGAGACAAGATAAAGTCAGCACTTAATGAACATCAAAACAAAATACTGAAATACATGCGAGCCTTTTTGTTTTCATTTTTCTACGAATTTCTTGGTTCACTTCAATGCCTCCTATGATAAACAGTCAAGTATGTTTCAGATTTGAAGAAACCCATGTTATGAAAGAGAAGAACTAACCAGTGAGCCGGTGCGTGATGGCATCACATATGCGAGTCGGATGCTTCTTATCCTCACTCTTGAATTTTAGTTTTATTTGGTGTCTTGTTCGGTCTGGGAACAGTTGTTGTATCATGGCAAAATCTGTACCAAACTGACATATCCCCTATAATATAAACAACTGAAAAAAGTAAGCAGTACATTTAAATAAAAAAATGCTCATAAGAAGGGAACTGAAGGTGGATCTACCGAAATGCTATAAGAGGTTATATTTTATATAATTATACTCTGCAGATAAATTTTAGCAAGTAACCTTGTAGAACAACTCGGTTTCAGATTGTGTCCACCGGCTGGAAGACGATCTATTCATATAGGTGTGGTAGTTCAACTTTTTAACGGTTGGTTCAACAGTCTCTTGTGGAGCTGAGACCTGCCCGCTGGTTTCTTCTTCAGGCACTTCATCGAAGAAGTATTCCTCCGGTCCTCTTCTTCTTGGCATGGAACTGTTTCACATTAAATAATTGAGACAACTTTTGAGGAACCTTGTAGAGTAAAATGGAGCCTAGAAGTGTATGAAATCAGAGATTCTTAAAAAGAATAATTTACAAGGTAATGCTGGTCAACATGATATGTTGGTTTTGCTGACTCTTGCTTGATACATTGAAATGCCAATTTTAGGACTCCCCAAAATACGTGATATATAAATTTAATTAGATTAAAAAGAAAAGTGAGAAAGTCAATTGCAAGTACCTTGTGTCGCCATTGGAACTCCTAGAGGCTGCCTCTCTGTTCTACATTAAGTAAAAAGTTAAAATGTATGTGTGTGTGTGTGTGTGTGTGTGTGTGTGTGTGTGTGTACTACCAATCCCCACATAACTTTCTCAATCAGATATAAATGAAGCAAAATTGAGAGGTGGTGAAGAAAAAAAATTACCCATTTCTTCTCCTTGGCCTCAGCCAGAAGAATGAGGTTTCTTATGCTAATTTGTCTTGGGTTTATCTCATTCTCTGGCATCTCTAGTAATGCCGGATCCACTGTTCCAACAAGAAAAAAAAATACAAACTCTTGTGATAGGGTATCAAAAGCAGCTAAAAGCTCATTTCTAAAATCAAGAAACAATTTAACTTGCGAATGGAATATTTCACTAGGGCTACAAAATTGTTCAGTGCAGTGCATTCAAGCAAGATACCAACATCATTATCCTTTTAAAGTTTTTAGCCAAAATCAGAAGGGCACTTGCTTAGAAGGATTAAATAAAGATAATGTACAGGGGTTCCACGTGACTTATGTACTATCCAGTTTCTAAAAATGAAGATGTACCTTTTCTTCTCTTACGCCGGATTCGATGCGGTAGTTTATCCTTTTTCTTAGGCAACCCCTCATCAATATTTGCATCGGCATCAGTGGTGTTTCTCTTTCTCCTTATTGAAGGCTTTTTAACATCTGTTTGTATTTCCTTTTCTTCTCTTCCCTGATTCTCGTCTTCTCCATTACAATTTTCATCAGCACGGTCATCATTAGCTTCATCCATTTCAGGGATGTCTTCATTGACTTCATCCATTTCCAAAAAGTTGAAAATTTCATCAAGGTTTGGCACATCTTCATTTTCGTTCTCAGTCATTGTATTGTAACTCTGGCCCTGTTCATCATTTTGTGTATGTTCAACACCAGATTCTGATGCATCATTCACTTGAATCTAATAGAAGAAAAAAAAACAAAATGAGAAAAATGTAATGGTGTATGCACAATCCATACATGGAGTAACCTATAAAGGATTACAAACCACTAAAATAGGTCTATTCACCATCTCTATTTTATATTATTTTTGGCCAAAATAACATTCAAGTTCCCTATAAAAAATGCTACCACAAATTAAATACAAATTAAAAAAAATGGAATGTATTTAAAGAAAAATTTAGAAAGTACCTATCCCTAAAATAGATCAAAATAGGGTCAAAGTGTAATTAAATGGCAGCTAAAGAAAGATGAGTAGAACTTACCTCCTCAGAAGCAACAGGACCTTGATTAATCAGTGTGTCCAGTGACTCGGTGCCATAAGCCTCAGGAACAGAAAATTTTAGTTTTCTGCCCTTCCCTTCACTCTCCATTTCTTTAGCTTGGAGCTTTATGGTTGGCTGAGCTGTAAATTTACAACATAGATCTTTATCGCCTAATAAATGACATAGATCAAGATTGCTTATTTGGAGTATTTTTAAATAAGTAATATGATTTCAGAATACGGGACACCCCTCATATTCGGTACCGGCATTACCCATGAACTAGTCATTACTGTAATAATTAGCATCTCAAGAATTTGCTATGTGATACAAAAATAAATAAATAATGCCGTGATTTTTTCATAATTAAGTTACTATGTATCGTAGAAGGAATACCATCGGAAAAAAATGGGTCAAGAGGAACATCACCAAGCAAATCAATATCTGAAAGTGAGGTAGGTGCCTGAAATAGATGACAATTAGTCGCAGGGAAAAAAGGTATTTCTCCAATAAAGAATAAATGGGCAGCTCGGTGCATGTAGCTCCCACTTGTGCGGGATCCGGAGAAGGATCAGACCACTTTGGGGTCTTTGTACACAGCATTTCCCTGCATTTCTGCAAGAGGCCGTTTCCACGATTCGAACCTGTGACCTCCTGGTCACAAGGTGACAGCTTTACCGCTGCGCCAAGGTTCCCCTTCTCCAATAAAGAATAAAACTTGAGAAAAAATAAAAACATATTTATAATCAAGAAGTGGGAATTACCTCAAAGTCTGACTTGCTGAGATCAAGACCAGGACTCAAAGTCCCCCCAATTTCATGATGTGGTATTTCAGTTCTATTGATATCACAGGGTCCGTCAGAACCAGGTTCAGCTGGCTGTTTCTTCCTTTGCGGTCGCAACTTGGATTTTGGATTAGATGTACCTGCGAATTTGTCTGTTTATACAATTACTTTGCTGATTAAAAAGGAAATACATAGAGAAACCACAAAAAGATACAAACAGTGCACAGGTAATCTTGGTATAACAAAGAGGTGACCAGGAAAACTATTTTGGAAACTGCATAATCCCCAAAAGTCGGAAATCTATATAGCAAATGAATAATTTGTTACCAGTTGTTGAGTGCGGAGAAAGGGAGTAGTCTAGGTGGGCTTCCGAGAGGGAATCTGAATACTGCAAATTGTTGAAGTGAAAGAAATTAACAATGTATGAAGATCTGCGTGACTGACCAAATGCGAGTCTGTATCTCAAATAGGGATTGAAAGTAATTATACATGGCAAGCCATCTGTTAAAAAGATCATATGTTGTTGTATAGTTAAAGAATTAAATAAGAATGGGATTCCTGTATTGTATGGTAATTAGTATTAGTAGCACGATGATGGCGTAAATGGTCAAAAAGTAAATAAGAGAAGCAGGAGGCACCTGAGAGTGATGAGGAGAAGGGTTTTGAAGTTTGGGAACGGAGGGTTTTGGCAGGTTCTTCAGATTCTTTGGTTTAAATTTAACAGCGTTTCTCTCTGCCAGCAAGTGAAAACCAAAGCAAAGCAATAATCAGCAATGATATTGAATTATTGATAGATCAGAATGTTGTGTAATGTGACGTTACTTAAATAAATAAAGAAATAGATTGATTGACTGATTGATGGATGGATAGATAAAGTGGAAGACGTGCCTTCCTTTTGCAAGGGTTGGATTTCATCGAAAAGGTTGAGTAAATCCAAGTCGTCGGCCATAGAATCGATTCGATCTGCAATGGAAGGGGAGACACCTTTGCGGAGACGGAGAGAGAGGAAGAGGAAGAGGGAGAGGGAGAGAGATAATTTGCATCTGAGAAAGAGAAACCGACAACCAAAGGTCAGAAGAAGGAATTCATGATAAGGTCATTCAACGGTGCAGATTCATCATTGTACAAAATCTACGCTTCAGACTCACTTCTTTATATCAGGAAGTTTATGGCTCCGACTACCAAATTGATATGTCCTCCGTTTTGGTCCCGCATCCGAAGTAGCTAATTGTATTCTTTTTACCCTCATAATTTCGTTTTTATTTATTTTCTAATCGGGTTATTCAATATTTTTTAAATTATGATATGAAAATGTAAACATTTGATATAAAAAAATAAATAGAGGTATATAAAATATAAACACTTGAGAGTTGAAATTGAAGTATGTTTCACAAAAACACTAGATGTAATTCTATGCAACTGAGACAGTTCAAACATCTATGTAAATGCCTGACTGGCCATCCTGAAACAAAAGGTTCAAATAAAATTACAGAGTTGTTTCAAAGACAGAACTTCCATTTTAATTTGAATATACATATATATTGACCGCCAACTAATTGAACTTCCAAGATTAATTAAAATAAAATCACTACAAAGAACATTCATGTTCTCTTTGTCATAATATTTTTTATTATTTGTTTTGTATAGAGCACAACTAAATTCGGACACTGAGTTTGAAATCAAGTCTGAACATAAATACACTAAAATTCACTAAAATATCATTAAAAGTTAAATTTTCACTACAAAAATAACAAAAATACACTAAATTTTATGTTTCCTGAAAATCAAGTCTGAACATTTGCTCGAACTTGCCCTAAAGTGGATCTGCCACTGACTACGTCGGTCAATAAGTCTGAAGGAGCAACTCATTATAAATAAGAAAAAGTATTTTTCATCCAACTAGCTTATTTTTTCAATTGTTTTCTATTATTTTTGAGAAGTAAAACTGAGAAGAATTTGTTAAGTATGAAATTGTATTCGTTTTTTCTATATTATTTCTATTACATGATACATGGTGCTCTTTTATAGGCATATTCTGATAATTCTTTCTATGTTTGTTGTTTCCCTATTTGCTACATTTCCTGATATGTTAATTACAATATAGCCGTTAGGCTTATTCCTTCTGTGATCGATGATGAATATCCTCTGAGATCTTTAGCCTTGATTATTTTCTTCAACACTCCCCCTCAAGTTGGTACCGTAAATGTTGATCAAACCCAACTTGGCACTAATCCTTTCGAATGGTCCTTTGTCTAGGGATTTTGTAAGTATGTCAGCTAGTTGATTTTGACTTCTCACAAAAGGGGTCTCAATTTCTCCTGATTGGACTTTCTCTCGTATGAAGTGACAGTCAACTTCTGTGTTTGGTTCTTTCGTGAAACACTGGATTTGAGGCAATGTGTCTAGCAGCTTGATTATCACAATACATCTTCATTGGCTCTTTGCAAGGAATCTTTATGTCTTCAAGTACTTGCTTGATCCAAGTTAACTCACTTGCAGTTGATGCCATGGCTCTATATTCTGCCTCTGCGCTAGATCTAGCAACAACACTCTGTTTTTTGCTTTTCCAAGTCACAAGATTTCCACCTATAAAGGTGCAATATCCAGTGGTTGATTTTCGATCATAACTTCCTGCCCAATCTGCATCTGAATAACCGACAATATTGTTAGCATTATTTCTTTTCATCCATATGCCTTGACCTGGTGATACTTTGAGGTACCTAAGTATCTTATCTACAGCCTCTAGATGAGTAGTCTTTGGTGCATGCATAAACTGACTAACTAAACTAACTGCAAATGCAATGTCTGGTCTAGTAACAGTCAAATAAATTAGCTTTCCGACAAGTCTTTGATATTGCCCTACGTCCTTTAGAGGCTCACCATTTTCGGTATCCAGTTTTTTGTTAGGTTCCATTGGAGTATTAGCAGGTTTGGTGCCTTGTTTACCAGTTTCTTTTAAAAGATCGAGAACATATTTCCTTTGTGAAAGGAACAAGCCTTTGTGTGAGTATGCTATCTCAATACCCAAAAAGTATTTGAGTTTTCCTAAATCCTTTATGTCAAATTTTAGTTTCAAGTAATTCTTAACAGATTCTATGTCTTCCCTGTCATTTCCGGTAATGATGATGTCATCTACATAGACTAGGACTATTGTTATTTTGTTGTTGGAATGTCTAACAAACATAGATGAATCTGCTGAACTTTTAATAAAGTTGTGAAGTAAAAGAGAGTGACTAAGCTTGCCATACCATGCTCGAGGAGATTGCTTAAGTCCATAAATCGATTTGTTTAGTTTACATACAAGGTTGTTGTCCTTGCTTGTGTTGTATCCTGGGGGTAATGACATATACACCTCTTCTTCTAAGGTCCCTTGTAAAAATGCATTTTTAACATCCATCTGGTACAAGCTCCATCCCGAATTAACAGCAATTGACAAAAGAATTCTTACAGTATTCATTTTTGCAACAGGTGCAAATGTTTCTTGATAATCCAATCCATAAGTCTGAGTGAAACCTTTAGCTACTAATCGAGCCTTGTATCTTTCTATTGTTCCATCACTGTTATATTTGATTTTGTAAATCCATTTGCATCCTACGGGTTTTTTTCCTTTTGGTAGGGGCATAAGTGTCCAAGTTTTGTTATTTTCAAGTGCTTGTAGTTCTTCTTTCATTGCTATGTTCCAAACCGAACTGTTGCTGGCGTCCAAATAATTCGTTGGTTCTGCCTCCTTTGAGACGAAATTCAAAAAGGATTTATGTTGTTTGGAGATGTTTTTATAGGTGACGTAATGTTGGATAGGATGACTTACCTTGTAGGTTACAAAGTCACGTAACCTGGAAGAAGGATGAATTGAACGAGATGATCTTCTAGGCTGATCTTGGACTTTAATCTCGTCATTTGGTATACTAGATTGAGCTTCTTCTTCTATTATTTGAGCTTCTTCTCCTAGTTCAGCCTCAAGTTCTCCCCCTGAGTTCAATTCATCTTCATTTGTAGTTCGCTTTGTACCTTCATGAATTGTTAGTCCTGGAAGCACAATTTTATTGCTAGAAGGTTGTATGAAATCCTGTTTATTTATATCTCCCTTTTCCTTGTAGAATGATTCATTTTCAAAGAAGATTACGTTTCTAGAAACATAAAGTTTTTTATTTATGGGATCATAACACTTGTATCCCTTCTTTTGGGAAGAATATCCTAAAAAAATAGTTTTGATAGCGTTTTTATCAAATTTGTCATGCCTGTTAACATGTACAAAACATATGCATCCAAATACTCTAAGGTGGTCTAAATTTACTTTTCCTTTCAGAATTTCTAATGGGCTCCTATTTTTCAAATTTTTACTAGGTAGTCGATTTATAAGATGAACAACAGTAAGGACAGCTTCAGACCAAAATCTTTTTGGTACATTTGTTTGAAATAACAAGGATCTAGTGACTTCTAAAATATGTCTGTTTTTTCTTTCAGAAATTCCATTTTGTTTTGGTGTATTAACACATGTCGTATGATGCAAGATGCCTTTTTGTTTCAAGAAATCAGAAAATAGTTTGTTAACATATTATGTGCCATTATCAGTCCTAAGTATTTTTATCTTTGTATCGTATTGAGTTTCAACGAAATTGCTAAATTCTTGAAACTTTGTAAATACTTCATGCTTTGCTTTTAGAAGATAAATCCAAACTGAACGTGAAAAATCATCAATAAAAGTAACATAATATCTAAAATTATTGTAAGAGTCTATAGGTGCAGGACCCCATACATCTGAGTGCACAAGTTCAAAAATTCTAGTAGTTTTGCTATTTGATAAAGGAAATGGTAACCTAGTTTGCTTTGAAAAACGACATATATCGCAATTACTATTGTCCAAGTTTGGTACACTCATCATCTTACTCAAAACATTATCAGATGCATGCCCAATTCTCCAATGCCACAATTTATTTTGCTCTAAATTGTTAGCAACTAGTGCTTTATTTGATACATCTAAAATATAAAGGCCATTTTCTAATTTTCCTTCACCAATCGTCCTCTTCGTTATTCTGTCCTGAAAGATCACAGTTTCCGGTGAGAAAATCACATCACAATTTAGTTCTTTTGTTATTTTACTTACAGAAATGAGGTTGGATGCAAAGGTTGGTAAGTATAAGATATTGGATATTTTATTTGATAGTATGGTAGTTGTACCTATTTGGTCAATGGGTACTTGAGAACCATTTGCTACCGTAACAGATCCTGAAGTTTCAGTTTTAATTCTGGTCTCTAAAGTATTTAAATTTCCAGTCATATGATCGGTTGCACCAGAATCTACAACCCAATTTTTATTAAAATTTGACAACAAACTGATATGTTTACCTGTTGATTTACCTGAGGTGTTTATTGGGCCGCTGGAGTTATGTAGCAGGCCATTCAGCTGTGAAATTAAAGAAGAGATCTGGGCTTGACTTAGCTGGGCCGAACCCGTCGGTTCGATTTCTCTGCTTGCATTCTTCTTCGGTTATGTCGCTTCAACTCTGAATCCCCTTTTCTCACCTTCTTTTGAGCCGCCTCCTCTCCTTCTGTCTTCACCGCCTCTGTCTCCCCTTCTCTTCGGTCGGAGATGCGGGTGGAGGAACCAGCAGCCATCTCGGCTGTGTCCTTCCTTCTTGCAGTTGTCGCATTTAATGGCTGATGTGGTCGCTCCCCGCCTCTCCCCCTTAGGGTTAGGGTTTCGGTTGTGGACTGCGAAGGCTTGTCCTTCTGCCTCAAGGGAAGGTTGTGAGTTCATACAGGCTCTGCAGCTTTCTTCTCCCAAGATCATTGCTACAACACTTTTGAGAGTTGGTAGTTCTTTGCACAACAGTATCTGTGATCTAGCTGATTCATAGCTTGGGTGAAGGTCAGAGAGGAATTTGAATATTTGATCTTGTTGCAAGGCTTTCAGGTCAGTTGTTTGGCTGTAAAGGGCTAACTCGTTCCATTTTTCCTTTAAATCGCCGAAATATTCAATTACTGTTCTGGTTCCTTGCTTTATTTGAGAAAGTTCTTGTTTCAAATGGAAGATGTGTGAAAAATTCTGGTCTTGGCCGTACATCTCTTTGGTTTCATCCCAAATCTCTTTGGCCGAGTTCATGTACATGAATAGCCGAGAGATCTGGGGTTCCATCGAGTTTAGCAGCCAAGTCATTACGGTTGTATCATTTTGTTGCCATTCGAGAGTTTTTTGTGTGGTACCGCTGTCGGTTCCTGTTGTGGTTTTTTCTGTGGCAGTTGCTGGTTGTACCGAGGTTTCAGTGGTACCAGTAATGTGACTCAGTTTACCTTTGCTGTGGAGAAAGAGATACACAGATCTGGCCCGTGATGGATAATTCATACCGTTGAGTAGCATGTTAGTGAGTCTAGGCGTTTGCTGCATCTCTCCTGTGTGAGAATGGTGCCCGCCAAGAGTCTCTGCCATTGCTGGTATCACGGTAGCTTGCAACCCTCTTTGTTGGTTGAAGTTTCTGAATTTCTGAGGCCTCCTAGATCAGCTCTGATACCATATTATTTTTGAGAAGTAAAACTGAGAAGAATTTGTTAAGTATGAAATTGTATTCGTTTTTTCTATATTATTTCTATTACATGATACATGGTGCTCTTTTATAGGCCTATTCTGATAATTCTTTCTATGTTTGTTGTTTCCCTATTTGCTACATTTCCTGATATGTTAATTACAATAATAAGCCGCTTCTGTGATCGATGATGAATATCCTCTGAGATCTTTAGCCTTGATTATTTTCTTCAACATTTTCATTATACAATATCAATTAAGAATACAGTAAGAATTATATCTAGTATGTTAATTCTCATTGTGGAACTAATATTTGATTATTGAATCAACTATAAATTAGCTACTTTTCTATATTATTTCATATAGAACACATGATATTGAAGTTATACATACATCTATGTAATTTAACTATTATGAGAAGGGATCCAATCCTCATGTTCATTAATGTCCGCTGTGTCTATTTCTTGTTTCGCGTTTAGATTTTGAAATGTAAACCGGTAGATGTATTTTAAATCATTATAAATACATGTCTGTAAAAAATGTTAAAATTTTAACTTCGTTTAAATACCCATAAAAAAAGACGGTTAAATCGTCTAATTTAAACCGTTGATTTTGTTAACTCTTGATGATTATTGAAATAAAATTGAAATGATGAAATTTTTTTTACACATACAATATAATATATATATATGAAACATTCAATCAATTAGTTTTAATATTTAAGAATTTAAAAAATATTTAATTAAAATTTATTTCATAAACACTGACGAGACACTAAAATCACAAGTATTTGATACTTTCTTCTCAACTATTATATATATGCAGAGAAAAATATATTAATTTTAAAAGAATTCTTTTTTGAAAAATAATTTTAAAAGAATTCTAATTGGAAAAAAGCGTAAACGATGTAATAGCATTTTCTTCGGAAACAAAACAAAACAAAAACAAAAAATAATACTTGCGGAAAGAAAAACCTCACTGGCACCTCCAAGCGAGAGATCCCAATCAATTACCTATTTCCCATTAATTATTCTCTTCAGTCTTCCCCCTCCGATCCCGATTCGAGAAGACAAACTCTCAGCTCACTCGCTCTCCTCCTAAATTCTCTCTCTGCTTTCCCTAATACTCTCTTCTCGTTCGTTCTGAAACCGCCATGGCACCCGTATCTGCTTTAGCGAAGTACAAGCTGGTGTTCCTTGGCGATCAATCGGTCGGAAAGACCAGTATCATAACCAGGTTCATGTATGACAAGTTCGACAATACTTATCAGGTTTGATCCATCACTCTTTCGTTCGATTTATCGTAATTTTATATGCGTATTATCGTTTTATCATAGATGAACGTCCCGTTTGATTGGATCCAAATCTATTATAATTTGATCTCGCTTCAAGTAGATCTCTCTGTTAAAATTCAGTTCATATTTGTATCAGATCTGAATAAATGGACATGAGATCTAGTTCTACACGTTTTTCTCATTTCCGTTGGTTTACAGAAGTGCTTTTTGTTCTTAGTACCAATATAAAATTTAAATCATGGTGAATGTTAATAGCTATGATTATATATCCAGTAAAATTGTTCTCCTAATTAGTTCCGTGAAGAGATGAAACCAGAAAGTAGGTGAAAGCTTGGCATCTATGAAGGAAGACAGTCATTTTTTAATTAATTTCTTTCTTGCATTGAATAGGACTATACTTCCTTTTACCTATTCTGATTGACAAATGTTTTCTTAACTTAATTTACAGGCTACAATTGGTATCGATTTTCTCTCCAAAACAATGTACTTGGAGGACCGTACAGTGAGGCTACAGCTTTGGTAGGTTTCAATTCCTTGCATATAATATGTTTTGCGAGTTAATTAGGACACTTTTATTTTTTCCTCGGGATTTGGTAGTGCATAATATGGATTCAAATAGTAATACATATGATGGTAAATAAATGAGGAAAATTGTAACCATGTACATCTTTTCTGATCACGGCACAATTTGGTTAGGAATTGTTAAGACTGTATCTCTTAGATCATGTTTAATCTAGTATTACTATACCGGTTGCACTTAAACCTATTGCCTGGTATATTGCAGTACAATTTGGAAGGTCTGGCTGGAATGAGATTCTAAAGCTCAATTAAGCAGTTGCCAAGCATAAACTTGAATTAATCGCTAAACTTCTAAAAGCTCAAAATAATCCACTATATGATGTTATCAGACCATACTGCGATGTTATGATAAGGCATACTAATCTTTGACCTAAAAGAATCGGCTGATCCTTCCTTCCTCATTTCTGTTTCATACATCTATCCTATCATACCTTGTTTGTATCATCTATTCTAGACTGTTTTTTTTTTCTCTTTTTATTATATTATTATTTTCTAATATTTAAATTACAGGGATACAGCTGGACAAGAGCGATTTAGGAGCCTTATTCCAAGCTATATTCGTGACTCTTCAGTTGCTGTCATTGTTTATGATGTTGCCAGTATGTTATTTTATCATACATCTATAGCCAACTGGTAGAGCACATCGGCTGCAGTGAATTCCATTTTGGGGTCTCATGTTGATATTTAAGCCTCAAATCAAGCATAGGTTTCTTCATATAACCTAATTTAGAAAAAGAAGTAAAAGAAATCTTATTACGTAACCTTAAAAAATGGAATTTTGCATCTTAGTTTGTCTTCAGCAATTGTAACTTTCAGCTGCCTGCCTATTAGTTTTATCAGTAATTTCATATTTAACTAATTTGATTCATACGCTGAGACAGGCAGGCAATCATTTTTTAACACATCAAAGTGGATTGAGGAGGTGCGCACAGAGAGGGGCAGTGATGTCATAATTGTTCTCGTCGGTAACAAGACCGACCTTGTTGACAAAAGGTACCTTATTTTGCACTGTACTTTTTTCTCCTTGAGAATGGTACCTAGATTTTATGTTATTTTATGTTTGTGATTTCATAAATGTTCAATTGAAGCCCTAGTTAGCACAATTAACTATACGCCTATTCATCTCAAAGATAGTTGACCTCAAACCTGCGATCAAGTTTGTATATTTATCTGACCAATAAATGATATTTTGTTGTGCAATGTAAAAAGGCAAGTATCTATTGAGGAAGGAGAAGCCAAAGCACAGGAGCTTGGTGTGATGTTTATTGAGACAAGTGCAAAAGCAGGTTTCAACATCAAGGTTTGTTTCTTCTTATTTTTTTACTTCTGGGCTCATTCATAATATGCCAAAAGTCTCAGGTTTTACAGTATTAAGAGCAACTGTACTGGTGCTAAAGAGATGATTTTCTGCCTCTTCTTTTGGCAACAACTGATGCTTCATCCTCACATCAAGCTTTGATCATTTTGGCTCTTACTGCAACTAAAAAGAATGCAGGGATAAACCAATACAATTATACAAACATCTCTTAGAATAGTTGCTTGTCTGGCTTCCCTAATTTTTTGTATGCCTTGTTTATTCATATTGCTTTATGAGGTTTTCAGCCTTCTCCTAAAATTACGCTGGAAGGCCTTTGTCCACTTAGTCACCCAGCTAAGGGACCAATTGAGCCTTTCTGGGTGAAATCTAGGATATTCACTCAGTGAGATACTGACGACCAATAGTGATCCGATTGGATTAACTTTGCTTAATTAGAACATGGACCAATAAAACTGCTTGAGAATCTTTACATCATTTCACAAATTCACTCAAAAAAACTCTGAAATCTAAACTGAAACTCTTATATCTATTATTAGAAATAGTAGATTAGCTATCAAATATCATTCGATATTGTATCAAAGGTCGTTGAATTCAGACTATAAAATTTAATTTGTTTGATGAACAGTGAATTATGGATTGTATCTCATTATTTACTGTGTGTGATGTATATCATATTGATAGCATCTGAAATCATGATTGTTCAATTTCAAATTTGCACTTCTTTCAATTGTTCACTGTCCATATACACTCCTAAACCCAGTTAAATATGGATCAACAATTAACAATAGTTACTATTTTTATATGAAACTGAAATGACCTTCGAAAGAAAATTTCACACAGTTTGTTGGTGGGTTCTTAATGAGTTGTACCAGACCAATAAGTTAATAACTACTTTGATGGGGATACTCCTCCTTGAAGTATATTTCTTTTAATTAAAAAGTATACTAATGTGGCTTTGTGGTCTTTTTTGTTTGTTTGTTCAGGCACTGTTTAGGAAAATAGCTGCAGCTCTGCCAGGAATGGAAACTTTGACTTCAACAAAGCAAGAGGATATGGTTGATGTTAATCTCAAGGCCTCCAATGCCAACTCTGGTTCTCAGCAGCAGGCTGGTGGCTGCAGCTGCTGAAGAGGAAGGAAAGAACATTTCATAAAAGTAAACCTTTTTATTCTATCCAGATTCTGTTGATAGCTATTAGAGAAGTGTTCAGTTAGTAGAGCTTCTATTATAGTTGGGTAAGACTTGTGTATGTTTGTTAGCATTTGTTTTAGTAAGATGTTTTGGGTCTATGTCAAGTATCTGCTGATATTTTCATTTGTTCTTTTCTTTTTTATTATTGTCGACGGGAAAAGTTATATTTATTCTGGGTGGTGCCATGTGGTTGTGTTTGCAAGAACAGTTAAGGATCATAAGGTGACTGGGTATAGGTAGTGTTACGAGTAATATAATGCAGAATTTTTGCTTCAGATAAGTATTATTAGTATGTTGGCTTTGCGCTGTGTTGGGAGAATATCACCCGACACTTCAAATTTTCATGTTTCCTCTTGCTGTGGTTATGTAGTTCTGTTTATTGTTGTGTTATCTTATTTAAGCAGTTTTTTCTGAGAGATAAATTACATGAATGCTTAATCAAGATTTTCTGTTGGTTTATGCATTATTTGATGCTATATAATACGAGATTAACCCTTTGTTCATCACATATACACTGAAACATGACAGTATCAACAGTTTCTTCTCCCTAAACGTTTTTATGTACTTTCATCCTGCTGTCAACTCGAGAAAGGAGGCAAGAAAATTCGTTTAAGACTAATGATTTGTGGCAACGGGTGTCAGTTGACTAATAGTATTGGTCTTCCCTGTTCTGTTAAAAAAAGAATTTAAGAGTGCAGCTTGTTGCTGAAGCTAGCGTGTCTCTTTAGGTCGGTTCAAAGAATCGTGTTTGAAAGGTAAATAGTTCGAACCACACCTCACAATACAATTTGGTAAATCCATAGAGGCCAACACATAATATTAGGCACAACTTTATTTCAGTTCTGTATTATTAGAGCTGGCTTTGTCGGTTCAAAACAATCATAAATAGCCATATAGGTAACAATATGTGTGGTTTCACTTCCAAAGAGACAAGGCATGTGTGGTTTCAAAGGACAGATCACAATATGTATAAAGACAAAGCAATCTTATATCGCAAAACAACAAAAGGGACAAGGGTAACTTGATAGTTTTCCTCAAGAAAAATGTTCTAGCAATACACTTCATGAATACCTCATCGATACGTGCGTCATTATGCACGTTAAACGAGTTGTTATGCATGTTAAATGAATTGTTACATTAGACAAGTCGCTATCCATGTTATTTTTGTATTGAAAATAATTATGCATGTCAGATGAATTGTTATGCACGTTAAGCATATCGATATTTATTTCTTTAACTTAACATACATAATAATTCGTCTAACATGCATCATTATTTTTCAATACAAAATAACATAATTAGCGATGTGTTTAACATGCATAGTAATTTATTTAACATACATAACGACGCGTGTATCGATGAGCTTATATGTATATAAGAACCCTTAAGAAAAATTAACAACATGACTGACTTTACCAGGTCGCTAACTGGTTTTAGTTTTGACGCCACCAATGAACCAATGAATGAGACTTGCACCTCATGCACTAAAAGGGACAGACAATGTCTAAGGTATCCGTTCCGATCATTATTTAATTTCGGTGCATCACCAACTATATATGTGAATGGGATTATCTTTTCATTCTTTAGTAAATCGAACAAAATGTGACATTGCCTTGTCACTTGTACTTTTCCAATAATAATTTTTGGGTTATAGGAGTACGCGGAACAAAACCACCTTGAAAAAAAAAATTTCTTTTTTTAGAAAAAGACGAGTCTTAAGTTCTCAAATTTCATTGATCACAAGTGATGATACATCTATGATTTGCATAGAAAATTACAAAGTTAAAAAAATCAAAGAAAGATAGAAAGGTAGGTAGGTAGAAAAAGAAAGAGAGAAAAAAATATTTTGTTTAAAAGAAAAGAATGGATTACAAAGAGAGAAAGAAAAAAAGAGGGAGTATTGTGATGTATTAAGTTCTTCATAAGAGCTCAGTAATATTAACATTTTTTACGATAAGAGAGGTAACTCTCAATCAGAGATCACCAGAAAACTGAAAAAAATTAAAAATCAATTCAAGGTGCAATGTCCTTAGTTACACACAACAGAATTAGCAAAGAAAAACAATCTTCATTAGGAACTGCTATTGTATAATATAATATCAATTTCACTCACTTCTAAGTATTCAGCCAAAAAAAAAAGTAAAAAAAGAAAACTTCAAAATATAATAAAGCCTTCCTCACTGAAATGTAGCCGTGTCCCTCTGCTATTTTAAAGGTGAGCTAAAAACAGCCGGCATGGCTGCTGTAGTAGAACATCTCCTTGTTGGCTCTACACCATCCACATGGTACTTCTTCCTCCTACCACGCCACATAAATCGGTGCATCGACCACGAGCTTGAGGAATTTGATTTCATCTTACCTTTGGAAGAGCGTCCAAAAAGTAAATGCAGAAAGAACTTCCGCTTCACTCTACTTGGTCCCTCCTCAGTTGAGCAAGTAGCAATGGGGATAGCCTGAGGTGTATGAAAGAAATGTAACTTTGTTTTCCGAAATGGGGCTGGGAGATATGGTGACACGGATCGAGGAAAGAAAACGCCTGCTTGTTGGGAAGAAGGAGAGAGAGATGGAGGGGACGGACTACAGTCCTGTGTGTGGTTTGGGGAGTGCTTATCAGGTGAGATGAGGGGTAGAAGGCGGTCATGGAGGCATGCGGCACACACACCAACACCGGTGTGGTCGGGATGGTGCTTGCACTTCATAGATGATGATAATGAATAAGAAAGATCAACATGTGGTTATGAGGTGATTTTCACATGAATAACAAGTGAAGACCAAGAGCAAAAAATACTTGGAAGAGGTACCTTCTGTCTTTATGTTTTGTGGTTTGGTTGGTTGGCGATGGCAAAATGGTGGGTGAGAACCATTTAGACTAATACCAGACGACTTGCAAAATTGTGCTTGATGCTGCTGGTTTAGAGAGAATTATTTTTTGAGGAAAGGTTTAGAGAGAAATTTAACTGCACAAGCCTTGTTGAACATTTGGATTCCTGCATTGAAATGTAGTCGGTCAAAAGTTGAGTCTTCCGAAATGGGAACAAATAAGATGCTTTTATTTGAACTAAATCACACCTCAAAGGACAGTCAAACTGTTAAAAGATATGGTTGGCGTGGCCCTTTTACGAACGCTTTTGCCACGCAGAAGCTATGCAATTCACAGAACCTTGATTTTATGCTTTCAAAAAGATAAAACCACGCCTTACTGTTCTTGTCAAAATAAAGTATGGTTTGGAACGATGATGAGCTAACTCGATTAGCGCTATGCTCTAAAAGTGAAAAAAAAAAAAATCAAAGAATCCAGCATACAGAATGAAAAGAGCGGTTATCAGTTAAAACAAAATAGTGCTATGCCCCTAAAAGTGAAAAAAAATCAAAGAATCAGCCTTACAGTGAAAATAAACAAATTAAATCTACTATTTTTTTTTTTTTGACAAATAGATGAGTCAGAAAGTGACAACATACAACTAATGCATTTTCACAAACAAAAACAAAAGATATAGAGGATTAGGTGAGCAGAAATCTGGAAAGGCTACACTGACATAATGATATAATGACAAGAGCAATAACCAAAGTGGTTATACATACTATAATACAACAGAAGGCGACATTAAGCCTGAACCATGATATGTTAATTATTTCTTATCGGGCCCACGAGACAGCATCTATCTCATCTCTAGCCGACTTATACAGCTCCAGTCTCCTAAAGCATTGTTGTCTCCTCTCCATCAAGGCAGGATCTTCATCCAACATTTGAGCCAACTGCTTTGCCTATTGTGGAAAATGTACAATAAAAGGGATTAATTGTTTTAAGAGGATTTAGAATTCTGCAGCCTTGCCCCCTACTTATTATTTGACTATTAAATTATTCTGTCTTTTAGCTGTTAAAGTATTCTTTGGTCTTTCTTGCAATTTGCACAACTGACAATAATTGTTACTTGGGTCAATTTGAAGCAACATAGAGGTTCAACTATACTGTGGGGTTAATGACATGAAATTTGTTATTACTGGACCTTCATTATAGATTAAGCCAAACAGTTAGAACCCAATCCTGCAACTACCAAAAACTAGCCTAGTTATTTTTTTTATCATGTAATATAAAAGAAACCATTTTGCAATAAATATTAGGTAAAGGGCACCAGGCTTTTGAGAATACACCGTAACATTCAGAAAACCAGGGTTGCATTTATGAGTCTGTCAAGTTGAGCTCAGTTGAGGTTTAGTCATCAAAATCAGGACTTCGGTGAGAGTTTATTGTAAATCAAAAGTCTACATTAGGCTTTAATTAGGCCGAGCTGCAGACAAACCAGCTCAGTTGATCTTAATGGACACTATTAGCAAACTATAAATTAGAAAGGTTCTGATATTTTGTACCTCCTTTCTCCCCACTTGAACATAGAAGTGGTTCAGTAAAGACCGTTTTGCCTCTCTGACCTGGCAATGCACCACAGCCTTCGGTATAGTATTCTTAAGTGTCTCTGCAACCATCCCAATATAAGACGATACATTCGATGCTATTCTCCTGAAGTGAGCCTCACTGTACCGATCAATGTTAGGAGCACTATTATTGGGAGGGGTGGCAGCAGTGGACCCACGTGCATCAGGCCCTGCCTTATCCACTTCTTGTGGAAGCTTCCTGAAGAATTCTACGGTTAGATAAGAAGCCTCCATATCCACAAGCCGTACTGTTGTCTTCCGGCTCTCTTCACGAAACTTTTCTAAGGAGTGGTACGAGGCAGCAGCAAGCTCGTTTTGTAATGATGGAAATCTTCTCAGCTCCTGAAAATATGGAGCAAGATCGCCATTTAGTACCATTAATCCCAGATGACAAAACTGCTCATTACCAGCAAGTATTAAGAAGGTATTATGCTGGTAAAGAACCTGATTTGCATAAGGTATGTGACCAATTTGGTCATGTACTATCGATTGCATCTAGGTACATACCCAGATTGATATAGCTGACTCTGTATCTCAAGTTTCAAGAAATTAATCCCCATTTCAACCCTCAAAATGTTCAATCAAAATTTCTGCTTCTATCATGAAAAAAGAATAAATCCTTTTGTACACAACAACAACAAAGCCTTTTGCCCAAACAATTTGGGGTAGGCTAGAAATGAAGCCCATATTGGATTTCATTTCCATAAAAATGGCTGAATTTTTACATCGGCTTGCCAAGCCTATCACAACCCTCCTCCTTTCCGAGCTTGGGACCGGCTATGTAAAACATAGGTGGAGTTACATATTCTTTTGTAGGACCACAAAATTAATAAAAACACAATTAATACTAACCTGAGTCTCTGCTATTGACTTTCTAACCAGTTCTTTCAAAACATAGTGCACCTGACATTAATCAAACAAAAAGAAGAGATAAGAAATGGATCAAGAAATAGAAAGGCAATATTTGTGAATGGATGTGGATACGTGGGGCCAGGGGGAGAGATGGAGAGAGAGAGAGAGAGAGAGAGAGAGTACTAACAGCATCAACAGAAGCTTCTGCAGGACCTCTGAAGTAATTAAGAGCACTTTCAATTAGGCGGCGGTAACCTTGCTCAGGAGCAATCAAGTGAGGCTGGTAACCATCTGCCTCTGATACAATTTTCCTGACATTTTGTAATGACAGATGCCGGTCGAACGGTAGTTTTCTCAGAGCAGCAGGGAGCTGGTTATCAAAGACTCCATAAATTCGGTCACCTCCTGGTCGCCTATACAAATAGTCAACATTTGTTTACATGCTAGAGGGTACCACCTAAGAAAACCTCAGGTAAAAGATTTAGCAATATTCAAGTTGCAGCAGATAAGCTATATGAACTTAACAAACCACAAAGGTTTATTTCCCAACAAACATATATATGCAAAAAAAAATCTTTTCAAAAAGAAACCGGAGAACATGCAGGCGACAAATATTCAGTCAATAAACGTGCAGCAATTACCCCCCATCAAGGTGCTCCTTGAAAATCTTGTCAAAGGCACGGCAAAGCTCCAGAATCATGTACAGCTGAGCCTGTAAAAGCACATCAACAAAGCAGAATGAGGCTCAAGTTATACTACTTCAACATGGTGGCATAAATAAAAAATACAACATCTTACTCCTGCATCAACGGCAATAGGCCTTCCTAAGTGATCCATCTCAGATTCCAGCTCGTCAATCGTTTTATTTATTAGTGAGGTGATACTTGGGATTCGTGCCCTGATCACAGCCTCTAGGTGCTAAATAATAATGAAAATAAGATAAATTAAAATTACCTCATATTTGAATCATAAGAAAACAATAAGATAATGTTTCAACTTTGAATATGTACATTTCAAGCTATTTTCATTGTTTAGGTAATTTGGATACTAAAGCAAATTCCACTAGTTACAATTTACAAACAATATTTAATCAATAAAAACACAACAAACATCAATTCAGATAATGGTTCAACTTTTGGTTGTTTTGAACAACCAAATTATCAGTAAGCTTCCTTGTATGCAGCAACCCTTTTTATTTTGCAAACAGATAGTACGGAAGTTGATTTATTATACACCTTTGAAAGGAGCTTTGCCAGATATTCTGAACCCATTTTGCTAGCCAAGTGAGAGTAATCAGGACTGTTAGCGAAGTATTCCCTTTCCTTCCTCCTTGCAACTATCATGTCAGTATTTCTATTTATGTCAGCTTGTGAGCGGTTCACGATTCCAACCCAAGGGTGTTGCAGTTTGTAGGCTCTCCCTTCAAGTACCTAAAGTAAAGAAAGCAACATAATATTTCTATAACGTAATGAGCATCTTTCTTTCTGTGGAAAAGGTGCAGAAAACTGAGAGTACTTACATCAAGTGCATTTGTCCCCTTGTCCATCAGATCAAGCTTGGTCAAGACACCAAATGTCCTATCACCTAAATCGAATTATTAAAAAAGTTCAATATTAATAGATAAATGCAATATTTCAAGCACATTGTCATTGTTAGCACTATACTAGTTTTGAAATGGTACCTGTAGGGTCAACTTCTCTAGCAAGCTTAATGGCATCAGACGTTGCAATATCTTGATTAGCAGGGGAGATGGCCAAAATAATACTATTGGGCTGCAAATTAAAATCATATATCAATATTTTCCTCAGGTCATCTTAGTAAAATATTATTCAACAAATTGATGATATAATGTTACCTTGTCAACATAAGAATGCACCATATTCTCAATTTCTTCAACAATGCTCTCAGGTTGTCCCTCTGTAAAAGCAGCAGTGTTTCATGAAAATTTCCCAGAAGGTTGCTGTATTCATGCACATTTATAATGCTGACTAAGAGTGCAAAGTGATGATATGGTGAGCAGTGAAAGGGTCAATGACTAGATAATAAGATAAATGAGGAAATCAGAGATCATACCCACAGCAACTTTTGTCAAGCCAGGCAGATCAATCAGAGTCAAGTTGACAACTGTGAAAGAGCACAATATTATATCATGGTGTGATATATGAACAATCCTCCAGTTGAAAATGAAATATCAAGAATATACAGTACCATTCGGAGAGTAGATACTGAGATGAATTGGAACAGGGGATATCTGTTTTGTCTTCCCCGTGATTCGATCTGTTTCATCTTGTATCTCTTTTCTTACGACAGCTTATGATGAGAAAAAAGAGTTGTCAGACTACTACATGTTAGATATGCATAAGATAAGGCTCAAGACTTCATAAATTCAAACTACAACAAAGCAATATTTTGTAAATTGCAACAGTGATCTAACGAGTAACCAACAAGCACGAAAGATCACTTATAGCAACAAATATAGTTATTTGTATATTGAAACTAACAATTCATGTTCCCCATTAGCAGAAACATAGTTATTTGCAAAAAAGCTGCCAAAAAGTTGAAACAAATATAATAAATCAAACAAGAAGAACTATCTAAGCAAGACACTAGTTGCTTTTTGCATGGCAACTTCAATACAGGTTCTCACTAGTCTGAATACAACATGAATTAGTCTAACTTGATTCTAGGCAATTTTTATAACTTGAGAAAGGATAAAATAAGAGGGGAAAACAAAGTAGACTTGAGGATAAAAGCATTGTAATTTAACATGTGAAGCAAGAAAATATTGGATGGTAGTAACTACACCATTCAATTCACAAAAAATGAAAGAAAACCATACCGAAATCAGTAAATTTCCTCTTGGGCAAATGAAGGAACTCCGCATACTCCTGCTGCCCGTCTTCAATCTTATGTAATTGCAGTACCAATGGCCTCCTAGTCACAATACCTTCAAAAAATTGCAGAAATTAAAACTCAATCACAAGATATTATCAGGGAACATTTTTTATGAGTTGCCAACAAGTGACAAGTGTCAGGTGCAGCTTATGAAAGTATCAATTATCCGTTATTTCTTTCTTCGTCACTTTGGTTCTATTTTTAACACCCATCCTCCTTTGGAAGGATGCACATGTTACTATCTTCTTCAAAGGGCTTATCAGATATTTTGTGAATATTCAGTTGCCAATGAACACTCGATACTTAAAAATGCTACAAAAATGAATCATATTATCCACAATTAACAAAATCAGAGAATTCAAACCGGATCCACGAGGAAGGAAGTCACGGCCAACTATGCTCTCCAAAACAGATGACTTACCCGAGCTCTGTCAGCAAGGGGGAAATATTTCAAAATCATAAAAAATCTAGCAAATAACAACTCCAGTGATAAAATTGGACAATCCCTCATCACAGAACAGTCAAGACAGTTTTACCTGTCCACCGACAACGGCGACTGAAGGAAGCGCCTCCCACAGAGTGGGAAGCGAGAAGCCATCGGCGCCACCATGGTCGCCTAGCACCGTACACGCTCGCTGTATCTTGTTCACCAGTCCGATCAAGCTATCCATAGTCGTCATGGCAAAAACCCTAACCCTAGCTTTTTAAAAGAATTTGAAACTAGAGAGTTGAGAGAAAGAGCTAAGCAACAAGCGAGGTTTCAGTATCTGCTCAAATGCTTTATCTGAGTGGATTCACACACCAATAGAGTGATAGACACAGCAAGTAAGGCCGAGTATGTTTTGAACTTGATTGGTATATACTCAATTATTCTCTATTATACTTTAATTAATGAAGAAGTGTATGTATGTATGTATTCATAATCTCTCCAGCATTTATAAATGGAGACATTTTTGTCCTGTAGATGTGATTTTCTCGTGAATCCAACGGCAAATAATGAGATGAGCTCCAGGCAATGGAGAAAAGCGTGACTTGTACGATGGTGTGGCAGGGGTATTTTGGACCGACGAGAAAACCTGCAAACGGTCGGATAAGGACAGCGAGTGTCTGGTCCACGGAGCGGACTTGTTTCAAATGTTTTCAAATTTTTTACAGAGATTTTCAACGCCTTTGATTCTTACTCTATCCTCTGGAATGTTCACCAAATTCTTGCACGCTGATGTAACAGTTATTGTACGAATAACGATAAGAATTTAGAACGAATAGCGATAAGAATTCAGAGAGTTTATTACAGAGACGCTGTTACCCGTTAATGATCCGGTTTCGCGTGAATCTTTGCGTTTGGTTTCAAATCTTTTGTAATCTACACTAATTTTCAGTAGTGCCACGTCACTTCCATATAAAAATCAGCATTGAATTTTTATTAAATTTTCAATGGTTGGTCGTTTAATCGCTTTTCATTTTGTTTCATGATGATAATAAAACGATTATGATGAAAAAAATTATTTTCGTTTAAATAACGAAATTGTTAACGAAAATATATTATTTTGTGATCGTTTATTTCGTAGTTTCGTTTGTGACTGTGTATTGTTAAAATTGTTTTGATTTCAGAAAAAATGATTATGCTGAAAAAAGTTGATGAGAGACGGATGAAGAATTGCTCGAAATAGAATGTGTTTGATAAGAAAGGAGATGGATGAAGAACGAAGGAAATAATTTTGATCGTTTTGATCGATTTTTTAAACAAAACAGTTAACGAAATAAAATTTCTTAATCATTAATTAAACAAAACGGTTAATGAACTTTCATATTTCGTGCTCATTCCGCACTTTAGACATGTCTATCTAAACGTGATGACTGATTGACTGATACGAACTGTCATCTGATCATCTCTCCTCTAGACAATAGCATCGTGTAATTAATGATTAGAAACTTAAGGGTGCGTTTGGATCATGTCATGGTTAGTGTAAAAATAGTGCTATCTAGATTAGTGGTTGAAATAATGGTTACTTTTTGCTATCTAAGTTAGTGCAAAAATAGTGCTAATTTTGTGCTATCTAGGTTAGTGAAAATGTTGCTTGGATTGCACATTTGGAGTAGTGATAATGAGTTAATAAATAATAAATTATTTTAGTTTTTTAACGATAATAATAATAATAATAAAATATTAATATCAATTTATAATATATAATAATACAATAATAATAAATGATGATAATAATAAAATAATGATAATTACAATAATAATAATAAAATAATGATAATTACAACAATAAGAATAAAATAATAATAATAATAATAATAATAATAATAAAATAATGATAATTACAATAATTATAATAAAAATAATAATAATGACAATTATAATAATACTAATAAAATAATAATGATGACAATAATAATAATAAAAAAATGACAATTAAAATAATCATAATAAAAATAAATAATAATAATGACAATTATAATAATAATAAAATAATGATAATTACAATAATAATAAAAATAATAATAATAATAACAATTATAATAATACTAATAAAATAATAATGACAATTAAAATAATAATAATAATAATTATTATTATTATTATTATTATAATAAAATAATGATAATTACAATAATAATAATAAAAATAATAATAATGACAATTATAATAATACTAATAAAATAACAATGACAATAATAATAATAATAAAATAATGACAATTAAAATAATAATAATAATATCAAGATGATGATTACAATGTAATAAAATAATAATTTTGCTAACCATGACATGTGCTAATTTGCTAATCTACCATTTTGTTGGATTAGCAAAATAGCACTAACCAACACTACTCACAACTTACTAAATCATGTTTGGATCACATTTTTGTGTGGATAGCAATCCTATCCATAGTTAGTGCTATTTTTGGTGATCCAAACACGCCTTAATGAGATGTGTTGCTTCACATAATCACATCACCATTCATAAAAAATGGCGCATGGCACCAAATCCGTTGTTTTTCTTTTTCTGTTATTTCTTCAGATTCATCTAATGATTCTCATACATCATAAGACAAACTTTTTGTAGTTCATCACGTTCGTCAGTTTAATCCGACGATCAGTTCTCATATAATAAGATAAATTTCCTGCAGTTCATCACATATGTTCATATAAATCTGACGATCAGATGAAAAAATAATAAAATCATGTTATCTCTTGAAATAACAACAGATGTGAACTTTCATTACATGTACCTGTAACTTGTAACTTATGAGCGCTTTTATTTTCAACGAAGCGCAAAATGATATTGTTCTACTTTTATACCACTTTTACTTTTAATAATAATGTTTGTGATCCCGACTCTATGGAAATAAGCCGACAAAAAAAATAAAAGTTTTATTGATGAAATTGTTCTGATTCTATAAATATCGAGTCGTAGTAAAGAATGAGTTACAACTTACAATAAAGAAGAGGAAAGAGTGAAAATGTAAATGTGTAGCTAATTCTAAGCAAGAATGAATTAGTCTTTAATTGTTTGTCTAATTCTTATATTTATAGGCCCAACTAGTCGGGTTGGAACGGATCAATTCTTCAGTCAGGTCACGCAAATTCGCAAACTAACATCTCTTTAAGTCTGCTGAACTCGAGCGGGGACGGGTCATCTCGAACGATTCAACGCCAGGCGCTTTTCAACCGAGCGAAAGCGGGTCGTTCTTGGAGCGGCTTAGCATCCTTGGGTCTGAATATGGGCCCATTATAATGAGGCTCAGCCTATCATCAGTCATCGAACTTCTGTAGTCAGTATGACTAGAGAAACTTAACTTTCAACTCTTTACTTCTGAATCTTCGTGTTTATCGAGTTTCTTAATTCGATTGTTGATCCACCAATTCCTTTTCCGAGCCCTCGAGCAAGCACCACTTGTTACATCAAACAATTTCTTAAATTTGTTGATTTGCAAAACAACTTTAAACTTGACATTTCTTGTGTTTTTGTGAAGAAACGATGCAGGTTGTTGATGGAATTTCAAAAAGACCGCAAGATTAAATCAAGAAAGAATTAGCGCTCAAATCTTCAAGATTACATCTTAGATACGGCTTAGATTTAATCTTATGTACTTTAACTAATTAAAAATTGGGATTTGATTAGTAGCATTCTAAACGATCCAACAAAATCCGTTATAACGCCAGACTTGGCATTATAATGCTAGAGTGCAAGAAAACTCGAAATTGGCTAAGTATTAAGGTAAGTCAGACTTAGTGTTATAACACCATATCTGACATTATAACGCTAGAATACCTAGATGTCTTGAAATGCATTTAAAAATAAATCAAGAAAGAATATGTCCTCAAATCATCAAGATTACAACTTAAATATCATTTAGGTTTATCAAAATAATTTTTAGTTGATAAAAAAATTGAGTTTGATTAGTAGTATATTAACCTAACCAGAACAATCTAGAATTATCCGTTATAACGCCATCCATGGCGTTATAACGCTACACTATGAAAATGTCTCAGAAATTGGCTAAGTCCTGAGACCTCTCAAGCTTAGCGTTATAACGCCAACTTTGGTGTTATTACGCTAGATTGTCGAATTGTTTTAAAATGGATTCAAAAACAGATAAAGGAAAAACAAGTGGTCAAAACATCAAGATTATCAAAATGAAATTTATTTGATTAATAATCTTGTTCTGATTAGTAGCATCATAATTCAACCAGAAAAAACCAGATTAATGCGTCATAACGCTAAATTTAGCGTTATAACACTAAGGTGTGAATATTTCCAAAATTTGGCTAAGTCCTGTATTGCTCAGGTGTAGCGTTATAACGTCATCATTGACGTTATAACGCTAGATCAATTCCAAACATGTGCCAATTTTGTCTAGACCTATATTGGCATTATAACGATAACTTTTGTACATAAGTTAGTGTTATAACGCTATGAAAAAATTAAAAAAATGTCAAATCCAACATCACAAAAATTTGTCTTCATATAGCTTAGCGTTATAACGCTAGATTTCGAAGACCTAATTTTTGGTAGAATTCAGCACCTATAAAAGGGTACCTTCTACTTTTCACATACATGAAAACCAAATATTATAAAACATTTATAGCATTTATTGTTATTGCACTCTAGAGCTCTTGCTTACTTGCCAAATCTTCATTAAAATCCCAATCTTTATTTAGCTAAATTAATCTAGATAGTGTTGAGAGTTAGCTTGTGCATTCAATTACATTGTTCCATTATATATTTCTCTTGTTTCTTTTGTGAGCTTTTTGTGAGAATTTGGGTCCAATTATCCTACCGATGTGTGTAAAAGAAATTGGATTCCGCTTTGTATTCTTACGTTGTTTTGTGAAGCGGATCGAATTTTTTACCCCAAGAAGCGGAGGCGTCGGGGACCCGAAGACGTAGGCGAGGCCCAACGGCAAGCCGAACTCCGTCAACATTTCTTGAGCCACTCTCTCACCCTTAATCTCTCTTTTATTTTAATTGTTGTTAATTGCTTCGTGTGCTTGTGAAATTGCTTGAATTGCTAAATTGGTGAATTGCTTGCTTGAATTGGTAGAATCGATTAGTATTGGTAAATTGGTAATATTGTACTAGAATTGCAATTGGATTGTTAATTAGTTGGTAATTCGAACGAATTTAGTTAAACACCTAGACGCCTAGGTGTATCACCACTTTTGTTGCCTCATTAAAAACCTTACCGAGAAAACCCAGAGGGACAAAACTCGGTAAAGAAAAAAAGATTACAACTCGGTGAACTTCTCAAGCGAACTATTTCCTAGATGCGTAGCATTTTGCTCATGCCGATACCGAGCCCTACGATTTTCCTTGTATTATTATCATGATCTAGGAGTCGTTGGAGATGGTTGAACAACACAATGGTACGCTAGCAGATCATTCCAAGCAATTCTCGATGCCAAATTTCTCTTCAAGGTTACGGATGTACCAAGAAGTAACTTTCTATAATGGAGGAGAAAGTGGAGGCTAATTCATAGGACATGTGCCCTAGAATGTCATACCGGTGTATTTTCCTTGTGTTATCTCGGATTCTGATTATCATGCTATGAGTGCTTTGAGATTCGGGCAAGTGGAGGGGAGAAGCCAGTATTTTTAGTTGATGCTTACATGTTGTTTGAGGAAATGAGAGGAGTTGAGTCTGGTCTGAAGAAGAAGGGAAAAAAATCAAACAGGAAGGTGGGAGAATTCGATCGTTCGAAGGGTTCAAATCAGCGATACATATATGTGAATTTGGAAGTGGACTGTCGGAAGGATTTAGAGTATTGTCGTGGGCCGATGGTTGGATTCGGCGGCTAAAGAATCGGGTCATTTCGGATTTCAGGTCGTGTCGAGAATCGGGTTCATTTCGGATTTCGGGTCATGTAGGGCCAGGTCGAGTCAAATATCGAGTCATGTGATGTCATGTCCTTTCGGGTTTCGAGTCATCTCACGCCAGGTTGGGTCTGATATCGGGTCATTTGATGTTGGATCATTTTGGGCTTCGAGTCATGTCAAGTCAGGTCGAATCGAGTGTCTAACCATCTATTGTCGGGTCATTCGAATTTTGGATCATATCGGACTAATTCAGATCGGACAGATTTGTTGAATCGGATCGAATTCTGTCACCTCTGCTAATATCTGTTATATTCAATATTTGGCGGGAGCTTGAACCAACAAATGAGAGATGCGATGCGATGTTGTGGATGCCCGAAGATTTGGACTCGATTCCAATTCAGATTGAGGAGCCTACTCTTTCCCATGCTTTTATTTTCCAAAGCCTCTTTCAGTCTTTTGTAATACTTCTCGTGTAATTTGTGTTTGGATGTAATATAAGGGTACTTCTCGTGTAATTCAATTAGGGAGGAAAGTGTTTCCTGTGTTGGATTTATAGGTTTAAGTTTTGAGGATTTCCTTTTTCTTCGGTAAATTTTGATGTCAACAATGAAATGGGTGTTTTGCACCCTTTTATCAAAAAAGTTCTGTTTGTAGATTAAGTTTTCTGTTTTCTGTCCATATTAACAACATTTGATGGAACTAATGATTTTTAACTAGTATGAAAATGGGAAAACACCATTTATTATAAATTCTTTTCTATTATATAATTTTTTTAAACATGTTTGAGACGTTGTCAAAGTATCTCCACCTGATAGAAAGCCACAAGTTTTGGGCATCTAGAATTGGCCTAGTTCAACAACTCATCCAGTGAATGTGAGGTTTGGATCAGAGACCAAACCCACAATAGTACATATGATCAAATGCAAAATGCTGTTCTAAAGATGGCTCTGTCTATATATACTCCCTCTTCTTCCTCCACAAGATAAGCCTAGCATCCATTTAACAAAAACCATCTCATTTGATCACATCTTATCAGAAAAGTGTCGCAATATTTGATTGGATTGGACTCTAGGCTAGATAGATCTCGTACAGCCTGACGAATTCCTCGAGTTAGAGGATTTGTCACCAATTTTTTTAATTACAATCCTTTTAAAGAAAATTATGTGCTTAATTTGATATATATTAGCATGTATTTGGCTGACAGCAAAATGGGATGGCGTACTCTCTCTTGTTTTACATTTTTACTTCACGTTGGAAGAAATGAGATAAAATAAAATATATCCTACCCCTAGATTTGTTCCTCCAATGTCCCTGTCACCTATGACAAAACTCAAAAGGGCCTTACTACAGTCAAGATTTCGTGGGACCTGGTCGGTCAAGGTAATGGGGGCAAGAGTGGGGCAAAACGCGGGATACTGTAGCAGCGTTCATAAAGGAAATAGCAAAATCATGTCAGAGCAACAATAGATTTCTGTAGATTGTGTTTAACTATTGCAGACCTTGGGTTGACCTCAATTTCTTTTGGTTATAATTTTCTTTCTGTTCTTTACATTATAAATGCTTAATCAATGTTCTTTTTTTTCAGAGTTTAATCAAGTTACCGTAGCTCCTCCATTTACTTAAATTTATAATCAAGATCATAACTACACTAAGATAAGTACTAATGGACTCGAATACTGAAATGCAATGTATCTCTGTTCCATTAGACAAAACCAAGTTACAAGGACAAAATCTTTTGTCGCTTGTTATCATTGATTGGTTATGTAACATACGAGCAACAATAAGCATGTTCAGCTATACCATTGTATTATCAAATACTGTTATTCTACTTTAGTTGAATCTATAATGTTTTTTACCATCTCAGGCATCAAGTTTCTTGGCTATTGAAGGCTCCATCTGATGCATTATGTTCCACAAATTTAAATCGTCATAATCCTTTATCAAGAGACTTGCTCCTGCATCCTTCAAAGCTTGCTCAGGATTTCTTATGGATAGCGCTACTACAGGCATCCTTGCTGCCACACCAGCTCTGGTTCCTGACGGAGAATCCTTGTATCATATACAAAGTAATAAACCAGTTAATATTATGAGGAGCCCTGAAATCCTAGAACGTGGCCTCACTGTATTAGAATGATCTTTTCACAGTATATTCTAGTAACATTGGGTTAGATAGAACCTTACAGAGCATCACCTGAATTTGGTAAATGTAATTTGGCAGGAAGATCAAATGAAATAAAAAGAGAGAGCTAAAGAGAGGAAGCTTCACTAAGAATACACAAACCATGTCCGTGAACCAGCATTACAATTAAAGACTGGCCTATATTAATGATAATGGGTTTGAATTGGGTTTAGCAGTGCAACTAAAGGCGCCAAAAGACAACTCATTCTGATACTGTTCTTAAGAGTCGACCAAAAACTGACGAGATCATACCTCAAATACAACTGTGTGGTCAGGGGATGCACCAAGAAGCTCAAGTCCCTTCAGGTATGGATCGGGAAATGGCTTAGCTCGTTCACACTCACTACCTATCACCAGAAATTGAAAAAAGTCGGTGAGATTAAGTATAGATATCATTAATTCCGCATTTGCCCTTGGAGCATTGGTCACAGCTGCACATTTCAGTCCATGGTCTTCGATCCATTTACATAACTTGTGGAGACCGTCAACGGGCTTTAGTTGCTCTTTCGTCAAACTGAAATTTTAAAAACTACTTTTAGCTTTTGATTCAACACAGGTTATATGGAACTTTTGTGTGAGCTTCTTGGACTAGAGAGAATTAGAGAAATGCTCAAGGCTTCAAAATTTTCAATTGCGTACCTTCTCGTCACTAAACAATAAGGCAAAAATGGGATCAAAGAGGCTGCAAATGTGTTGTTAGTTTTGATTTGCACTTTGCTCTGAGGGTCTTATATCTTAATCAGGACAAAAAAATATCCACCCTCATTTTGATTTCTATTAGGTTTGTCATCAATCAATATAAATTTTCCAAATATTAGCACTATACACTGTTACCAGAAGAGGAGACTTTACCTGCGAAACAAAGCTTCTTTATCGTCCATAAATTTTGTGGCTTTCTCATGATCCCAATCGGGAAATAAAAATTTTCCAATATCTTCATTGTGCTTCCCACTGATATTTGCACTGAAGAACTCTTCAGTTATTGGTTCACCATTGTTGAACCCTACCTGTCAAAGTTCAGCTTTGTTAGTATATAACTACATATATATATATAAGTCGATATTTTCACGATCCATATTTAATGAGTCCGTATGTACCTATCTCCAGTACCAATAAATTAATATCAGCTTAATTGTTTTACTTTGGTACCACTGGTGTCCAATCTGGTGTGCTGGTGTACTGGGTTGTTCCCATTTATTTTTCTTTGTTCATTTACCATTGTTCTTTTCTCATTCTTTTATTGAAGTCACTTTGTTGTTTAATTTCTTAATCCGAACCATTTGAAGATAATTGAAACTTAAACATTAACATACTGTCAAATAACATCAACTACTAAAATCCTAGTAACTTTGCAATATACCATACTGTGCCAGTAAGGGACTGGCAGCAGCCAACAGTCAGACTGAAAGACCAAAATTGCAATTTTCCCTATAAATATGTTTGAAGCCTTTCATAACAAAAGAGAAAAACAAATTTAAGCAATAACTGAGTCTTAATTCATGTAGAAAATCTATATGGCATGATAAATGTCACATGGTATGTAATTAATTACGGTATTGACCGGACTAGACCACCATGGTAATCCCTCCATGGAATAAATTAAACGATAGCAAGATGAATTCAAAGAGAAAACTGATGTGCATATAAGGTACCTCTTGAAGCATTTCGCGAAATGCGTAGTAGTGAATGGGGTCAGAATCACACAGTGTGCCATCTATGTCAAATAAAATTGCTTCTAATGGAGCAAGCTTGGAGAAAGCTTCCATGCTAAAGGAATGCATTTATAAACTGAAGGTTAACCTCATTTTCTAAAGAATTTAATCTCATGATAGAAAAGGTTATCTTGGTATGTTCTAAATTAAGGGAGATTGCAACACAAGCCAGGTTTCAGAAAACCGCATAAAAAATAAAAGGAGTCTTGGCCATTTGTTACTATTTTCCACCTACTTCTCTTTCTCAGCCTGATGCCTCTAATTCAATTTTACATTACGCAAAGAAATAATTTTCTGTCAGAACTCAATAAGCCTTAACTACATCTGTTTCCTCCATCACAAACAATAAGCCTTAACTACTTCTCTTTCTCAGCCTGATGCCTCTAATTCAATTTTACATTACGCAAAGAAATAATTTTCTGTCAGAACTCAATAAGCCTTAACTACATCTGTTTCCTCCATCACAAACAAAATGGAGATCGACGAAAGAAATGGTACCTCTCAGCGGTAGGGTTAGAAGGCGAAAGAGATGCTCTTCAACTAGGAGAGCCCAAAAAAATGGTGAGAATGAATCGTCAGATATAATTGGGAATGAAATGAATTATTAAGACAATGTGAATATGTGATATATAAAAAGCCAGGAAGTAGGATCATGTAATGTGCGGCGAATTTATTCCGAACAAATAGGTGGAATTTTCTACACCAGAACAAATAGTTAGCAATTTTTATTTCTTTCTAATCACTATCTTCCGTAGACCGTACGTATATTATTAGTTATTACTGATCTCCATTTAATTTTAGAGTTATTCCGAGATGGATACATAACCACAGTTTGCATGTTTAAATATACAAAACTTTTTACTTTTCTTTTGTTTCTGTACTTTTTATTTAATTGTTTTTGTATATTTGTTTTATACTTCTATCATTTTCAATGTTTCATTAGCAAAAGCAGAATCCACAACTTGAGTCGCCAAGATTTAGGAGGACAAGTTCCTTTTGAATGGCTGCCACATATGTACCAATAGGAATATATATATATATATATATATATATATATATATATATATATATATATATATATATCAATAGGAGGACAAGGTTTAGGGCAGGACTAAAATAGGAATATTCTGATTCGTGCATCGATCAGCAGCATAATTTATGGATCTTGTACCAATAGTCAATAGCAGTGTTTTTAAAACCGGACGGCCGGACCAGACCGGCAAGTTGGATCGAAAATCTGAACCGGTCAAATTCCGGTATGTTCAGTGAAAAAATCTAATATGTTATTGGACTAGAGTTTTCAAAATCGTGTCAGCGTGTCTAGAAACGACACGATATGATAAGGACACGATACGGTATTATTCACCTGTCGTGTCTTAAGCGTGTTGTGCTTCGGTTTTCTACTGTAAAACACGACATGACACAGAACGTTTACGAGGAGAGGCACGACACGACACGACACGACACGAAAACACAGCACGACACGAGAACACGCCTAGACACGATATATTTAGGCACGACAGCACGGATAGACACAGATAGGCACGAGAACACATCTTTTGCAAACTTTACAAATTTTAAAAAATAAATACACCTTTTTATTTTTGAACGAATATACCTTAAAGTTTTTTAAACTTTACAAACTTTAAAACAATAAATATACTTTAGAAAAATTCCCTTGCTGTTTTTTCTTTTTTTTTGTTTTCTGAATTTTTACGAATAAATATACATTTTTTTCTTTTTGGAGCTTTTATGACTTATGAGTTATGAGTTATGAGTTATGACTCTCAAAAAAAATGTATTAGAGGTCCAAAAAAATAATTGTTTATAAAATTAAAAGATTTTTTCATATTTTTATGTTCTTGCAAAAAAATATATTTTTTAGTTTTTTATTATTTTCGGCACGATTAACACGAAAAAGGCACGTCGTGTCGAAGCAACACGGCACGAACAAACAAGTCACGATTGGGCACGACACGGTTAAGATACGGCACATTTAGGCACAACGTGTCTAAACGTGTCGTGTTTTAACCGTTCCATTCTGATCTCTTTTAATTTTTGGCACGACACGATAAATATAATAAAATACTAATTATGTCGTGTTGTTTCGTGTCAAATCGTGTTTGAAACAAAACGACACTGATTAAGAACAATATATTGAACCGAGAGAAAACCGAGTTTATTGATGACTTTTGATCAAAGTCGACTGACCGAGCTAAAAACCCGCTTTCAATTATTGGAAAATGTGTCATGTGAGGGGAACTGAAAAAAGTGTGCTCATGCGAAGCATTCAATTCACCGATTTTTTTAATAATAAAATTAAATTAATTAATTATAAATAAACAAAAAGAGTATTTAAAAAATTCGAAAAATAGAAAAATGAAAGGCCAGTGTTCATTATATGTAATCAAACACATTTAACACAATGTGAACGAATTGTTTAATCAAAATCCCAAAGCACATTTCTTTGCTTTTGATTTTTTTATTAATAAAAATATTAATATTTAATTCATAAGTTAGGTTATATTTAGTAATTTTTCGTAACAATTTCAGCTACGTTCGTCGGGATTGTAAATGGTTTGTTTTTATCGTCGCAAGCCATTGAGTTGTAGATATTCGAGCCTACTTTCATCGCGTCGAGTCTGATTTGCGATCGGAGAAACAATCGATTTAAAATTGATTCTAACGCAAACTAATGATAAAATTTTACTAATTAAGACATAAGTTGAAGATTGAATCAAATTTGAGATGCATATTTCTCGAAAATCAGACTCGACGCAATGGAAGTAGACTCGAATATCTACAGCTCGATGACTTACGACGTTAAAAAAAGCTAATTACAGTCTCGACAAGCGTGGTCGAATTTGCTACAAAAAATATTAAGTATGATTAGCATTTTTAGGCATTTTTTGTAGCAACTCCATCCACGCTAGTCAGAAACATAATTAGTTTTTTAACATCGCAAGTCATCAAGTTGTAGATATCCGAGTCTATTTTTACCGCGTTGACGGGCCTACTCATTAGTCAAAAAATATAGGCCGCGTTCCCTAATCCTTCCATTATCTATCGAATTCAAATCAATTTTTCAGAAAATCAAGGCCATCTAGTTTGATTCTGATCATTGTATAAGGCCCAAATTAAACAGAACGGCCCAGAAATCGTGGTGATTTTCATCTCCAATACTTTAGAAACGGAGAGATCCAGTAACCAGGTTTCCCGGCTACTAACCAAAATAAGTGTTGTGGAGACGTGGAGTCGATTCATTGCCCCCAAGTACTGAATCCACCTACCTCCATCCGTTCGAAACAGATACATTCTTCACAAACATAAACCCTTCTCGACCAGAGAAGCTAAGATCCTGCTCAAAGCACAAACACTGTCTGGTACCGATTGGCATCTCCAAATGGCGACCACGACAAGGTGGACATGTCATCCTGTTCACCTCTTGCATCACCGTCGCCATCTCTCCACCTTGCACTACCGCCGCCACCGGTGCGACGTCGCTGTCCGCTTCGGTCGGAGCGACATCGATAGCTTTATGCGCCGTGTCGCCTCAGGCGAGGCGCTGAAGGACGCTTGGCGTGGCGCCAACGAAGGGGTAGAGAGGCTCGCTTTCGAGGCGAGGTTAGCTGCTCAACGAATCGATCGCCAGTACTCCGTCTCGCGCCGAATGGACGCGGCGGCGCGCGCAGCCTCCGTCAGGGTGCGAGAAATTGACGCTGAGCTGGGCATTGGAAAGAGGTGGAAGTCTTTCACGATTGATTTCTCGAGAAATTGGCCTAGGGTTGGATACTTCGATACTTGCTAATTGCCTATTGAATTCGTCGATATAAAACTGGTAGATGATTTAACTTATTCTCTGTGTTTTGTTATTTGCAGTACCGGAGAGAGTTCAGTGATTACTCGAGAACACCGATTGGGAGGGGGTTAGTTGTGAGTGATCTTGACCCAACTCCATTGTATTTTTTTCCTTATTATTGACCTAATTGCGTATATGTAGAAGTTTGTAAGGCCAACTATTAAGTCTACTAGTTTAATTATTTGAAGAAAATTTAATAGGGTTGTTCACTTGTTGATTTGGTGCAGACGCTGTTTTTTGTGTGGTTCTTATTGTCGGGATGGTTCTTCAGGATCTTTATTTTGGCTACATGGGTTCTACCCCTTGCTGCTCCCCTTCTTATCGGTGCCTTTGCTAACAACTTTGCCATTCAGGTATCATTTCTTTTTTCTACATGCGAAATAAATAACAAATTTGCACAATTTCAACGTAACTTCTTTCATATATTTTTCCGAGCATAATTAATTCAGCTTGGATTAGACTAGATTTCATATAGTCTACTATAAGGAGGATTTTTACAGATTTTTTGTTTACATTTAGTTATAATATGGAACTTGAAAAACTTCTTTGTTGGTTTTTGCCCCTGTACCCCCACCCAAACTTAGAATTTTAGATTAGCATGTGAGAATGTTTTGATGTGCACGCGGGGCCAGACTCTTACCTGGATTTCTTGAGCAAATTGTGGTATGCATGGATGAGCAAATTAAAATTTCCTCAGTATTTGATTTTTTTATGTGGGTCTGTCGAGAACAGAGGTTGCACAGCAAGGAGATTTGGTTTTACTGGTTACACACTTACATGCACAGAACCAAATGAACTTTCTACTTTTTTATTTTCCACAAGAGACCCTAACTTTTGGTGTATCTTCATGATGTTTACAGGTAACTCTAACATATGTAATTGAGTGATTCAACTATAACAAGGAATTATTTGATGATAAAACCCGTATAGACTCAGAACTTGTTAGAGTTACCTCTAAACCATTGTATTAAAAAATGGAATGCGCTCGATGTACGGAGTATCGTCAAGCGACTAATCATTATACGGTTGATTAATTAGATTTTTGCGAACTATTTGTTATTCATATTTCAATATATAAAAATAGTAATTCAATAAAAACAACGTTACTTGCATATTTAAGAATATAATATTAATTAATTTAATTTAAAAAAATAATAAATAAATTTTGAAAGTATGAATTCATATTGTTTTAGTAATTTTTAAAATGTAGTATCACATATTTATAATATTTTAGTCAATTTGAAAAATTAATTGACTAATTAATTGAATCTGCCGTCTGATTAATCATTTCTTGTGACCGACTAAACATTTTTATCTACAAAATATGGGTATACACTACGTGACGATTTACCACCACCACCACCACCAACAACAACAACAACAAAGCCTTTATTCCCAAATAAATTGGGTAGGCTAGAAATGAAACCCAATCTGAAATGGAAATCAATGTAAATAATAATAATATAATAAATTGTACAATAATAGTAAAAATAAAAGTATAGAAATGATAACAATAATGCTAATAATAATATTATAATAATAATAATACACTATTCTACCAATCATAAGTATAGACTAGTATTTTACGTCGTTAATCCTAGACTAAAGTCGTACAATTATAACACTACCAATCATTATACAGTTGATTAATTAGATTTTTGCGAACTATTTGTTATTCATATTTCAATATATAAAAATAGTAATTCAATAAAAACAACGTTACTTGCATATTTAAGAATATAATATTAATTAATTTAATTTAAAAAAATAATAAATAAATTTTGAAAGTATGAATTCATATTGTTTTAGTAATTTTTAAAATGTAGTATCACATATTTATAATATTTTAGTCAATTTGAAAAATTAATTGATTAATTAATTGAATTTGCCGTCTGATTAATCATTTCTTGTGACCGACTAAACATTTTTATCTACAAAATATGGGTATACACTACGTGACGATTTACCACCACCACCACCACCAACAACAACAACAACAAAGCCTTTATTCCCAAATAAATTGGGTAGGCTAGAAATGAAACCCAATCTGAAATGGAAATCAATGTAAATAATAATAATATAATAAATTGTACAATAATAGTAAAAATAAAAGTATAGAAATGATAACAATAATGCTAATAATAATATTATAATAATAATAATACACTATTCTACCAATCATAAGTATAGACTAGTATTTTACGTCGTTAATTCTAGACTAAAGTCGTACAATTATAACACTACTTCTCAAATTTAGTTTATCACAGTTTTGGTACGTGAATCGCCAACTTCCACGCACTCCTATTTGACGCCAACTCTTTGAAGACATTTCATGCCTCTAAGTCCGTTTTTATAGCTTAATTCCATGTCAATTTCAGTCGATCCCTACATCCTTTTGTGTTTTCAATGTGGCTTAAAACTCCACCACGTACCGGTGTATCAGAAGGCTTTCGCTTGATATGTTCATATCATCTCAAACGATGTTGAACAAGTTTATCTTCAATCGGTGCAACTCCGATCTTATTGCGTATATCGTCATTTCTAATGTGATTTCTTCTTGTATGCCCACATATCCAACGTAACATACGCATCTCTGTCACGCTCATTTTTTGTATGTGTTGTTATTTAGTAGTCCAACATTATGCTCCATACAACATTGCTGGTTTGATCGCCGTTCTATAGAACTTGCCTTTCAACTTTTGTGGGATCTTCTTGTCGCATAGGATGTCATATGCTTGTCGCTATTTTATTCAACTCGATCTTATTCTATGGCTAACATCTTCGTTAATCTCATCATCACTCTGTAGCATCGATCTTAAATATCGAAAGGTATTTCTTCTAGGCATTGCTTGTCCATCTAAACTGACATCTCCATCATCTGATCGAACGTCATTGAACTCGCACTTCATATACTCGATTTTAGTCCTACTAAGTCTAAAACCTTTTGATATTAAGGTCTTCCTTCACAACTCTAATTTTCTATCCACCTCTACCTTACTTTCGTCAATTATGACAACATCATCTGCAAAGAGCATGCACCAAGGGATATCGTCTTGTATATCTTTTGTGATCTCATCGATCACTAAGGCAAAAATGTAAGGGCTCAATGTAATCCTATCTTAATGGGAAAGGCATCTGTCTCGCCGTCACATGTTTTGACACTAGTCACAGCGTTATCATACATATCCTTGATAATGTTAACATATTTTGTTAGGACTTTCTTCTTTTCAAGTGCCTATCACATGACCTTCCTCGAGATTTTGTCATACGCTTTCTCCAAGTCGATAAATATCATATATAAATCCTTCTTCTGCTTCCTATATCTCTACATCAGTTGTCTTGTCAAGAAATTGCCTCCATAGTCGATTGTCCGAGCATAAAACCAAATTGGTTTTCGTAATGCTTATCATCTTTCTTAAACAATGCTCAATCACTCTCCCAAAGCTTCATTGTATGACTTATAAGCTTGATTCATTTGTAATTAGTACAATTTTGAATATCTCATTTATTTTTGAAGATAGGTACTAATACTTCTTCTTCACTCGTCCGGCATGTTTGATCGGAAAATGTTGTTGAACAGCTTAGTTAGCCATATTATCTCTACGTCTCCAAGGCATTTTCATACCTCGATGGGAAAAGTCTTACCTACTTTCATTGTCTTTAAAGTCTCATTCATCTCTGTCTCTTGAATTTTTCGAACGGATCGCCTGTTGGTGTCGTCAAAAGAGTCATCTAGCTCAACCATAGTGCTTTTGTGCTCTCCATTGACGGTTTACCCACCGCCAACCATTAATCGGACAATTAATAGATCTTGGCAGCCAATTTTTAAAACACTGCTCTAAACATCATGGAATATTATTAGCTCTTGAATCAACTCAGATGTATATGTGGCCTTTTTATGTCTTTTTTTTTATTTGGGCATCCACTCAGGCCGTTTTGCATCATTGGCCATGTTCTTCATTTAAACATTGGATATATATCTGATGACCCCAACATCACCACCATATTGCCCCCACCACCTTGAACATTGCATCTTGCATGATGCAGAATTTCATAATCAGTGATTTTCTGCCGACTGGAAATTTGACGATAATTACTTGCCTTTTTCTTTAGTGCTAATTAATTCAAGTAAATGTTGCTTTTTTTAAGAGACCCAGAACATTCATTAGCATACCCCTCCGAATTTGTTATTCAATCGAATGCCTTAAATTGTATAAGATAGCATAACTGGTTGCCTTTTTTCACTTATCTGCTTTGATTTTTATCTATGAACAGGGTACATGTCCTGCTTGTAGAGCACAATTTGTAGGCTACCGAAGCCAAGTTATTAGATGCAGAAACTGCCAGAACATAGTGTGGCAACCGAAGGACAAGTCAAGAGGTGGCAATGGTGGCTCTTCCCGTAACAATTCAGAGCCTGATATCATTGATGTTGAATTTGAAGAAAAATGAAGAAAGTTGGGTCTTTGAAATGTTGAAAAGAAATTTTGTGTTCATTTTTAGAGAGATGACAATGCTAGGTAGGGAATTCTGTAAAATAAATGTGCTTTTTATGTTTTCCTTCTCATTTGTAATTTTTAATATATAGAATTTCTTATAGTATTTGATTGGTACGTTAGGTATATATGTGCCGAAGAGTGAAGACTTGTAGTGCTGCCTAGCCTGCTATCTAGTTAACCCTACGTGCAATAAATAAATAAAAAGTCTGCTATCTAGTTGTTTGTATGCCGTCCACAATTGTCAGAGAGCTCCTTGCATGAACAGGTTGGTTGGTTAATTATCATGTCTATTTTTTTTAATGTGGGGTCTATTCAAAGACAAAAGTATAGAAAAGGGCTTGGTGGTGATAATTTTCGCAATTTTATATAGGAAACAACCATAGGCATTTTCTTATAAGAGAGGGCTCAAATGCCTCCGATATTTTGTTTCCAATATGCCTCAAAAATATTAACCACATATCAATCTCATTTCATTCTTAATTTTATTTTTGTTTCTTGATGAATGATCAAGATTTGGAGATATAATGGAGGCAAAAAAATGAAGGATTTGAGCCTCCCTCTTCTTATAAATAAGTTATTTTTTTATGTAATTTAATATTGGTAGGTAATTATCCAATGTCACTAAATAATCATTGGATAAATGTATCTTTTGCTGCATGAAGTCTGTATAGAATTCGATCATTTTTTCATATTAGTTTGCAATTCTCAGAGTAGTTAGACACATAGATGTTGGCTTCTTACGATACGCGATGCGTATCTTACGGTTCGATACAAGTAGTGAAATTCAAGATTGAGTCACTATTTCTCAAGATACGTATCTTATATGCAAGAAATTTACATCGATATCAATTAACAGTTATCAATATATTTAAAATTAAGATGGTTTCTTTTGTTATTTAGATTTTTTTGTTAGATACTAATTACTATAATTTGTTTGTTATTTTAAAAATAACTTAGCGTATCTGAACGACACGATACGATACAAAATTCACCGATACACGATACATTTTACGATTCAACTACTATGGTTAGACACTCAAACTAATATAACGAATGCCCACATTAAAAAATAAAAACTTACAATAGACAACTGCAAAAGTTTTCTGCGGCATTTCATAGTTCAAATAATCTGTGACTATACACGACATATATCACATTATCACCTGAATTCACATTCACTGTCATCGGTTCTCTGCCATAAGCACACAGACTCCAAGAGCAGAATTGAGATCACCTACTTTTCATTTTTGAAAAGTAGAACACTATTTTTCTTATTCAGGTCGTTGATTGTATCCAACGGATCAGATTTAACTAGATTTTTCAAGAGCATCAGACACGGGCTCATATCACCTAAATGCTAAGGAACTCTTAACTGTCTATTGATCTTTCTTTGTACTCGGTCTGAAAAATCTAGTTAAAAATGGAAGTCCTTTTGAAGGCAAAATTAAGTATATCTATGGGAACATCAGAAAAGAATTTCCTAGCAAACCAAACTTTTCTGCTAATGAATTGTGCCACCAAATGAATTGTGGTCAATTCCGACATCTGACATTGGGTAAATTGGTTTCTCCATTCCCTCTGACAGAGTGACTGTGACGGGTCCACGGCTTTATTCATCTACAAAAAGGAGAAATTTGATATCAAACAAACCAAAACAAATGGATTCATTTTTTTTTATCTTCCTATGCTTATTGGTTTTAATTGAGTATTGGTTTTTTCATTATTATGGGGTTTCATTTCTAGCCTACTCCAACTTGATTGGGACTAAAGAATTTGTTGTTGTTGTTGTTGTTCATAGGTCTGTTGGACCTAACGTGGCATATCGTATTAGGCAAATATATATATATATATATATAATATAGTGAGTTAGGCTAAAATACTTTATAAAGCATCAGTAACCATATATTTTAGACTCGTATTTTGAGATACAAAGTGCAAACGGCCGATCAAGACCGTTGAAAATGTTCTCCATACTAACATCTATTTGAAGATCAAATTTTACATTTTTTTGAAACTTTTTACTATTTTATCGGATAGGTGGAAAATTCATTAATCAAACGATTTGCATACCTCCAATTTAACCAACTTTACACTCATCCGATAAAGTAGTAAAAAATTTTAAAAAAATGTAAAATTTGATCTTCAAATTGATGTTAGTATAGAGAACATTTTTAACGGACTTAATCGGTCATTTGCATTTTGTATCTCGAGATACGAGCCTAAAGTATATGACTACTGATGCTTTATAAAATATTTTAGCCTAACTCATAATATATATATATATATATATATATATATATATATATATGAGCATGGCTAAAATAATATGCATAGTACACCCCATTTTGTACTATGCATATAGATATAGGTCATTAAATTAAGATTTAAGTTGCTCAATAAATTCTTCATATGAAAATATTATAGGAAATCAAATTTCGTGATTTTTAGAGCTTTCTAGCTAATTTTTAAATATTTTTTAAAAACAGTCCAGATTTAATACTACAAAAGTGCCATTTCTGGGCTGTTTTTAAAAAATATTTAAAAAATAGCAAGAAAGCTCTAAAAATCACGAAATTTTATTTCCTACAAGATTTTGATATGAAGAATTTATTGAGCAACTTAAATATCAATTTAATGACCAAATTAAATACAAATTGGCGCATAGTACGTTATGGGGTGTACTATGCATATTATTTTAGCCATGCTCTATATATATATATATATATATATATATATATATATATATATATATGCTATGGTGCATTACGAAGTCAAAATTAGTTTTGGCATCACGTTCAAATTTTAAATTTTAAAATTCAAACGATCGATTCAAATCGTTCAATGTGGTCTCCATATTAGAATCTTACTATAAATCAAAATTTTCATTTTTAGAAATTTTTAGAGGGTGCAAAATAAGTCATATTGAATGATCTAGAAATTAGTATATCAATAAATTTCATATTCCTCTAAAAAATAGTTAAAAAAATTTTAAAAATGAAAAATTTGGTCTCTAGTGAGATTTCAATATGGAGATCACATTGGACGGTTTGGATCGATTGTTTCAAATTTTCTTATTTGAAATTTGAGTGTGATGTCAAAACTAATTATGACTTCGTAATGCATCATAGCATTTCTCTCTCTATATATAATAACGTAATAGCATCATGCTGTGTAGTTTTAAGGAAAATTGCTCCGATTAAATTTGATGTGCTACAGCTTATGAACATGAGGTGTCCAACCAATATATTGAACTTTCAAGATACAAAGGTTAAGTTCTTTCTGATACCATAAATTGTGTTTGTGTTTGTGTTTTGTGAATAAGGGGGGAGGTTTAAACTAGCAGTGTGCCAGTTAATACAACAAACGAAATCCAATATAAGACTATGTGCGCTAGTCGATGTAAGTTGACAATATTACAATTTGGCATTGTATTTGTGATAACGATCTTATTGAAACAGAAAGTAGAGAGAATGATTGGGCCTCACGTAGATAGTGGGCTTCAAAAAAAGGTCCTCTAATGGCGATCCATGGCGCGAATCCATTGAAGGATGCTAGATCTGATCCATTTGATCTACAGCGAGCGATCGTGTTGCTCAATCACGTGGCAGGCGTTTTCTCGTCGCCCGTTCAATCAATCAATGGTACGCCATACAAAGAGGCCCTGTTCAAGGTCCCACACATTAGAGAATCCGTATCTCCCGGAATAATGCGGGGTTTCGAAATGGTCAGCGGACAGCACTGTTACGCTGTAAATTCGTTGATATTGTAGCAAAAACACTGTGCGAACAGTCTCGTTGCTGTAGCAGCGGTGAGAATGTAGGAGGACTCACTGCTGCTTATCATTTCAGGAATGTGAATTCCACATTAGAGGGATGGCACAGATGCACTAGGAGGGAGAGAGAAAGTCAATGTGCTCAACCCAAAAAACGATTATCAATACCAAAAAGGGGGGATCGCTGAAAAATTTAAATTGTTTCAGGTGTGGAGTCAGTTCTCAAAACTGTGTCTGCGTGTCTGAAAACGTCACGGAACGGCACGACACGATAAGGACACGGCACGGTTAAGACACGGCACGGGACACGACATGGTTAGGCACGACACGGTTAGGCACGACACGGTTAGGCACGGACACGGTTAGGCACGGAACGGTTAGGCACGGACACGGTTAGGCACGGACACGGTTAGGCACGACACGGTTAGGCACGACACGGTTAGACACGACACGGTTAGGCACGGAACGGTTAAGACACGACACATTTAGACACGGTGTGCCTAAACGTGCCGTGTCTTAAACGTTCCGTTCCGATCCCTTCCAATTTTTGGCACGGCATGGAACGGCACGGTAAAAATAATAAAATACTAATCGTGCCGTGCCGTGCCAAGCCGTGTTTGGAACGAAACGACACGAAACAACACGAATTTATAACACTATGTGGATAGAAGGGGCACTTGGCGAAACATTGTCGTAACGCAGTGTTTTTCAGGGGAAAATTCAAGGCATCACGACTGATTTATACCAACAGGATACTAGGCTTTGGAGAAAGCATGTGAATGCTTACAAGAGGATAAGCAAGCTTATTGGATCGAGTCGTTATCGCAACATAATGGACATGAATGCAGGTCTGGGAAGTTTTGCAGCTGCTATTCACTCTTCCGATTCGTGGGTCATGAATGTGGTCCCCACTATATCAGAAAAAAGTACTCTAGGTGCTATATATGAACGAGGTCTCATCGGTGTATATCATGATTGGTAAGTATGATCTGTATTGTATCTTTTTTTTTTTTCTTTTTGATAATATTTTTCAGTTTAGGCTAGTGCAGAATGGATGACCAAAAACGAAAATTTTGTTTTGGTCAATGGTTTTACTAATATTCTTATTGAGATTTGAGAATCTTAATCAATTTGCAAGTGGAGAGAATCAAATTACTTGAAGGGTTCCCAAAATAAGGGTGATAACTGAATGAGTTGGTTTGAACTTTGAATAAACTAGGACATTTATTTTCATATTTTACAGAAGACTGAGGTATATGACATTCCTAATTTTTGTTTCATAGGCCAACTTAAATTATTTGTTTTTCCTATTTGTCATACTGTCTTGTCACCATTAAATCAAGAGCAAAGCTAATGTTTATTGGTATTACTTATATCATCACAAGTAACTTTTCTCTCATATGTTTTTAACTTTTATATTAAAATGAGTGTCAAAGAAGCCTTACCGGAAATGCATGTGCAAATATGTGCAGTGAAACATGCATACAATTATGATTGGGAAAGAAATAATCAATAAATCAGAAATTAAACGATAAAATTTTGGGACAAAAACCAATATATTCTTGACCAAAGATATTGATTGACACATCACACATACTAATATGATACTTCATTATTGGTTATTTTAGTTATTGCATCTTTTCTATAATACTGGAAAGGAAGACGGAAACCATGTCAGAAACCATGAAGCTCCATTTCTCCGGGACAGTGCTGAGCTGCTAAACCATGTCAGAAAAATTGTCACAGGCCGGCATGAGACGGAAGACGGAAATGCTTGACCACGAAGGTGGGCCACTCATGTCAGAGAAGATTTTGATCTGTGTCAAGGAATACTGAGTTGACACTGGTGATGATTCTATCTTGTAGATAATAGTACCAAGTTTTGTTGTGTTGGTTTTAACTTTTTGTCGCATCCTTCCATGTCATTAAATGTAGTAGATGACCTCTCAGAAACAAGCAAACATTCTGTAAAAAGAGGAAAAATACTGTTATTGTTTTTAGCCTTAGTGTTTGTTTCTCACTCAGCCACTACTCTTAGGACCCGAATCTGCTGTATCGCAGTAGCGCGCTACAGTAGATGGACGGTCCGGATCGACCGTCAATTTCGTGATTGACCGCCAACGATGAAAATCAGGAGGCCTTTATATTTTGACACAAATCTTGATGCAATCAGTGAAAATCGGACGATCCAAATGCTGCGCTACACCATATCGCGCAGCACCAGATCTGATTCCCTACTTCTCTTAACATTAGTTCAAGAGAGAAAGTTTAATAGCACATAGTATTGCAACCCTGGAAGGACAGGTGCATTTCTCAACAGTTGATGTAAAAAAGGTTCACTAATTTTGATATTTATTATTTTTCAAATATCTCTTGAACTTAATATCTATGTTTTTGGAACTTAGTCTCTATGTTTTCATTCTATTTTAGTATAGATTTTTTAACCCATCACTACATAAACATAATAACGTACTCTTTAACCCACTCTATTTTCTAACTACAACGTCAGCTTTTTGTTAATTTTTTTACAAAAAATAATGAGAGAGTAATCAAATTTGGAGATATATTAAAGTTCACTAACTAAAAATAAATGATAATGATAAAAAATAAATTTGATGCAAAGTTAAGTGATCTCTCAGAAAATTTACTCAAAACATTATATATTAGTCATAAGGTCTATCTTGTTTGCGGCCACATATCTCGAATTTCAAAGTGTAAACGATCGTTTCAAATCATTGAAAACATTGTCTATACTAAAATTTACGTACCAAAATTTTCATTTTTTAGAAATCATTTTTACTATTTTATTGAATGGTTGGAAAATTCATCGATCTAAAGATTTATAGATCTCTACAATTAATGAATTTTTAACTCACTCGGTAAAATAATAAAAAAAATTATTTTTTTTTATCCCTAAGTAGATTTAAATTAAGAGTGATATTACTGTGCTTACGCAAGCACAAAGTCTACCGTGCTTGCGACCGCATATCTCGAATTTCAAAGTGTATACTACCAATTCAAACCATTGAAAACATTGTCTATACTAAAATTCACGTAGAGATCAAAATTTTATTTTTAGATTTTTTACTATTTCATCGAATGATTGAAAACTTAGTTGACTTCACAATCTATAAACCTCTTCATTTAACGAAATTTACTCATCCGATAAAATAATAAAAAAAATAAAAAAATATCTCTAAATAGATTTTAGTACGTATAATATTTTCAACAATTCGGATTCACCGTTTTTATTTTAAATTCGAAATATAAATTGCAAACACAAGCTCTACAATACTTACATAAGCACCATCATGGCACTCTTAAATTATAATCGAGAAGTTCTACTCACATCGATCTCATCTGCAAATTGCGACTTGAGAAACACTGAGGGGCCGCACTATGTCAGCTGACAGCGAATCTATTTGACTGGCAAGAGAATTATCATTTATCCTTGGTACAAAAAGACGAAACTGCCCCGGATATGATCTCCACGCCACATTCCTCCAGATGAGTCTCCTTCTCTAAACGATTTTTTTTGTCTGACTTTAAAAAAATAAGAATAAAATCTATAACTTTGGTTTTAAATTTTTGACAACGATTACTCTATTTTTAACTTTTTAGCGTTTACGTTCAGATGTGTTATCTGAACGCATGTGTTCAGAATTCCAGACAGAACAACAAAAACATTTCTAAGTACTTGTGAACATTGCGTTCAGGCTCGTTCAGTAGCATTATTTGAATACTATATTTAAGAAGTGTTTTCTTAACACTGCGACACTGCCTCAAGGTTCACAGTTGCAATTTTACTTAGAATTTTTTTAGTTGAAAATTCGAATTTCTGAACACATGCGTCCAGATAACATATGTGAATGCGAACACTGAAAAATAGAGTCATCTTTGTCAAAAATTTGAAATCAGAATCATATATATATTATTTCTATTTTTTTAATCAGATAAAAGAAATTCTTTCTAAACTCCCTCTAATAACAGTAAACGTGGCAGCTTCTACTATTTGCTGAACTGGAAATGATCAGATGAAGGGCATTATCGTCTTTTTGTTGAACAGCAATAGGAATTTCAATTGGTGCTTGTCCAAAAGGAACCGGACACCAGTATACCGTCCCTTTGTGTCGAGCCCCATGATCCTGACCGTTCATCATGACACGGAGCTACGAAGACATAGCATGTAGCAAATCAGATCTTCTACCGTGCGTACTGCGCGGTAAATTTTAGTTTTTTATTTGCATTGAGATTCGTGCAAACTAAACTTTATAATATTAGACCTCCTGAATTAAATCTGAGCTGTCCGTAATCTACAGTGCAGGAAATCATAGACATTCGTTAGTGCTGCGCGGTAGAGAATCCCCTTCCTAGCATGTAGTGGCCCCTCTTCTCTTTATCCAGCGCATGGTCGGGAAAAAAAATTCTTATTCAAAATCAGGACTTCTCCGGATAAACCCTGTCAATTTCAGTGTACAAAATATGAAAAAATCGCTCCAAAATTTCAATCTTTGATTTTCATCGAGATTCGTGCGAGCTAAATTTTATAATATCAGATTTTCTAAATCAAATCTGAACTATGTGTAGTCTACAGTGCAAAAAATCTAAACCGCTCATCTCCGCTGCGAGGAGGCGGAAAATTGCTTCCGCTGGTGATGGGATATACACTAAATTTGGTTAAATATTTTTCAAAGGAACATAACATAATTCGAGTGAGTAACGAGTGAGTAATAGAAAATTAATATATTTATGTCGTCTTGCACATTAATTTTTATTGTATCGTTGTCAAATCAAAGTTCATATCACTTTTTAATTAATTATTGAAAGACTTGCTGTTATTTATTTGATTTTAATTTCTTATTGCAATAACAATGCTGTAGTGCTACATAGAGTTCTAAATTCGGGTTGTTTCGTGTCAAACACGATTTGGCATGGCACGGAACGGCACGACATGTTTAGTATTTTATTATTTTTATCGTGTTGTTTCGTGTCGTGCCAAAAATTATAAGGGACCAGCACAGAACGCTTAAGACACGGCACATTCAGACACGCTGTGCCTAAACATGTCGTGTCTTAACCGTGTCGTTCCTAATCGTGACGTGTTGCTTCGGCAATCGTGCCGAAAATAAATAAAAAACTAAAAAAATTGAAATTTTTTTACAAGAACATACAAATCTAAAAAATCTTTAAATTTTATAAACAATTATATTTTTTGGGAGAGTCATAACAGCCCTAGGCACGTAAAAAATTCAAAAAACAGAACAAAAAGAAAAAATAGAAAGGAATTTTTTTTAAAAGTATATTTATTTTTTTAAAGTTGTAAAGTTTAATATTTTAAATTCTGAATTTTAATAGTTCTCAGTGCATATTTTTTAAACCTCTTACAGCTCCCACCCCACTCTTCAATAACCATGAGCAGTCCCAATCTCCACCAATGCAAATTTCAAAAAACTTCAAAAACCCTCGGAATGGACCCTCAGTCCTCCATTTCCGCTGGAAAATTTCAAAAAAAAATTGAATTTTCATGCCTACCTGTGCCTCGTGTTGTGTCTAAACATGTTCCCGTGTTGTGTCATGCCGTGATTTCGTGCTGTGTCGTGACGTGCCGTGTCTCTTCTCGTAAACGTTATGTTCCGTGTTGTGTTCTATAGTAGAAAACCTAACTTAAGACACGGCACGTGAACAATATCATATTATGTCCTGTGCCATATCGTTCTGTGCCATTTTTAGACACGCAAGAACGATTTTGAGAACTCTATTGTTACACCTACATGTTTATAAAAACAATTATTTTATTCTAAATAATTATTTGTCATTGTTATTGTCTGGAGTTGCTTAACATAGGTTATGTATGTGAATGAAATGTAAGAAAAGGTTAATTACAAATACAGATTATCGCAAGGACCAAAATAGACTTTCCGAATTAAAAAAATGGTTACCACTGGCACAGATCGATACTTCGGCGGGTAACCGGAAAAAAAGGAAAAAAAATCGCCATTGTTCTTTTCCCTGTGCCTCTTCCTCAAGCTTATCCCTGATCTCCTCGCAATCAAGGTAAATTCTCATTAGAAAAAGGAACCAAAATTGACACCAAATTTGAAATTCCGTTGTGTTTTAATTGCCGATTGTAACTGCGACTTTCGTTTCTCCTGAAGAATTGCGAAATCATGGCGTGTTGTCGATGTTTCGAGTTCCTATTGAAGCTTTTGAATTTCATCCTAACATTAGCTGGTTTGGCGATGGTTGGATATGGGATTTATTTGCTAGTCGAATATTTAAAAATCGCTTCTGACATCAACGGCCATGATGCTGTATCAGCTTCGAGTAATGGCTTACCGATCTTGATTCTCGGCCGCCCGATGCTCGGAGCTGTCACCCTTTCCGATGATATTCTCGATTATCTCCCAAAAGCATGGTACAACTGTCTTCTACTCTGGCCTTATGTTTTGTTGAAATCGGGTGTTTTTATTCTCTCTTGTTAAATGTTATTCTCCCAGAACGATTGTAATTGAAGATACAAATCTACCGAATTTATTAACAAAACAATCAGTTCAATATCATTTATCATGTGAAGTAGAACATCATTTCTTAATACAGAAGAACTTGGTTAACTTTATCTGTAGTCTACCTTATCTAAACCAAAATAATTTTAGGTTTCGATTGTACTGGTGCGTAATCCAAACAAGTTGGTTTGACCTTTGGTTTGTATATAATTTGTTGCTATTTGCTAATACTTCAGTTTTTATCATATGATAGGGCATCTTACACAATGATGCATATAAATACAAGCTTGAACTTTTTTATTATTTTAGATGAAATCATTGAATTAACATGATCATACCATTCTTAAATATTCTTTGAGGTAACTGGTAGAGTACTCTTACTGGTATCATAAATCTCTGTATGACTATGGTTCCAGGTTCATATATGCATTCATTGGTGTAGGAGCTATTGTATTTAGTGTATCACTCTTTGGCTGCTGTGGTGCATGTTGTAGAAATGGCTGCTGCTTATCATTTGTATCCTAACATTTACCTGCAGCTGATATTTTCTTTTTACTTTTAACCTTATATGTAATAATTTTGCCTAAAAGATGTTAGCAGCAATATGGAGGTACCTAACCTCTGGGTTGCCATTTGTCCATTTATTCATTCAACTTGTCCTTATCTGTGAGCCTCAGTTAGTATAGGGTCCAGAATGTGTATCTGAAAAAGAAAAAGTTGGCCAGAATTTAGGAAGGACTTGGGCTTTTTTTTTTATCAGTTTGGGATAATGCTGGTATGGTAGGACACTAATTTATGCTTGATTTATTCTGTAGTTTTTTCAAAAGTACTTTCTCCCAAATTAGTCAAATTTGCCTTCTGTTGGGATTTGGTGAAGTTAGATTACGTATTTTATTGTTTGTTTTCCTTAATTTTACATGAACAGTACTCCTTTTTAGTAATTCTTTTGGTTGCTGCTGAGCTGGGTGCTGCTGCATTTATCTTCTTTGATCACAGCTGGAAAGATGTACATTTTTTCTTTTACCTTTTTAAATGGCTCAATTGCAGAAATCCATGACTACTTGTCACTAGAACTACTAATTGGGGAACAAAATTTGTTACCTACCTAGTCTTGTGTGTGTAGATTTAGGTATTTGCAACATTCAACTCCCACAACAGCTAAGGATTGGGAGTAGGTTGTGCATAATTTTGGAGTCTAATAGAGGCAAAGTGCTACTACCGAAAAGTTGATTGGGGTTATTACATTTAGTTATGTACCATTCCTGTTTGGTTCTTTCTTGATATCAAGTATGTCATGTTGACCTTGTTTGCAGGTAATTCCTGAAGACAAAACAGGGAACTTTGATACAATTTATGATTTCTTGAAGCAGAATTGGAATATTGCAAAATGGGTTGCTCTAGGTGTTGTTGTTTATGAGGTATGTGACTACTCACATCACCTTTAACAGAATTTCTAGCTGAAGCTCAAGTATCCAGAAGTGGCCAAAGAAATTCCTTGTTACTGTTAGCATTGCAGCACATATTATTGATCAAGTACCTCCAAAACATTCCAACTATTGTGCAATTACCTTTATCTGACATGTTCGGAAGGCTGATTCACATTTTTTTAGCAAAGGCTGATTTACATTTTAAGGATTATATAATTCATTAAGATGATTTGAAGTCTATTTTGTAATGCTATCTCGAAAACCAGAATGTTGATTACAACACAGGGCTTTATTGAATAATTAGACCTTGGATAAATTCACAATGAACAACTTTTGGATATTGAGACGACGACAACACAACAACAACAAGGCCTTTAGTCCCAAACAAGTTGGGGGTAGGCTAGAGATGAAATCCAATCAGAGTATTGAAAAAAACATAATTTTTAAAACAAGTTGGGGTAGGCTAGAGATGAAACCAATCGGAGTAATGAAAAACAAGTTGGATATTCAGACAGAAGTAATTTTTAAAATGCGGCAGCATTTGTGTTCGTATATGTATAGTAACTGAAATTAACAATCCTTGATATTTCCCGAGTCACCCAAGCAATTGCTTAATTTTTAATAGTATATACCAGTTTTAATCTCGACGTTTTGGCAAAACACAGGTTTTACTATTTTTGTTGGCACTCATAGTGAGAGCAGGAAACAGACCAGCTGACTATGACAGCGATGATGAGTACATCAACCCGAGAATGACTATGCGTCAGCCTCTGATCCACCGTCAGAACATTCCTGCCACCGGCGTTCCAGTACCAACTCTTGACCAACGACCCAGTCGCACTGATGCCTGGAGCCAGCGCATGAGGGAGAAGGTACAATATTGTTATCTGCTACTGTATATTACTTTCAAATTGATTTTTGCATCACGAAATATCTGAGCTGCCATGAAAGCTATTCTTGATGTGTTTACATCTTTCATAGATCGTCGTTTGTTTATTCATTCCTGACAGTGTCATAGGGCTCGTCTTGCTTTTGGTTTTTCTTTATGAAGGAACTGTTTGTCTATTTCATTTTATTTGTCTAGGTGGTTTTTGTTATCGTGTTTTTCTGGAAAATCTAGAAGTCTTTTTAAAATCAAGTGAAAGATGCTTCAAAAAGTGGAAGACCTTGATTCCAGCTTTTTGCTGGAGTATGTTTCTCTTCCAGAAGAAAGTCAAAGTTACTCGATCTTCTTTGGCAGAAAAATCTTTGTTTCTTCTTTTTTTTTTAATCATTTCTTCTATAATGGCTATCTTTCCTCTCTATTCCTGAAGAAAAGTGATACCAAAAAGGGGTTATAGGGCCTTTTGTTATTTGGATTAGTGCCAAATTAAATTGCAGTTCACTGGTTAAGCCTAAAACTTTTGGACTAGAAAAGCAGGCCCTCTTTTCATTATATGTAGTTATATGATTTAAAATGCAAGTTAATAAAGGTAATGTAGATGGAGAAACTGCAGTCAAGTAATGCCCAATTTAGATTTGTCATTTTAACATCAAAGCCACCGGCGTCTGGGTTTCCAATTTTATTATCTAGAGAACTGCTTTGTGAGACTTGTTCAGATATGTAAATATAAGGAATTGGACATGGGATGGTATATTGTAGAAATAAATTGAATGATGCAAAAATTAAGGAGCCTAACATTGGGATAAATTGAAGCAAAATATCAGATAATGATGAGAAATAATAATGCTCCTTGTCAGTAGTTCACTTTTGCATGTGATTTCATGCTGTTTCGTTTTCTGTTGCACAGTATGGTCTGGATACTTCCGAGTTCACTTACAACCCTTCAGACCCAAGCCGATACCAGCAACAACCACCCGTACAAGCTGAAGAGAGGAGAGGCGGTTGCACAATTATGTAAGAGACATCAAATAAATTGTCATGAGTTTGATACCTGTAAACATAGTTATATTTTAGGTACGGTTTTTGCAAATTGGTTATTTCCCCAACTTCACCTTTATCTTCTGTAGAGTATAACATGCCTTGTTAATTTCCTATTATTTCACTCTGAAATAAAGGACCTGTGTGCATAATTTTTTTTTTTTTTTTTGTGATTTGTGAGACATGTTTTGGATGCCTTGTGTTCATGTTTCATGTATAATTGATTATGATTGGTTCCGTATCAGCGATTAAAGAATGGAACGGTTTTTTTGTGTGGCATCTTTCTGTTTTTTTTTTGACTAAAAATCTTTCTGGTTTCATTTAGCTTTTTTCGATTTAATTGTACATTATCGCTTTGTTAGGAATATCCTCAAATACTCAAAACAGCATAGGTAATTCTGTACTGCCAAGTCCTCATCGCTGTTAGAGAGAAAAGGTTGTTGAAATAGATGGTAAATAAGTAGTCGAGTAAAAATATTTTCTGTACGGGTTTGTCGCTGTAACGGATCCTGTACTGTACTTCGACAACGGTTATTTTGAATAATGGATTTTTAAATAAATTTAGAACATAAATTATAAAACGAAAAAATTGAAAATATATTTTTAAATTTGTAGATTGATTGTAGTTTGCAGTTTAATTTCATACTTCTTATAACAAACTATCAATCTCATGCAACTTTTAATAATTCATATTTCATGATCATTGATGAAATATCAAATGATACTCAAATTGTATGAAAATAAAAACATAATTGATATGCATAATTTAGAATATTTATATATTTTTTCTATTTTATTTTTTGTATGTTTATTTTAAACTTATTGTTAAAATTATGAAAATAACCGTTCAACGTGAAGTAAGCCCTCTATTATCAAATGATTTGGTGAGCAATGTAAATTGTAATGACACAACCGACTACAACACCATAACACATCCCCAAAAGCGGATCTTAGACATGAATATTATCTACATTAAAACCATATCTTACTAAAATTTGCCATAATTTTCTCTTTGAGTTCATTTGACACAAGTACCGGTTAATGCAGTACATTAAAGTATCTTCACATTATGATGCAATTCAAACTTCTATCGGAAGTTCCTCAACTTCATTTCAGAAGTAATGGAAATGATCTTTTATGGGGCAGATATGATATCGAAATATAGTTTTTCTCCGGATTTAGCACTTAGTATCAGTATATGCACATGCTCAGATTAGAAGTCAGAGATAAAAAATAAGCATTCGTATCCATGGAAATGAGTCGAAACACAACAATACTATATTACAATTTGTTACTTGGGAACTGAGGTTTCTTGCTATAAGCTAGCTTACAATCAGTGTATGACCAAAACTGGACACAAAACTGCCAAAATTAAACTATATGAAAAATTGAACTACAAAATTAAATGTGAAAAAAGAGAGAATTACAACTTATTTATTGAAAGATGCTGCTGACTGAGCAATAATCATGAACACGCCAAATAGTTTCGCCTAAGAGATTTGCAACTGACAGAACTGTCAATTGAGGAAAGCTATTCTGCTCAGGCAGCGGTATCGTATTTGTTATAATCACCTCCTGAAATAACCCACTTGATAGCCTCTCTATTGCCGGTGGACTTCAAGATGTTATAATAGTAATATTAATCTTGTTAGCAAGCATGTATCAGGCAATATGCAAATATTGTCTCTAGATTGTGAGTCATGCTCAAATTTTACTTTTTCAGTTTATTCTGTTGAATTGTTTGGTCCTTAATTGCATTCTTACATGAGAAGCAAGAACTGCTTTTGAATGTTACCAAAGCTGTATGAATACCAGTGAAGTCCTATACCAGTAAAGTTGCCAATTTCTCTTTCACAGTACCTGAAAACAGCATGGGTGCTGCAAGCATATACTTCTCTTGCGCCTTCTTGGTGTAACAAAGCTGCACCTCTTGCAATTGTTCCTGTGTTTCCATAGCCACCTTATTAATCCAAATGGGTACTAGAAGTTCTCTAGAAGGGCAGCCCCAACCTCAATGGATGAAAAATATTTTTTAAAGAGTTTCACCAAAATATGGAACTAACCAGCTGTGCATGTCAATCATATCATCCACCATAACTGCAACTTTTCCTTTAACATCCCCAATCAGATTCATCACCTGAAAAGTCACAAACAAATCCCATTAACATATAACTAGAACTTTTTTAAGGGGGTTGTAATAACATAAACAGCTACACTGGACTTCTCCATTCAATTCTACAACTGGAGACAGCCACAACAGAATTGATTCTTCTATTTCTGACACACGAGAGAATAATCGAATTTGTTAGTCTGTTTTATCTACAGCTCATTAGGCTGCTCTCTTTCCTTACCAGAAACTATGAACATTTACCAGTACAGCTCATTAGGCTGCTCTCTTTCCGATAATCTGCACAAACAAGACATCAACAACTATTATATTTTCATTACCCTTTCTTTACTAAATGCTTGAATACAGTCTCTAGAGCTTTCACAAACTCTTGTGTTGCAAGGTGTGGTGCATATGTTGGATGTGCTTGCATAAAGAATTAAGGACTATAGTCAAGTGCAACAAACACAACTCTATCTTGCTGAACAAAAAATGTTATCAAACTTCATGAAGTACCTAAATTGAGTCATGAAATGCTTTAGATGTTTTACTTCAATATGAATAAAGTTAAAAGCATGGGAAAAAAATGGGAATATGTGGAGAGAAATTAAGAAAAGGCTTTGTTGAGTTTTACTGGTAAAAAGGTTTCTTTGGAAAATTCACCTTGAACCATCAGTAGGTAGTTTCGCTTTTCTTATTGGCTCTAATTTATAAAACCTCGCATCTCTTTCGTGATTCAAATTATCGACTTCAAACTTCGTGATGGAACAATTTTGTTTTGCACTTGAAAGAAACGGGTCAACAACATAAGAAAACGTTTGTGGTGTACACTGTATCAGAAACGAGGAGAATGGATCAATTTCAGATTGTTCCATGGTAAGGACTCAAGGTGTGAGAGAGTAAGGAGAGAAAAAGGGAGAGGAAGGAGAGCACGACAATGGTGGGAGGCGGCATCAAGAGAAAAGTGGAGGCGGGAAAAATAAGGGTTTAGCGTAACAGAAAATAAAAGGTTTGTCTTCTATTTTATTATTAAGGAAATATTTTACGTTTTAATTAGTGTTAATTCGAAATTAATTATACAAATGAGTAAATAAGAAATGATATACACAAGAGGAGGGGTAAAAAGAATAAATTAAGCTTTCTAGGGATAAATAAGAAAGAGGTGAAGTTTTTAAGGATAAATAGAAAATTATCCCTTTCTATTGTTATCTTTTGTAGGATCTGCATGCCATGAAGACAATGGCAGGAGGATGATGTCCTTACCAACTATGACATCGGATATGTTCTCTCGATACTTGATGAATTCGAATCTAGTGTATTAATACAAAAAATAAAGTACTTGTTCCCTCGGTAAAAATGCTGCTGCCTCCATCAAAATGCTACTCATTCATCAAAACGTTGTACGTGATTAAATCCGACGGTCCGAATTGATCCACCTATCAATATAAAAAATAGAGTAATATAGAAGATCTGAACTCGATACTAATATTATATTAGAGCAAGGCTACTATACTTTGTAAAGCATATACTTTGTGATTTTAGATTATTGAATTTTGAATTTTTTTGCAATAAAAATTAATTTTGATAAAAAATTCAATGGTCCAAAATAACAAAGTAGGTGATTTGTAAATTACAATAACCTTACTCATTATATTAAATTAAATTTGTATGACAAAAGCAATTTTCAGAATCTACCTTGTACGGGATTGAGCTTAAGGTATATCAGCATCTTTCAAAACCAATTAATGTACAGCCTCAAAAAACAACTCATATATTAAACGAAACACTGAGTGAACATAGGATGGAAAATATTAAATATGTGAATGGACCGCTATCGTTTCCTCTGTCCTTTCTTTTCTTGTGGAGAGCAGAGCTCGAGGTATATCAGCATCTTGCTATTCTTGATCCGACCGTTCATTTAAACAGACGGTTGTTATTTCATGCAAAGGACAGGTGCTTTGATATGTTAAAACCGTTCAATGAATTTTGAATGTTCCAAACAGAGACTAGCAAGAGACGAACAGGAATTTGGAGCAGCAGATTTATTTCGTTCGGTAAAGTAGTCCACAGTGCGTTCATTTTTTATTATTTTTGTTTCAATTTGACTTTATGTTTCCTACCAAGTACCAACAGTATTACAACGATCACCGAAAACTTGCTAAGGCAACTATACAAAATAGCTGACTCAATGGAGATGCCATACAATTATCCACCTGTAACGCTGTCAATGCCACCCTAAAGCATCACTCTAAAGTCTAAACTAGAACCAAAATAGCCAGAAAATGAGAAAAGAACGAAACAAAACAAAAATATATATTTGTTTAAGAACCAGCTCTTTGGTCTGGTAGTTAAAAACAATACTCTTTTAAAAGAAAGTCCATGTTCGAAATCTAATTCTGAAGGATTTTATATCAAAATTTGAATTAGATTGGAACAAAGAATCCAATTCTTCTAAAAAATATATATATTTGTTTACTTTACACCCCTACTTGGTACAGATACGCTGAGACATAACAAAGAATAATAAATCTATACTAATTAGTTGACGAACAAACCATTGCAGTGTGTAAAAAACAAAAGGCCGTAGTTTCCAAATATGACCTCTTTTTGTTATCTTGTAACAGGTGTTAACTGTCCTTCACTTCTCTTGACCATCCTTAGATTTTTCTTGTTGCTGATATCCAAATACAGACCTTAACTGAGAGTTCTCCATGTTTGAGAGCAGCTGGCTTACAGTCTTGATTTGAGCAGCACTATAACATAAGATTATAAAAAAGGGTTCTTTACAAATTATATATACCATGTAAACGATTTCTCATATTTGAAATTTATATCTAGCTAAGGAAATTTTGCAAAGAACATTTGGGTAGTTCAACTAAAATGACAAAAGATGCACCCCCCTCAGTGAAAATGAAAATGAAAACTATTGTATTTGAACGAGATTGAGAGCACAAACACCTATTTAAGCTGTTTTCCATGTGAGCATCCAAAGAAGAAATGACATGAGGCAGATGCTGCAGCACCTAAGATAACAGAAACTTTAAAAATAAGTAGAGTCTTGCTATAGGAATCATAAATACTTTGAATTCAAATTAAGCTGGTTTATTATGACATACTTGCTCGGTACTTCTCGCAAAAGAAGCTTTAGCCAAGAGACTTTTAGGAAGTTTTGTTAATTCAGCCTGTTGAAGATAAAAAAATTCAGCGAAAACAACATTAATAAGAACAAATGAAGCAATTGCATGATCTCAATACTTCAACCATGGGATATATGGTTACTTGATCTGAGCACAATAAAGTACAAAATCTAAATCAGTCTGGTAAAAAAACAAGAAAAATAAATAAATAACTGCTGGGACATGCAATGTGTACCAGATAGAACCATCTCAGTTTCAATGATAGTAATTATAAGCCATTTAAATGTGCCAAAAGATACAATAATCAACTATTTTCACCTCAAAATTGATCATCGTAAAAAAGAATAAATAGTAGAAGCAAGGGGATTTCTCCAGTTCTGTTCCGATTGGGGAGGAGTGAAAAACAATTGAGAGAGAGGAGAAACCTGAGCAGGAGAGGACTGTTGCATGAGATGGAGGAGATTTGAGGTGGATTGCACAGCCTGAGAGATCTGCTCCGCCACTGCCGCCTTCGCGCTGTCTTCTCTGTTGCTAGTTCCTCCTACGCCACCCCTCATCGTCGCCATTGATCGATTTCCCTTTCTTCAGAGGAGATGGAATTGGGTTTAGTGGTCGGCCCAGTGCATCTTAAAAGGCTTTAATGCCAGTGCTACTGGGCCTAGTTAATACCGACAAACCGAACACACGAAAGTTCGGGTCAAAATCTTAAACCGACCCAATAAAACACTAGGCAGTCAGCAAAAGGATGGGAGAACTACGATAGTACGATCCGACTGACGAACAGAGACCAGAGAGAGAGAGAGAGAGAATGGCGATGAGAGGAGGTAGCCAGAAGTTGGCATCAATGGCGCCATACCTCATCAAGACGCTTCGAAAGAAGCCTCTTTGCCCCGCCATCAATCACACTGTCCCTTCTCTTAGGTCGCTTCTCTTCTCCCTTTTCCTTCACCTATACCTTTTTTATAATTTCATCTCGATTCGCTAAATGTTGAAGACCTTGCCAAATATCTGTGACGAATACTGATTTGAGAACATGTTTCAGGAGATCATTTTCACTCTACGATCAGATCAATCTCATAGATAAGGTTCCTGATGATCAGCTCCGTTTCCAAGGGTAACTTTATAATTTATCACCTGGTTTCTTGTGTGAAGTTCTTTGTGTACTGCACTTTATGAGAGAATGCTTGATTGAATTACCTGAGTATGATGTCTAGTAGCTCAACTATTAGGTCTCTAGTTAGAATTCATTTGATTAGAGCAAGTAATAGTTCAAAGACTTTTCATCTTCTCTCCTGGTTCCACCTAATTCCTAATGGCTTCTCCTACTGATTATTGACAAAAAACGGTTTCTTTAACTTAGCTTGGTACGCCAGTCATTGGCTGCCCGATGAACTGATTGGATTAGCCAGCCAATGCTGGCCTCAGTCATTATATATTGAACTATGTGTTATGCATCAAAAGAGAAGTTATATGTAAAAAAATAATGACAAGCTCCATGGAAGTGCTTATTTCTAGAATAAGTGAAGCAAGTGAATATCTATTCTTAGTTTGTTCTTGAGGGGGATTTATGATTGAACTGTATAATTACAATCCTAGATACTTCTAGAGAGTATTTTCAAAACCAAAAGTGCTTCATATTAGAAGGTGATACCATTCGATTTTATTGGCCTTTCAGCCCAACATTTACCAAAACCCCAAGCTCACCTTGGATTCCTTTGCTGCCTGACAACTACCAACAAACTGTACTGGTTGATGACTCAGCTCGGATTCTAAGCTATATATACAGACTCCTGCCCTCTGAAAAAGAGATTGCAGAACGAACCTTGGATTAGCCATAAAGTCACACCGACTCTCCTCTGTCATTCCCCTGTAAAACTTCGAATTTTTTCCTGTTGGGCCAAAATGGTAGCTGCCATCTGACACAGCAGTACCTGACACCTGGTACTGAACACCAAAGTCCGATCAGAAGGCACAATACTTAATTGCAATTTAGGGTTGCTAGTTAGGAGATCTGTAGTGTGTGCCTCACTGTACTGATACCAATCCTGACCAGTGTTTGCTTCTGGTTTTATTCAATAACATGGACAACAAGTGACCGATACTTATCCTTAACTGAAAATCAGTGATAGAAATGGTATATGTTTTTGTTACATGTGGGTTCTCAACATCATAGTATCTTGGCATTAGTTGGGATCTATTGTTGCATCCATCTGGCTGCAAATTAATATCAAATAGTGAGAAGCAAAAAGTACAGAAAATTATGATTGAAATGGTATTGAGATCAAGTAGTGTCATTAGTGCCTACTAACAGCATCAAGATGTGATAGGTACTCCGATACTGGATTCACGATTAATGGTACCGAATATGAAGGGAGCTTGCTTATAGTGGAGAACAAAGTAATGACGTGGGCTCCGAAGAAATTCTCTGATATAACCCCTCAAAGGTATGTCCCTGTACTAGATAAGCTGAACACAAGTCATGCATCTCCTTGCTTGGTCATTCAATGTTCTAATGTGTGATTTGTAAAAGGCTGGAATTTTGATTTACAATTTCCTTTTTTGGTATGGAATAGAGGATTGCAGTTCATTTTCTTAGTCTAAGTTCATTTTGACCAATGTTTTAGACATAGAAAGTCTGGAAAAGTCTGTCCATGTAACATAACATCTCAATCTGACACCCAAATATGATTTGAAAAACTTGATACTGTATCGGACTGTTAATCAATTATTTTATGAGAGAGACATCCTTGATGAGTCAGCCGCTCCAGAACCGAAGTACTATTAAACTGACCCTAAAGCGAATAAGACTCGTGCAAATAATGTGAAGGTCAGAAAATGACACAAATGGCTTCACCCAACTAGTTATTTGCCACATCTAGATTAGAATGTTCTCTATGTATTTGCTTGTGAAGTTTTCACATGGTCTTAAAGAAGAATATTTTTCATGCAAGTTCTCTTTCTTATCTAGTTTGCAACTTATGAACACTGTTTTTGAATTGCTTGCAGTCTCTCAATCTTTCAGATTGTTCGACCAGTTCCAGGTAATGTACTTTACCTAAGCATTTATTTTGCTCTTTTTGTTATTCATTTTCTCCTCTCTTTATTCCTCTTGTCACCTGCAATGATCCAGCATATGTCATGTCAAAAGGGGAACATTGTGTAACCCTTACACTATACCCCTATGAAATATCAAAAGTTGAAATGCATCTGCGTCTGTACCTAGATATACATGTAAAATGTCTCATGCTGCCCTTCTTCCTCTTTGTTTTTGTCCTAGATAATTTATAGAAAGCTAGGATGTTAGTATCTTTGTTGAACTAGGATAGGAAGTTTATAAGTGATATCCTATTGTAATTGGAATGCATGGCTTTTCTAACTTTCCATGGTTGTACATGACTTTTGTGGTCCTGCAGTAGCACGACTGAATTTCTTAATCAACGCAACAAATTTACCTTTACTTATCTTCATATAATTGGTGGTTACTTAAAATATGCAAGTCTTCATACTGATTTTGAATTATCCATGATATTGTTTATTTTTTATTGCTTCAGAAATTTTGATTCTTGGTTGTGGGAGAAACGTCATGCCAGTGGACCCGGAGCTTCGCCGCTTCATTCGTTCAACTGGCATGAAACTGGAAACTGTTGATTCGGTACTTATCTTGCATGTTGTAGAGCTATTACAATAATATGACATTTTTCCGTCTCGTGTTTATACTAAATTTTTATATTGCTGTTATTTGGAAGTTATATTGGTACTTTTTAGCACCTTGGCAGTGGCTTTAGATGTCAGTTGATATTTTTCTATTGTGCTTCCCAACTTGACCTGACTTGTGGACAATCTGATAAGGCATTTAATCTCCATATTTCTGTCTAATTCATTTTTGTCCTCACATTCCTCTCTGCAGAGAAATGCTTCATCTACGTACAATATTTTGAATGAAGAGGGGAGACATGTTGCTGCTGCTCTTCTGCCTTATGGGGTTGAACCTTGAATATCCACTTTTGTGCGCGAAGAAGGGAATGTTTCATGAAGTTTTAGGAATGTATTAGTCTTTTGTTTTCTACTGTCAAATATTTCCTGGTATATTTATGAACATCCTGTGTATATTTATTGCCTTGTGCAATTACACATTGTACTTCTGTTATGTCATAGCTCAAATTCAAAATAAGTATCATTACTTTTGCCATGTATTTCTGTTCTGCAACAAATTTTGGGGAAAAAAATAGATGTTCGGATTTTGACCCTTGGTTTTGATTCTACGTATGCAGTTTTCAAACTTCACTATTTGAAGACTAGTTGCTGTTTTTTAGATTCCTCTGTTATCATTTGCATAGTTATAGTTGAATTCATATCAGCTGTTATTCTAGGGAAAAACAGGGCTTTGTTTTTCTCAAATCCGACCGTCTATTTTTTATCTAACGGTTAAAATATATAATACATCGGGCCCCGTGCAATCCATCTGAGCCGTCCGTTCATCAGCGTCGAAATCTGGCGGTCGAATCAAAGGATAACAGGGTCCTGTTATCGTCGAGAATAACAGCAGATACGGACGCAGTTATAGTTAGCTTGTGGCTAACAGGTGAATTTGGGATTCTAAATTGATATTTCATTGGCTCATTTTACTCGGCTTTTCGCATCTGACGTGTGCTGCACTTACAACAGATGAGTATTTAATATTTTCATCTGCGCGCAGTTTACTTGACAGAAGTATAGCACATTAGACGGGCAACTAAAATATTGAGAGGACTGACCATAGATTGAAAAGAAATATTAATGTCAACCTCGCATAATTTTATAATTCCATACCAAAGAAAAAAAAAAGGATGGTATAAGGCTATATAAGCACGCGAAATTTGACTGCTAAGAAAAAATAATGTAGCATGACATACCATCAGACCTTTATTTCCAAGAAAGAATAGTCAGCATGTGGTTAGTACCTTGTTACCTTGTACTGAAATCATTATTCTATGTTGAATTCTTGATGGCATTACAGATTGGAGGCTTGAAGCACACGGCCTCGGCTCCAGGGGATCCCAACTGAATTCCTTATTCGGTAATTAATTCCGTACCCACTAGCCACTAGCCACTACAACACTTCGGTATTAACGAAGAAGTTTAAAAAAGTGAATTTCATATCACATATTAATATTCCAATTATTTGTATTAACAAATCGAGCACCACGAGATGTAGATTTGGGATCTAGAATTCTAGATTACTGGTGTACACAGTTGGAGGTTCGGCTGTCTAGCAAATGGCCCCAAGATACAGTCATCGAATGCCTTTGGCGATCTTATTATTTTTCTTTTTCTAAAAATTATTTTATTTTCTCACTGCTAAATAGTATTGTATATTTTCTAAGAAATGGAGTTATTGTGATTTTGGCATCGAGTTATCGCATATTCCCAAGATTCGATATCTCCTCTATTCAACCAGGGTTCAGGCAACAGCCGAAAAATGCCCAGCTGTACCAAGTGCCAAGTGTCATCCTGTCACGCCGTCACGGCCACCGCATCACTTAAAACAAAACCCTGCTGCCCGATCATTAATTTTACGGAAAAATTTCACAGAGGGCCAAAGTCCAAAAATGTTCAACAGATAGAGCCAATAGCACCCTAAAAATTGCACAGAGGGTCAGGGGCGTGACTATTAGTCGCGCCCCTAAGAAATTTTGATTTTTTTGCTGAATTCAAAGCATTCTGCTGTTGCTTTTTCAATTGTGGGCCCTACCACTTAGGGGCGCAACTAATAGTCACGCTCCTAAGTGTTGCTGACAATTTTTTTTGCTAAGGTATGATTATTAATATTATATGCAAAAAAATTGTCAGCAACATTTAGGGGCGTGACTATTAGTTGCGTCCCTAAGTAGTAGGGCCCACAACTGAAAAATTAGTTGCTGAATGCCTTGATTTCAGCAAAAAAGGAATCTCCTTAGGGGCGCGACTATTAGTCGCGCCCTTGGCCCTCTGTGCAATTTTTAGGATGCCTCTGATCCTATCTGTTGAAATTTTATGTTTCTTGACCCTCTGTGAAAATTTTCCAAATTTTACACCTGGTGTATGTGTATAACGTATCCCAAAATTTCACTCTGATTACACGTAAATGAAGGCTCCTATATAAAAAGCCACACACTCCAGGTCAAAAAGAAAAACCTTTTTTCCTCTATAGTCATCTATGGAATCATATTCGCTGCTTGTATAATTCCTTCTTGTTTTCTGTTTGTTTCGGTCTGAATCGTTCAAAACTCATTTTACGGTCAAAGCACATGTCTCTTGAATCAAATCACAGCGTCTGTGATCGATCAATTTGTGACGGTCAAATCAAAACAAAAAGAATCATGCTCGTCTCAAATACAAACAGCAGATTCGAATCCAGTCATCTATAGTCAGTACAAGTACAGTGGTACAATATTGTGTTTATATGATTATATCCTTGCATAAACCTCATGTCCAGCCAGCAATGACAAAAAAAACAATTTTAACAATCAATAAACTTTGAAATTTGTATAATTTTGGATATAATGCGATTACAATTCAGTACAGTTATTTATTTAAAATACAAAAAGTATATAAAAAGAAAAAAAATTAGAAACTACATTCACGAAGTACATTGGTACTTAACTCAATTCAAACTATTCAATTCATCAAAATTGACTCAAAAATTATTTTCTGTCTTAATCTAACAAATAAATCTGCATCAATTTTGATGATTAAACGATATGAGATTGAATGGAATATCTAATGTACAATTTAAATGATGTACTTAAATTTTTGCTTATAAAAATAATAAAATATCATAAAAAACTAACAAACATATGAATTTATTTGTAATTTGTTTTGTTTCTCAATTTATTCGCCAATAGTTGATGTATTAAAATTCAATTGAAGAGTGTTACGGTCTATTGGGGAGATAGCCCGTAGGTGTTCTTGAGTTGAAGTAGGTGGAAAGCAGTAAACCGGGAAGGTTAACTGTCTGTCTTTTGAGTTGTGAGTTTTGCTGTAGTGTTATGTGTTCTCCAAAATCTGATCCCCCTTTCTCTTGGACGGAGGTGTATTTATATCTGTTTGCCCGTGATCTCAATTGTGGTAATTTAAATCGTGCCATAGTGGTGTTATACTTAAGGCGGTTTAATCCGAATGCTATTTTGGGATATGTCATTTCGGTTAAGTTTCTATCGAGAGGAGTTGTTTATACACGTGATCTATTCGGGTACTTGCAGGTCTTTATGGACCTTTCGGAAAGTATTAACTGATGGGCCTTTCTGATTTTGGGCCTTTGATAAAATGGCCTATCAGAAGGTATGAACACAATAAACTGTAAATCTTGTTATTATGACCACAAATATATCAATATTGAGTATTGACAAATTGATCAAATAATCATAACTTGGTGCATATAGAGTTCTAAAAAAACCTGGACGGGTCGACCCGTCCGTGGTTCGACCCGTGCCCGACCCGACCCGAGGTGCAAACCCGTCCCGACCCGTGGAAAAAAATCTGTGGATCTACGGTGAGGTGGGGAGTCCAATTTTCTCCGAAACCCGTCCCAACCCGTCAAACCCATGACCTGACCCGTCCCGTCCCGTGGCAAACCCGCCTGACCCGTGCCAAACCCGTGGTAACCCGTGCCATACCCGTGTGAACCCTCCCGACCCGTGTCAACCCGTGATAAACCCGCGATAAACCCGCCCGAACTCGTGTTACCCGTGACAAACCCGCGGAAAATTCAAAAAAATCGAAAAAATTCAAAAAAAATAAAAAATATGGCAGAAAAACTAATTAAAAAACCCGGCGGAAACCTGACCCGCCCAAACCCGTGCTCGTCCAACCCGTACGGATTTACCACGGGTCGAGCCTTACCCTACCAGACCGGTGATAATCCGTCCCGCCGTACCCGTGGACCCGTCCAATCCGTAAACTCGTGGATCCGCCCGGATACCCGACCCGTCCCGTTGTAAATACTTTAGGTGCATATTTACTAATACAGATACCGCACGGAAAATCCCAGTTCGTAAATCTTAGCACTCCATTATATGCGACCAAATTCCATGTCTGAATAGGAAATATTTATTGTGGAGAGAACTCTCGTGTCTTGTTGTCCCTTTTCTAAACTCCTCCTTGGCGCCTCCAACTCTACTGGAATTTCTCTCTCTCTCCCTCTCTTGAACCTTCAAGGCACGCACCTCACGCTCCTTAAAGTTAAACCCCGCTTCTATCACCCAAAAAATACTTTATTTCCTCTTACACTTGACAGCTCGAGATGGCAGCGATGGAGATCGGAAGCATGGCGGCGCAGATCTCTCCGGTGACCGGTACTGACTCCGTATTTCGGCGCGTTAGTTCGAGAGTAGCTATGAGCAGATCGTGGGCCAAGCCTGTCAGTGGGAGGAATCTCGTAGCAAGGTCGATCAGGACTAGCGACGCGGACGCCAAGGTCGCTGATCTCACTTCTCCCAATGGCGTCGTAAAGCCTGTGAGTTGTGAAAATGAATTCTGAGCTCTTTTGATGCAAATGTAGAACTGATTGAATGCATGTTCGAGATGAGATAGGCCGATAGGGTTTTTGCGCGATTTGTCTAATTCTGTATTGCTGATCGTGGAGTTATGGTGGATCGGGACGAGTACAGAAAATTACTTGAACAATTTTACTAATTTTTATTTATGTTTGTCGTTGTAGCCTATATTGTACTTACGTGGGTTTTGACTTAAATTAAACTAAATTTCATAACAAAATTGATGTTAGCCACTACAATGTTTTGTTTAGCTAACTGTCACTGATTTCACACTGATGGATTCACACCAGTCAACCAAAACCATTTGGTAGCTGGTTGAATGAATTGTTAGGTCTGGCAAAACCTTAGAACAAGCGAACTAAGAGAAACTTAAGATCACCAGGCATTTTGTATGAAAGGAAAATTTCTCAAGCCTTATTTTTTATCTTTAGGAAAGGAAAAAGAAAATTCTTTTTAAGAAACTTGTATAGTTAACAACAACGGGTTTGATCAGATACTCAGATTCTATGACTAGAGGCTGATAAGACAGCTTCGGGTACCCTGAATGACAGTATCTGTTATGTTATATTTCACTTCCAGAATTATTTGGTGTAAACTTTTTTTTTGCTGTTTTTCAGGATACAAAGGACTTGGCGCAAGACACTGAATCTATTGATCTGGCACTCAATTCGAGGAAAACAAAGATTGTGTGCACGATTGGCCCAAGCACAAACACCCGAGAGATGATATGGAAATTGGCTGAGGTTGGGATGAATGTGGCACGCCTCAATATGTCCCATGGGGACCACAAATCCCACAAGAAGGTTATTGACTTGGTCAAGGAGTACAATGCCCAAAATAAGGAAGGCAATGTCATTGCCATCATGCTTGACACCAAGGTAGTGTCGCTTTCATTAATTGCGGTATAAGGATTAGTATTGTTCCTTCAGAGGAAATTGTTTTAATTCCCCAAGTGTTGGAATATCTTTTAAGAACCATCATCCAAATCATTCGTGTTGTGATTCCATCTATCTGCTCTTTTCTATTAATGGACCTTTCTAAAACGGGGCTTATATTCCTTGCATTCTAGATTTTAATTGCCTCTGATCAAGGTAAGGGATGTACTACAAAAATCACGGCAATATGCCATTTTGCATCTGTTGTGTAGAGCCCATTTTCAACTGGCACCTTATTGTATTAACACAACCCTGATAGGACTAGTAAAGTGTATATATTCTGTATTTACTATTAGTAATCCCAATATTCTACATTGTGCTATTGCAGGGACCTGAGGTCCGGAGTGGAGACCTTCCCGAGCCCATCATGCTTAAGGATGGACAAGAATTAAATTTTACTATAAACCGTAGCTTGATCTCTGAAAATACCATTGGCGTAAATTATGATGATTTTGTGAATGATGTAGAAGTTGGTGATACCCTTTTGGTAGATGGTAATCTCTAAATTTTTTTTTAGTTGTATAAATCAGTGATAGCTTGTCCATTCTGATGCATGGTTTAACAAAAAAAGGATGTCAGCTATTCCAATTCTTTTGTGCTGTTAACTTGTACATACTCTTTGCTTGACCAATAACCTACCCTTGTAGGAGGTATGATGTCACTAGTTGTGAAATTCAAGACTGCTGATACAGTGAAATGCCAAGTGATAGATGGTGGTGAACTTAAATCAAGGCGCCATCTTAATGTGCGTGGAAAGAGCGCTACACTTCCATCTATAACAGGTAAAAAGCTCCCATCCGCACAATATGAAAAATTTACACATTATACCCCTAGTGTTTAGGTTGTGCCTTTTCTCTTTTTTTCGTGTATTATTACTATTGTTGCTTCTACAGAGAAGGACTGGGAAGACATCAAATTTGGTGTGGAAAGCAAGGTTGATTTCTATGCTGTTTCATTTGTGAAGGATGCTGAAGTAGTGCATGAGTTGAAAAACTACCTGAAAGGTAACGAACTGCCCGTGAATTCAAAAAGTTATATTTTGTTCTTGCATTTGTTTGCTTATGTTCCTTTCTTTTTTTCCTTTTGATAATTAATGTTCCTTTAATTGGCAGGTTGCAATGCTGATATACATGTGATTGTGAAAATAGAGAGTGCTGATGCTATACCAAATCTTCAATCCATTATCTCTGCATCTGATGGGGTCAGAAGAACTAATAATTTTTTTCATTCAATTATTGAAATGTCCAAGCCGTATGCTAGAAATACTAACTGTAAATGTCCTTGTAGGCAATGGTAGCTCGTGGGGATCTTGGGGCTGAGCTTCCGATTGAAGACGTTCCTATGCTTCAGGTAACTTTATGATTTTTATTTCTTGCATCTGGTTGCCTTTGGCATCAGATAATTCATACTTGTTAATATCGGTAAAATTAAGATTCTTCTAAGCATAGTTTCTTGGGTGTGTTTATGGGTAAGATTCTTTAAAGATATAGCTTACTGGATGCTGGAGAGTGAGGTTTTAATTAATTCCTTATTGGTGGATGTGGGAAAGTCCTTTTACCATTAAACTTCCAAAGATGAATATGGTTGAGGTGGTTCCTACATCTTGGCTCCAAAGGGAACTATTTAGCATTTTTGACTGCTTCAACCCCTTTTGGTGAGTGAGACTCCTGGTTCAAATAACATCTCTGATTGTTTTTTTTTTTAACTAGCTTGCTTTCTTTGAAGAGTTTCTTTGCATTCAGACCTGCATTTGTTGAGAAAAGTCAGCATTCTGTCATCATTATCATTTGAAAATTGATAGTTTCCGTAGAAACTTTTATGGATACCAATCAGGTTCATTGTTGCCATAAATTCTCTTTGCACTCAGAACACATTGTTCCACCTTTGATTGTTTTAATGCTATTTGTCCATGCAAAATATTAGTTCAGATACATTAGAGCAGTTTGTTAAAGATGGAAAATTGCAGTTTAGGATTACAAAAGCACTTCACTTCAAATTTTTGGCCTTCATTGTTATATTCTGCCTATTAAAAATTGCCAGTAAAACCTTGTTATACTTGGAGTATTAGAAAATTTTGAATATTACAGTAAAACCTAGTATCTTGAAGATGCATGAGTTGCCAAATACAATACCTGTCAATTGAAAAAAAAAAGATATCTTGAAAATAATATTGAATATTATAAAACAAATAAGGAATAGTAACCTATTTTATTATATTAAGTTGTTAATTTGAAATATAGTAACATATACTTCAACTACAAACTACAACTATCATATATTGTCATTGGATTTTGCTCACATGAAAGATAAAACATAAGGGAAAATTTTGTATGTGCCACTTAAAACTGACGAAATATTACAAATGCCATCCGAAACTCAATTCTTTCATAATTACCACCCAGAATCGCTGACACCTCTTATTTTTGCCACATTTTCTATTTTATTCATTGCTGGATGCTATAAAAAAACCATTTTTATTATAATGCCAAGAATACCCCCGACTCTTCCCTGTTAATCAAACCCTTCGATTCGACTCGACTCAAAGACACGATCGAATCTATTCTAATCACGGGTCGATCGTTCTTTTAACTGATCGAATCCTCTCTTTCTCACTAATCGAATCAGCTATGGTTTTCCTCCATCGTGTCCTCCGCCTCCTCCATCGTTCTGAGAAGGATATTGAGAAGCAGTAAACCAAATAATTCAGTTCAAATTTTGACATACAAGATATCAGAGAAAAAAGACTGAGTTCATATGAGAATAACTGAGTACATACAAGACATTTAAGTTCAACAACATTCAAAACAGATATGAAATTTAAGTTTAACAGAATATTCTGCACAATTTAAGTTCCTCTGAGAAGTAGACCTTAGTAGGTTCATGATTTCTCAAAAGAAAAAGAAAAAAGAAAAAATAGAACAATATTCATAACAGTAGCTTCAAAAGGTATACCATCTCTTCTCTTCTCCCAGATCTGAAATATTTAAATAAAGAGAATAATCAAAATAGAAATAATAACAACTATCTCTTCTCTACCAGGTTCACCAGATAACACGTAGTTAACAATCATCTCTTCAATACAAATTCATGTACAAGTATTCTGACACAAAATGAATAGAGCAATGTGCTCATAGTAGCCCCCATAATAACATGTGGTCTCAGAAATCGTGGATCACTTCAACCGGTTGAGTACAAGCCATCACAAGCTAGCTAAGCTTCAATCGTTTGAATAGCCAATACAAGTCCAGATTAAAGGAATTGAACTCCAATTTCAATTCCGTCACGATTATTTGGGCATTTGTAGAAGATTGGCAGATGAAAGAGGAGCTAAGGTTCTAGAATTGTCGGTACAGGAAAGGGGCTTCTAGGGCTATAGGGTTCATTCGATTAATGGCAATTCTTGGGTTCCGGCGGTGAGAGAGAGGAGCGATGAGTGGTGGCGGAGGAAAAAGGATTCTTCATTGACTCACCAGAGAACTTCACGAGAGAAATTGGTTTTTTGAGCCGTGATCAGAACTGATTCGATCGTTTCATTGTATCGAGTCGAATCGAATCGAAGGGTTCGGTTAACAGGGAAGAGTCAGGGGTATTAATGGCATTATAATAAAAATTGGTTTTTTTGGCTGCCAGAAATGAATAAAATAGAAAATATGGCAAAAATAAAAGAAGCCGGTGATTTTGAGTGGCAATAATGAAAGAATTGAGTTTCGGATGGCATTTGTGATATTTCGTCAGTTTTGAATGGCATAGACAAAATTTTCCCAAAACATAATGATATATTAAATTGAGAACCAGCTTTTGGTCTAGTGGTTAAGAGCAATGCTTCCTCAAAGGGAGGTTGCAAGTCAAAACCCAGTGGTAAATTCTTGGGAGACTTTAGGTCAAAATTTGAATTAGACTTGGGGCAAAACCCCACTTCTGCTCCAAAAAAATGATATTAAACTACTTCTATATTAATGCAGCTTTATTGGATACACTAGCAATATTGGTAGAATAGACTCTGAAAATTTTTATTCTATCTTTATAATAATCTAAATTAGCTAGATGGAAATCGTGGCTAAAGCTGGGAAAAGAGTGTTGCATATGCCTAGATTTGTTTTATTCAATTTGGCAAATACATGGAATGACATAATGAGGGGACAGTACCGTCTGTTTCTAAATAATATTCACCTGTTTGCTGTATGAAAATTGTATCGTTGTGAATAGCTGCCAAGCCACAGCCATTCCATACTCATTAACCTCATTCTTTTGATACTAAGCAAACAATTTCATATATATGCTCTCGTGTTCGCATACTTACTAGTCACACCTATCTATGATCAAACTACATGCAACTCTAATTCTGCCACAGAAGCCTTCTGTTTAGATCACAATGATTGGGGCTGATAGTTGGACTTGTTTGTAATGGAACAGGAGGAGATAATAAATAGATGCCGAAGCATGGAGAAGCCAGTGATTGTTGCAACAAACATGCTAGAGAGCATGATAGATCATCCCACTCCGACAAGAGCAGAGGTCTCTGACATAGCCATAGCTGTCAAAGAAGGTGCTGATGCTATCATGCTTTCTGGTGAAACTGCTCACGGCAAGTAAGCGCTCTTGCATAATGGGTTTAAACTGATTTTATTATTTTCCTTAATATTTATGTGTGTCCTTTTGCACCGATTCGTTCAGTTTTTACTCTTTAATAAAAAGGGCAGCCCGGTGCACGTAGCTCCCGCTTGTGTGGGGTCCGGGGAAGGGTCGGACCACTTTGGGGTCTTTGTATGCAGCCTTTTCATGCATTTCTGCAAGAGGCTGTTTCCACAAGTCGAACCCGTGACCTCCTAGTCGCAAAGGCGACATCGTTACCGTTGTGCCAAGGCTCCCTTCTCAGTTTTTACTCTTTTGTGGATTCTTTTTTTTTGTGGGGTTTATGTGGTGTTCGGTTACAATATCTTTATAGCAATTTTACATATACTGTTGGAAAATGTCATATTTTTAGACACCTGGTGAGGAGCGGGAGAAATCATGTATAACCTCAAAAAAAAACATCACAATTTATTTTGTATCTACCTGTCCATTTAGTTGAGAGGATGCTGTCCTCTTAACCTTAAACCATGGAGGCCTATTCTAATGCTACCAAACATTCTAATATACGTTTGACTACAATTTCCAGTCTGAATAGGGGACTATTCTGCTATTTCACTATTCCAATGATTGCTAAGCGAGCCCTGTATCTGTATGTTTTATGGCTATATGCAGTCTATCATGTCCATGTTTATGTTTTGGAGGGTGCATGAGGCGTTTTCCATTTGCAGGGATATGCATGATAGCTGTGCATGACATCAAATTATTTTATTATCTTTTCTTTTAGCTTTGTTTGAGCCTGTAAATTTTTATCTCCAGTCATAGAAAGCTCTGACAATTGGTCTTGTTCCTCTTGGCAAAGGTGCATATGTTGGACTATCTAATCTTCTTTCCTTGCTCTCTTGCTTTTACTTAGGTTCCCGCTAAAAGCTGTAACAGTGATGCATACAGTGGCGCTAAGAACTGAATCAGCTGTGTCAGCTAAAACCGCCTTGCCTGCACCTTCAACACCTATCCAGGTAAGTTGTTCTTTGCCTTTCTTTGCTTTTTCATTTAAATAAAAATTCTTATTGAAATTCTTGATTTATGAAGCAAGAGTGCAAGACATAATATCCTTGTCCTTAACCTTTTTTTTTAACTTCCTCTCATATTGAAGACTTTAGGCAGTGGACAATTTGCTCCGTGTGAGTTGAGTAAAATGTTCGCCTTTCATGCAACCATCATGGGAAATGCACTTCGCACGCCTATTATTGTTTTCACACAGACAGGGTCCATGGCTGTGCTCTTGAGCCACTTCCGGCCCTCTTGTACAATTTTCGCCTTTACAAACCAGTGAGTCAGCAATGCAAATTTGAGAAAGATGATGTTTAACACAGGCAACTAATACATAATTTTGACCTTGTAGAGAGAGAATAAAGCGGAGGCTTGTGCTATATCAAGGTGTAGTGCCTGTACAAATGGAGTTCTCCAATGATGCTGAAGAGACTTTCTCTAGAGCTATAGAAGCTTTGACGGTAATCAATTATAGTATATATGTATTATGATAATATCTCTTGGAACTTGTTTTGACTCTGTGAACTTTGCGATTAAATAGAATGGGAAGCATATAAAGAAAGGAGATTATGTAACTCTTGTTCAGAGCGGCGTGAAATCCATCTGGAGAAATGAATCAACTCACCATATACAAGTGCGTAAAGTTTAAGTGACAAGGAGGGTGGATAAAACAAATGCTGTGTTTGTTGAATGTTGTTTGTTGTCGAGGGTTGCCAATGCAGGATTTTTACAGAAAAAGTGCTCCTGGCCAAGTTTTCCATTGTCAAAGTGTTTTTTAGTTTCATAGTAGAGTTTTAGTTGGTAGGGTTTTATTGATGGTTTCTTGTTTGAGTTAAATTATATAACTGGCGTTAATTTGATATTCTATCAGTCTTTGTTTCAAATTTTGCATATTTAAGAACAGGTTGCTTATAGATCTTCTTTAGGTTTGCTCTTTGCCCTTTACCAAATTATCTTTTCACCAGCGATGTTCAATTTATAAGGTCTTTTTTATACGTTAGTATATGAATGCTGTGCCATGCAAACAGCAAAACCTTTTTTTATCCTATTTTTTTTTTTTTTTGTCTTGGCGTGGGTTCGGGTTCGAGGATATAAAGTGATTTCAGGTAAGATCATGTCAGCGAAGGTATTATTGTGGAAAAGGGGATCTCATATTTTTTTTTCCCCTTCTATGTATTCACCACTTCTTGTGGACGTCGCTACTGTACCCAAATCGTTTTGAATTTAATTTTCTGATTGATGATATGATTCAAGTAGGGGTGCAAATGAGTCGAACACGAACGAGCTGGGTCAAGTTCAAGATCGACTCGTTACTTAACGAACGAGTTCATAATGAGTTTTTGACGAGTCGAACATGGACGAGTCACGAGCTACGAATATTTTTGACACTTCTAGATTATATGTTAATTAATATTGTGCAACTTGTACTTCAACTATTTCAGTTAGATATTAATATCTATAAATTAATTTTATATAACATGTGTGATTCGTTTACGAGCTGAGCTGGACAGAGTTCAAAATCAGCTCGTTAACTTAACGAGCTGAACAACTCGTATCGTTAACAGCTCGAGCTGATAACGAACGAGCTCATAACGAGTTTTTGACGAATTAGACACGAACGAGCCAAGGCTACGAATATTTCTTGCACCCCAGATTCAAGACCATGCTGCTCCTTATACGTCTGTCATAATTCTAGAAATTGTGTACCATCTATGCATACTGCCTCAATTCAGAATTGTTTCATCCGTGTTTGATTAATTCGTTTTGCTTTTGCTGCAATGCTAGAACAAAGCTTTGCAAACTAGACATGATTGTATGTTTTTAGAGTAAATTTATTTTCAGGTTGGCTTTGGCTACTGGGTGTAGTTATGTCCCCCTCAAGCTGACGGGACTGTTGTCACAGTAATCTTGGTCATTATGTCCGCAAGCTGATCAACAAAGAAAATGAAGCAAACAATTAATTCTTTTGAAGCGACGCGTTCACGAACAAAAAGATAGTCGATCTCAATACGCTTTGTGCGAGTATGAAATATGAGGTTGGTTGCAAAAAATGTGACATATAAGTTGTCACACCATAAGATGAGAGGAGAAGATAGATGCATGTGAAGTTCTTGTAGCAAAAATTGAAGCCATAATATATCATCAACGGCGATTGCTAGGCCACGATATTCAGCCTATGTACTTGATCTAGAAATAGTGGTATGCTTTTTAGCATTCCTTGAGATAAGATTGCGGCTAAGATATATACAAAAATCAGATGTGGAGCGACGATCATCAAGCGAGCCAGCCCAATCACCATTGATGTAGGCATGAAGATCAAGGGAAGAACCTGAATGGATGGAAAATCCACGATGTAAGGTGCCACAAATGTATTGTAGAATTCGCTTAACTGTTGAACAATGATTGATTGTTGGACTGTGCATGTATTGAGATACCTTGTTTGCTGCAAAGGAAAAATATGGACGAGTGATGATAGCATATTGGAGTGCTCTAATAATGCTTCTATAAAGATGAGGATTATAAAAGAGGGGGTTGTATCCCTGAGAAAGTGTAGTTGTAGAGATCATTGGAGTAGGAGAAGGCTTGGTTGTATGCATGTTGGTGTGGTGTAGGATGTCATGTAGGTATTTGGTTTGAGTGAGGTGAAGGTCAGAACTAGTAGTGTGCACTTCAATGCCTAAGAATTAACACAATGGGCAAAGGTCTTTGAGGGAGAAAGCGAAATGAAGCCGATATATACAATGATTGAGGTGAGAGGTGTTGTTGTCCGTAATTAGAATGTCATCTACATAGATCGGAATCATGGTGGTATGTTCTCGAGAATGAGAGGTGAAAAGGGAATGTTCATAAGTCGATGCCACAAACCCAAGAGTGACTAGGACAGAGTTGAGTTTGGTGAACCAAGCTCGAAAGGATTGCTTAAGACCATAAAGAACTTTAGTTAAAAAACAAACATGATCAGGATGGTCGGGGTCAGTAAGCCTGGGGGCTAAGTCATGAAAACATGTTCGGAAAGTTCACCATGTAGGAAATCATTATTTACATCAAGTTGACGAATATGCCAATTTGAAGAAACTACAATATATAGGATAAGGCGAATGGTTGTCGAGCAAATGACTAGACTATAGGTGTCCGAATAGTCAATACCTTCAATTTTGTTATAGCCCTTGGCGGCCAAACAAGCTTTGTAGCACTCAATAGAATCATCAAAGCACCTTTATCTTGTAGACTCATTCGCAGCCGACTAGTTGATGATTAGGAGGCGGTAGAACCAAGATCCATGTTTCATTTAGAGCGGAGCATTCATTTTTGCAGACATGGCTTGGTGCCACTCAGGTTTGGAGTTGGCTTGAAGAAAAGTGGTGGGTTCATAGTTGAGAGCGATGAAGAGAGCAATGTGGCCATGAAAAGTACGGATGCAGGGAGTGTTGTCTCGATTGTGTGTTTTCATGGGATGGGTGGAGATAGGAGGAGGGTTTGAGGGGCCATCAGGTGGAGAAGAAGAGGGGTTGTTGGGTGCGTGTAAAGAGCTGGATTCAGCAGAGTTATCAGGTGGAGGAGAATCATGGGTTGATGGGCTGTTAGGATTTGGATTAATGGGCTCAGCATGGTGTAAGGAGGGGTTTATAGGTTCAGGCTGGGGCATAGTGGCTTGCAAAGTATTTTGGTTGGAAAGAAAGAAAAAGGGAACTGAAGAGGAGGTTTCAGCAAGATCATTAGAAGTTGAGAGGTTTGGTGACTTAAAGGGGAAACAAGATTCATCAAAATGAACGTGCCTGAATAAAAATATTTTGTTTATTGGTAACCATAGGCATTTGTAACCCTTTTGAGTGATAACATAACCAAGAAACACACAAGGAACAACACCTAGTTCAAGCTTATGAGAGTTGTAAGGTCGGGTATAAGGGAAGCATTGACAACCGAAAACCCTTAGTAAAGGATAGTTAGGTTGTTTATTGAAGAGAACAATATAAGGTACTGAATTGGAATAGGATGGAAATTGGTTAATGAGGTAGACATTATTTGAGAATACTTCATCCCAATATATATTTGGTAAAATGACGTAGAAATGGCAGCTAAGACAAGTTCAATAATGTGCCTATGTTTTCATTCAGTGAGACCATTTTGTTCAGGGGTATAAGGGCATGTGGTTTGATGTATGATGTCAGAAAATTGTTTGGTAACCGGTAAGTATTTTGTTCATCCATCGGTTCGTAGTGTTTTGATGTTGGTTGCGAACATACTTTCCACTTGTTTTTTTAAGCATGAGAAGAGATATGGTACTTCACTCTTATTTTTCATAAAGTAAATCCATGTAAAATTTGAATATTCATCCACAAAAATGACATAAAATCGAAATTCATTAAAAGAAGTTACGGGAGAAGGTCCTCATATACCGGAGTGGATTAATTCTAAAGGAGAAGAAGTGCTAGAAAGAGGAAGAAAAAGGTGATTTGTGTGACTTTGCCATGCAACAACCATGACAAGTGCTTAATTTTGTTGAATTACAAGTTAAATTTGCAAAATGAAGTAAATGTAAGGTAGTTATAGAAGAGGATGGCAAATATGAGCTTGCCATGTGTCGGCAGAAACCCGAACACCTGGCAGAGCTTGTGGAGTAGTAGTAGAAGGTGAGTAGAATGAGTGGAGATCATTAGTGCATGAAATATGGTGGATGGTAGTCTTGGTGAGGTGGTCCTTCAAATAACAAGAGAAACTAGGAAATTCAATTGTTAGATAGAGGTTATCCAATAAGAGTTGAGATATGCTAATATTTTTTTTTGAAAACATTGGAACATGGAGAACATTTGTGAGAGAAATAGTAGAAGAACTGATGTGAAGAATTAGTAGTGCCATACCTTGCCAATTTGAAGAGCATTATTGCTATTATATTAAACAAATGCAGAGAGGTTATTAAGATCTTTGGTCACATGATTGGTGGCATCGAAATCCAGAATCCACACATAAGAGTGAACAATATGATTAGTTGTGTTGTGTGGTTGTGTTAAATAATCTTGGAAATGAGTGGGGTTGCCACGATATGTGGGATCATGCTCATGCATGAAGTAACATGCTTTGGCAATATGACCGTTTAGAACATATTTGGCACTGGAGTTTTGTATTTTCTGCAGCAGGTTTGGTACCATGATAAAAGAATTTTCGATTGGTATTATAACTTGGATCAGCAGGTCGGCCTGTGTTATTGGATGGAAACCTGGGTTGATATGCAATTGGGTTTTGGGACTTGTTTTGTGGATATCTGATGTAGTTTGTTGGATTTCGGATCTGATTATTATGGTTATTGGATTTGAGTCTGACCAGAAATGCATAAGGATAATCAACAGATGGAAGGGTGTTGTTAATGGAGGACTCACCTTAGATGCGAGATTCATAGCTCAAAGCTCGATGTGGTTATTGAGGACACGAAGGAATTGAACTCTAGTCCTAAACCATTGAGGAGAGCTAAGATCAGGTCGCCATCTGTCATTGGAAAACCAATAAAGGTCAATTCATCTGAGAGGCTACGCATCCAATTGGGATAGTCGATGCAAGAGCTATATCCCTTGGTAGCCTACTGTGTTGATTTGACGGTGAAGTTCAGTGAGTCAAGCATTTGAAGCTTGATAAGTGCAAATCATATATATAAAATTTAGGATTTTCAAGAGAAGGCATTATAGACCAGATGTGACCTTGGATGAATTCAAGAGAAGAAAGAGATCAATTGGACTCAAACTTATGTTTAAAAGACTTGTTTGAATAACTTAAAGCAGCATAAATCAACCATCAAAGCTTTGATGCACAAGAATTTCGAATTTCAGATCTAAACACTAAAACTGTAAAGATCAAAGAGCTTCAAACTTGATTTTTCATTTCACAAAGAGGCAATTTACATAATTTACAAAGAAAAACATGTAAAAATGGCTCATTCTCTGCCAAATTCAACACCACTCACCTAATTAGATGATATGTCAGTTAGAAGTAAAAGGTTTAGCAATTGTTGAGCAGATTTGATCACTTCTACAATTTGAGTAGAAAAGAATGACATTTTATTTGAGGATTACATGAGTATTTATATACCTTTTTAGTTGAGATTACATTGGGTTCTATTTCTTATCTGATTATTTTCTATTGCATTTCTTCTCTTCTTCTGATTTGAGTCTTGTATGATCTTTTATGTTGCAACTTGAGTTCTCAGGTGCCAAATGTTGTCCCATTATGTTATTTAGATGTCATTTAGTCTTCTAGAAGCTGCATAGAGTATCTTTGATCTCGACCATTAATTTAAATGGTTGATGCTCTTGGATGCTGCCAACTCAGTATTAATTCTTGTGCTTTGATTTGATTGGCTCTCAGAGGATCTTCAAGTGTCATTTGATGATCTCAACAACTTCGGCATGGGTATAGAAGCTTCCAAGGTTGTTGGAGCTGATGTTGACACCTCTCTTTACTATTACATGCATCATTCGAGCTCAAGAATTGGACTTTTGCAATTGGGCTTCAAATTAACCCCAATTAAGCTTCAGACATACTCAATTGAGTGTTTTGAGGCCATTGCAACCTTTATTTTCATATGCATAACACTCCAGACCCTCGTACCTACTTATCGGCGGCTATGAGAAAGAGCTTGAGTGCCTTGACCAAATTAGTTGCTCCCAGATTAAACCAAGCAAGTTCTAGAATCGTGGTGATCCCATAAGTCAGCCAAGCATCTTGCGTTGATCTTTGGTGCCATACATTGCTAGTTTCAATCTGGAACCGACAAGTTTGAGCTTGATCTTTCTCATTATTCATTGTGCTTTAGTTTCATTGAAGATTATTGTTGTGCTCTCCTCACTCTCCTCTTTCGGTTGGTATATGGCTTACAGGCTATCTCTCAAAGATCATGAAGATCACTTCCATTGGAGGCCTCCAATTCTCGAGGAGGGAAGAGTTCAAAGAGGAGGAAGTAGTCATATAAATTGCACACATTATGCTCCAAATGACTTCTCAATCACACAATTACCTAGTTAATTCCTTGAAAAATATTTTATGAACCTCATTTGCATATGGTTAGGATTTGGTGAAGTTTTGGTACTTTTGCATAGAGAATTCTAGTTTTCTTGAAATTTGAATTGGCCTTCATTTAATGCCACTGCTTGCTTGTTTTATATGCTTATTGTCTTACTTTATTTCTTCTTTATTGCAGGCCAATAATTGATACTTCTTCAGGCGCCAACACCAAGAAAACTATCAACACTCATTCTAGCATATTGAGAGAGATCAAGCTACCTTTAAGCTTTCCCCATTATTCTCTAATCATCTACTCGATACTCTTTGAGAGATTGTTTTGACTTGAGCGTTTGAGTTCCAGGTGCCGAGATCTTGTGGAAAGATAGTATCAGGCTTATCCTCCTTTGATTCCTTCTTGGAACTTTGTTTGATCCATTCTGAGAACTTTGTTTTGATCCCTTCTTGGATCGTGATTCATAGTTGCCCATTTGTTTTGTAAGGAAACTTGAATCCAAATTTGTGAGAACAATCAGTGATAGTGAATCTCGACTTTGGTGTGGAATCGAAAAGTCCTGTGAACATAGGCTTTGACAAGATTCGACCAAACTAAGTTACATAGAGTATCACATTTTTCTTACTCTCTCTATCTCTCTTTATTGTAATCTTGCAATTCTTAAAATTCTTTGATTTGTACCAATTGATTGTTTTGTGCCTAATCTGTGGTTCTTGAGCTTTCGCATTACCTTAAGCTTTAGTATTACATTTTCCAACAATTACTGATTTTTGTTTGAGGTAATATTTAAGTGGTAATGTGTGTGTTCTCTGTAGGAGGAGGTATCAGATGATGGATTTGTGTCTCGAAGTGAGGGGTTCGAGGAAATTGATAAGTTGGGTGAGATGATGGTTGACTAAGTAATTGGCATTGAGGAAAAAGGTGGTGAAGTGCGAGTGATCAGTGCCTAATGGATGTGGTGGAGGAGACAGGTGGATTATTAGAGACTCTAAGAGGAGTAGAACCATGTGGCAAAACATATTGTGGTATGTATGATGGATCATCTTATCTAGGAGGTGTTCCTGAATTCGACATAGATGATGTGGTGAGTTCTTAAAAGGAAATATGGCTCTCAACGAAAGCATTAATGATCGAATCTCAAAGTAAATTATATCATAGAGAACACAATATGGAAATATGAAGCTTATTATTCATGTAGCTAATCTAGTACAAGTGAGTGGTGCATTTTTCTCAATAGAGAGGGGAGGTATATATAACATATTCCTAGATAGTGTGCCATAAGTGCAATAATGAAATACATGATTACAATATCAACTATGATATCCGACTATTGTCTCGAAATGCAACTGGCGTTGATATTCAGCAGATCCTTTGGTTTTCAATCTTTAATGTCGAGAAGCCATTTACTATTGTGAGGTCAATAAATATTCCGAGATTGGGGGTGATGGGTCGAGGTCGCGAAGATGGGTTTTATTATGGACCATGGGTCACGGGCCGAAGACTCAAGGTCCACAAAGTGAAGACTTATAACTATGAAAATTTTCACAAAATTAATTGTGTTGTGTTTTGTTGTATATACTTTTTAGGAGTGGTGCTATTGAAGTCGAAAATATTGTTCAATGCACCAAAGTTAATTTATTTGAAATTTTTTATAATTAATAAAAAATACGACAACATCTTTAATTTAACAATTTATTTAATTATTCATTTTGTAGTATTAATATTTTCATGTAAAGTAATTTAAATACATAGAAAAAATATTAAGCTTCGGCAAGAAAAGATATATTTTTCAGCGTCAATATATATTATCACTCATTTTTAAAGTTTCAAAAATATTTTTTATTTATGGTGAAAATTTAATTTACTCAGATTTTGTAGAGTTTATATTTCTTGAAAATAAACTTTAAAGCTTGAAAATGTTATTATTAAATCTTCTAATTTTCAGCCTTCCGTCTCCCACTCTCGTCCCTCGCCCTTTTTTTTGTCTTATTCTTATTTTGTCGCTTTTCCTTTTTTTGTGTTAATCTTATTTTGTCTTATTCACTAACATTGTTCATAGTTAGTATATTTCTCACGTGTTCATAGTAACTAATAAGGTGGTCATACTAAATCCTCACGTGGTCATACTAACTAAGAAGACGATCATACTAACTAAAAAAATGGTCATACTAACTCCTACATGGTCATACTAACTTCTCTTGTGTTCATACCAATTTTTAGTATGAACACATTTTACAACTAATCTGAACACATATTTTATTTAGTCTGCATATCATTATGTGCAAAACAGACTTGAAATAACTAGTATGAACACATCTTTCAACTAATCTGAACACATATTTTATTTAGTCTGAACATGTGTTTTATTTAGTTTGCACTCCAAGCATTATGTGCAAAATAGATTTGAAATAATACAAAAACATACTTCAAACTGCTAGTGTGAACATCTGTTTCATTTAGTTCGAACACATGTTTTATTTAGTTTAAACACATGTTTTATTTATTTTACATCTCATACATTATGTGCAAAACATTCATGATTTCTGAATGTACATATCAAAATTTTCATTTTTATTCGAATTTAAGTGTTTTACTTTCTTGTTCTAATAAAATAGTAAGAAAAATGATAATAAAGTACTGATCTTGCATAATGCGTTACAAATGACAATCAATTATATTTCCTAAATGATTTATTTTTAATAAAATACTACAAATTTTGAGGTGACGTATTTTTTATATTATCCCTTTATTTTGTATCACGAGATATGCTAAGGAGCTGTGGACACGTGAATAACCACTGTCAACAGAGTGAGATATTCGATTCGGACTTATATAGTTATATAGTCGGAAATGTGTCACTAGACTCATCATTAGATTCTATTTCACATTTTGTATTCCCTGTTTCCATTCATGATTTGCTGCGGGTCTAATCACGAGAGAATCACTGGTTCTCCAGTGCTTTTACTGTTTAAATTAGATAGAATTAAAAAAGAAAAAACGAGTAATTTAATATTAATATTATATCGACTATCCATATCGATGTTATTATGTATATTTAGTTGAGTTATTATGTATGCTATTTTTTGAACTGCAAAATTATGCATGTTATTTTTTGTACTGAAATAATTATGCGTGTTATTTGAGTTATTAGACACATTATTTTATTAACATGCATAATAACTTTTTCTGTATAAAAATAATATAAAATAACATGCATAGTAATTCAAATAATGTATATAAAATATCGATATCAATAGTCTGTATTTTTCAGTATAAAAATAATATGAAATAACATGCATAGTAACTCAAATAAAATATATAAAATATCGATATCAATAGTCCGTATCAATATTGATATTTACTAAACATTTTCCATTAAAAAAAGTTGGCTTGTATTGTTATGAGTAAAGACTAAAGACTAAAGACTAAAGAGTAATGACATGTGTAATTAATTGTATATGCTTTTTTTTTTTTGGATCAAAATTGTACATGCTCCACCTCTATGCTCAGGATTCAGACTCGGGAGCCGCATCCAGATAGGCAAGCTGCTGTCAGGGCTCACATAATTGAAAAAGTAAAATGAAATGTTACTATTATCATAACTATAAATGTTCGCGTTTCGCGCGAAAAAAATTAAATTTTAAATTTTCGTATTATAATAATAAAATTTATAATAAATCGATAATAAATAAAAAAATTAAGGGAAAAATTAAAAATAATAAAAACGCTACAGTAAAATCAAATAAAAAAATCGAAGGAGAAAAAATAAAATCGCTATAGTAAAATCACTGTAGCTACAATAAAAATCATGTTTATAACCGATGTTGAATGTTAAACTTTTACGTACGTAGGGTTGATAATAAACTTATATCGATTTTATTGTTGAAATCAGATGAACGATCATCTAAGTTAATGCTTTTTGCTTGCGAGTTATTTAATATTTTTTATTATGTAGTTTAAATATTATTAACATGAATGATAATTTATTAATTTAATAATAAAGGTACTAGAAAAATAAGTTACATAATAAAATCATTAACGTGAATATAACTCACTTAATAATAAAGTCAATATTAGTAACAAATTTTTTATGCCACCTGCATCCATTAAATGGGTGATCACTTGCCTTTTTATAGTCTCAACAATATTTAATAAAAAATTTAGAATTTCAAACTAAAAATTATAGGTAGTGGTTTATATTATCTATGTCTCATAAATATTATGGCTTTTGTGTATGTTTCACCAAATAATATTCAAAATGCATGAAATTTAATTGGTCAGCTCGTATATGTTCAGTAACATACTTACAAATTTATTTTAGTATTTAATTTAGAGTAAATTTATTGTCCCTTGGTTCGTGTCCCCTCTCACGTCCCTCCACTATACTATATAAAGAAATTCGAATTTCTTTCTGATTCCTTTTCTTTCGCTTTGTCTTTGCTCTCGATCCTCTCTCCTCCAACGAGTCCTCACGCAATCTCCAGTTCCTTCGTGATTCCTCAGGCCATCAAACGACGATCCTCTCTCCTCCGACGAGTCCTCACGCCATCTCCAGTTCCTCAAACTTCGATCCTCTCTCCTCCGATGAATCCATAGCTCTAGTACCATGCGATGCTGAAGCGATCGAAGAAGAAGAACAGTTCGAAGCCTTTGACACTCACTGTCACCAATCAAACTTGCCTTTGGTCAACTGATCGAGCATTGCCTCTTCCATGTTTTGCTGATTCTTCTCCTAATTCTTTGCCATCGTTGACGTATGACAGATTCGTCGCTTCGTCATTTGGCTTTGGGCATGGACTTATCAGATCTATAATCGGTGAGATATTTTTTGTAATTTTTATTGATCTGCTCGAATTTGTAATTCTAGGAGATCTGATTAGAGATATCGTTCTCTTCTCTTGAGCTTGAGCCCTTATAGAACTATGTCGATCAGCTTGTTCCAAGAAGTTTGTTGCTCTTGCTGATTTGTATGTAAATGATGTTTTAGGTACTGCTCACATGAGTCATACCTCCACCTAAGGAGTCACCAAGTACCTCAAGCATGTTGTTGCTGGTTTTTTTATGCATAAGGTCCTTACTACTATTATTTTTGCTTTGACAGTACAAGGGTGTAATGGTGCAGTCTTTAAATTAGAACAAACAAGGCTCTATATTGTGACAATCAAGTCTTTATATTACATTAGACAAAATTTTATATTTAAAAAAGTAGCAAAACTATTGCAAAATTAGAACATGTAAGTCTTTATATTATGACAAGCAAGTCTCTATATTTCAACAACCAAGTCTTTTATATTTTATAAATGCAGCAAAACTACAACAAAATTGGAGCCTTTAAGTCTTTATGTTAGAAACATCAAGTCTCTATTTGTTAGTAGGTTATATTTGAATTAATCAGAGTCTCAGGATCAATTTGAAGTTGTCTGTTAGGAATCAACCTGTTTAACTTACAACTCTCAAATCTTTATATTACAGCTCATAGTCTTTATATTACAGCTCACAAGTCTTTATATTACAACTCTGAAGTATTCATAATACGACAAACAAACTTTTCTGTTGTTAGTAGTTTATATTTGGATTATTAAGACTCGTCTAAGAGTGAACTTGACTGTTAGGAATAAACTTGTGTATATTACAAATACTTGTCTTTATATTACAATATCGAAGTCCTTATATTGCAACTTCCAGGTCTTTACACTACGGTAAGAAATCATTTTTGTTTTTAGTAGTTTATATTTGGATTAATCACACGTGTATGACGATCAACTTGAACTTGTCTATTATGAATCAACTTGTATATATTACAAATCCATACTCTTTATATTACAATGTCGATGTCTGTATATTAGAATTCTCAAGTCTTTATAATATGGAAAGCAAACTACTAACTACAATGTTACGATAAATGCAGCGAAAATCGCAATAAAAGTGCACAAAAATTGCAATAAAATTGCAGGAAAATACAACAAAACTGCAGCAAAATGCACCAAAAATGCAATACAATTGCTATACAATTTACTACTTCCAAGTCTTTATATTACTTCCCCAAGTCTTTATATTAAAATAACAAAGACTTTATTACAAAAGCTGCACTAGCAATATCATAACTTTCGTATTAATTAATGGCAGAAAGACATTTTTGGGCAAAATTAATGGCTGATAAAGATAGCGTCATTAAAAGTGAAGCATTAATGGCTGGTAAAGATAGCTTCGTTAATTGGGCGGAGGCAGAATTATTGGGATGGTTATTAATTGCGCATAGCGCAACATTAATGGCGCGGAGGGAAGTATTGATGGCGGAGCGGAGCAGAGAATTAAATGCGCGAAGCGCAGAATTAATTGCGCGGAGCGCAATTAATGGCTCAAACTCAGTAATTAGTTAGTTAATTATTGAGTTAGTTAGGAGAACATGTAAGGGAGACATATAAGTGGAGACTGTTAGCGTCTCCCTTTAATTTAAACATATTTTTAAATCTTTGGTAAAGATTGCCGAAATATATTTTTTGAAGAAAGTGACGAAATAATTATTATCAGAGTGATTAATTGTTATATATATATATATATATTGTTTAATTTTTAGCCATCCCTTTATAATTTAATGCCTTTCTATTTTCATTTTCATGCACATTGCTTGGACAGCAAACCAAAATGGATTGTTTACATTAGTAATTTATTTATTAATTGCTGTCACTAAACTTTTGTGCATCTAATGAATTTAATCATACCTAGTATATTTTAGTATATTTAATATCTTATTTGAATTTAAAATTTTAAATAATAAGTATTTTGGTAGTGGAATGACAGATAAATATAATCATTTGACCATTGACAATTGAACATAAATAAAAAATAAAAAATATAAATAGTTTATATAATTTAAAAATTTGACACTCAAATCTATCTAGAGTATTTGCATAAATTTATATCCTGAAGGGCTGAAGACCCAAAACAAACTAGAATGTGTGAAAGAAAATAAAAATAAAATAAAATTGTGAAATGATAGAAGGTAAAATAAAAATGAATTTTCTCCGTCAAATAACTTATATATCGTCTTCTCTCCATGTGACCATTTAATATTATTATAAAACCAAACTTGTTTTTTCCCTATTTCTTTTTGGCATTTGGTCCGATAGAAAATTAAATCGTTCAAATCAAATGTGTCATGTGACTCAGTTTATAGTACTAACTAATTACTGACTGGATAACTAATTTATATGCCATAACAATTTGAATTTTAAAGAGAGGAGATGCATCATTTATGTTATAGACAAATGTGTTGATACTTTTTCTTTTTAAAAAAAATGCTTATGCTTGTTGCAAAAAAAATTTGTACTTGTTCACAAAAAATTATCAACAAAAAATTTATTTCTTATGATAGGCGGAATTAAGACCTTGAAAGTTGTATTTTACTTAACAACTTGCAAATTTAAATAGCAAAATAAATTGGATGTTAAAGACATTATGCTACAGATAAGGAATCAAAAGAGTGAAATACAAATATAATTTCTTGAAACTAAATATATTTATCATGATGCATGACACTGACAGTAGAATAACCAGTAAACAATAAGCAGTTTTTTATTAATAAAAATACTTAAATATTTGTAAAAAAAAAAAAAGAAAGATTGCATAATTTCTTCTATCCAATAGTGGAAATTTCACAGTTCCTTACAAGAGAAGGTCCATACAAAAAAGCGTTGCTATCTGATTGGTACAGGTGCACACAAGCATAACAATACTGGAGAAGGAGCGATGAAAATCAGGAACCGGGAACCGAATCTGCTGCTCGTAAAATTCTCGCTTGTTTTCTACTTGTTTCGATCTGGACCGTTCAAAACTCATCTAACGGTCAATGTATCTGCCTCCTGAATCAAATCACAGCCGTCCGTGACGGTCGGAACGAGACAAGCAGAAAACAAGCAGAGATTTTACAAGCAGCAGATTCGAACCCTGAAAATCAAGGTAGTTAACACTGTAGCTAATCCAGATTTGAAAGAGAAAAGAGCATTAGATCCATCTAGGTGCTATAGGTGTGGAGAGAAATGGCATCTAGCAAGAGATTGTCGAAATTCTCAAGTGTGCTTTACTTGTAGGGAGTTAGGGCACATATCTTGGCAGTGTCACCGATCTAAGAAAGGAGGAGATAGAGATCGTGAGATTCGATTGGGAGGGGAGACTGAGAGAGGGGATCAAGTCTTAGAATAAAAAATTCCTACCGAACATGCTGGTGACAATTGAAATAGCAAAAGAGATCATGTTTTTCGAAAACACAGATCAATCTCAACAGATCGACAAAGGCTTCAAAAAAAGCATCATAATGCAAGTAAACCAGGAGTTTACTAGGGAACGGGTGGAGAAGAGCTTGCGGAGACAGGCTCCCACTTTCTCATGGAGAATAGCTGAGTTAGGCGATTATAAATTGCTCATTGAGGGGCCGGAGTGGTGGAGAGATAGGGTAATTAGAAACGAAAATGTCAGAATTGAAAATATGAATTTTCGTACTTTCCCATGGTCTCCTGCTCTTGAAAATGGGCGTAGATTGCGTAGTGTGTGGGTAATTGTGGTTGATTTTCCTAGAAAATTCTGGTATCTGCTCTTGAAAATTCTGGTTGATTTTCCCATGGTCAGATCATAAGGCTTAGCACTATAACGATATATATATACCGTTATAACAGTATCATGTGTTTTGCTGAATTTCAAGTGCACAAATCAAGATTTTTTGGTATTTGTTGGTAATTTTGACCAGTAACATTAATACCAATATCATACTTTTAATCTTAATCTACTGACATTTTAGAATTACTAAAATTCATTTTGAAATTCTATACTTCCACCATACTTTTAATGCAATAAAAATATTCTTTATTGTATTTACTATTTTTAATGGTAAAAATTCTGGACTAATTAAGAATTAAAACATATATTAATGCATTAAAAACCTTAATTAACTGATTTCTAAACTTTATAGAATTTTTCCAAATTTTTTTTTCAGAAAATAAATTTAAATTCGTATTTTCATGTGAAATCAATCATTTACCAATATTTTTCCAGATTAAACAATACTCAGTAAAAAAAACCTTTAAAAATCTGGAATTTTTTTGTAAAATCACCATAAATTCAGCAACATAAGAGAATATAATAAAGAACTTGTTTCTCTAAAAAATTTCACGAAACTACTTGAAAATCATCAATATATATCATGAAAAATTGAAATTTTCTGAATCAGATTGTCTACATTAATAATCTTAAAACCTTAATATCACCAATAAATAAAATTCGAAAATTCTGAAAAATTCACAAAAATTATGAAAATTCGAGACCTTTAAGAATATGTAAAATATGAACACATCCTTTTGAAAAAATTTCACAAATTCATAATTAACAGCCCTTTTTTAATTCTGAAAATACCGAAAAATAAATTTTCTATTTTCTGTGAACTTTTAGAATTTTTATGGAACAAAACCTTATGGTTCTTATCAAGTAGGCTCTGATATCAATTGATAATGCTAAGATTATCATCCTATGACCACTTGAGAGAATCGAAATCATGTGCAGAAGTCATACCTTGTTTCATGCTTGAAGTTTCTCGAAATCTTCTATTTTCTTGATTAAGACAGCGGTTAATCCTTCTCTTGCTTTTCCTCTTGTGCGCGCTTCTCCACTTGTGATGTGGTTGCGAGACATTCCAAGAGAATAAGTCCATGTTGTCCGTTTCCTTAGTCCTTCACGCGACAATACCTTGTAGAATCCAATGAAGAGGGTCTACAATGATCTCCTTTTTCTCTTATTTTCTTTTTACTATTTTCTTAGAGTAATTTTCTATTATGATCTTGAGAGAGAGAGGTAGGGACTTATCCCTCCTTTGGTGACCATTAGTCTTGTAGAAATGATGCATGATAATTTACAATTCAGTCCATTAATAAATTATTAATTATCAAACTTTAATTTCTGCTTATTAAAGTATTTATTTCAATAATACTTTATATCCATATTAAATATATTTTATTGCTCACTTGATTATGAATATTAATGACATATAATTAATATATAATTATATAACAAATTATGTTCATAAAACTTATCATTTTATACGACGTTCTAAATAACTCATATAATTATAAAATCCAACATTTAAATTACGAGGGGGCTGTCTGAAGATAAAAGTTCAAAAAATGGAAACGCCAAAAAACATTAAGAATATGTAGAAAGATTCAGTGAGTTAGTTAAGGGACGGTTTAGGGGGAAGAAATTCAGGAAAACCATATAATTTCTATAAATTATTTTCCTGGCATTAAATTTTTTCCTTGTAGTTTTATTTAGCAAGTTGACATTTGGCACAAAAGAATTCATAATTTGGAAGGAAAGTTTAATTGAAGGGGAGTCCAGCGTGGATAAGTTTAAGGGAGCAGATACGTAGATACTATATTTGATATCAACTATTGATATCAATTTTATTATACACCTTTAGTTGAGTTATCATGCATATTATTTGAGTTATTATGCATGTTATTTTTTGTAATGAAATAATTATACATGTTGTCGATTTTATTGTGCACCTTTAGTTGAGTTATCGTGCATATTATTTGAGTTATTATGCATGTTATTTTCTATAATGAAATAGTTATACATGTTATTTTTTTATACTAAAATAATTATGATATAACATGCATAATTGCTCAAATAATATGCATTATAATTCAACTAAATGTGCATAATAGAATCGGTGTCAATAGTTGATATCAAATGTGGTATCTACGAAACATTATCCTAAGTTAATCTTTTGAAGTTTGGTAATCACTAACGATGCTAAATCAAATGGGTGAAAACCTGCCGCAATCCGTCACATTTTTTTAAAAAAAAAAAAAATCGTCACCTGAAATTTGGCGAAGCTTTCAAAAAGATGTTTCTGAAATGAAATAAAAGAAGGCGAAAATTAGGTCTCAAAAAAAGTATACAGGTACTATGTTTCTTTTGAGTCGTTCGAATAATATTGAGCGGATGAAACATTCGTACCGATTTTGCCCCTGTTGCATGTGTTTGCTAATTCTTACACTACAAAAATAAATAAATTGATGGATTGTGATTTGTGAAGAGACGCATGAATTTCTCTACAGACTACAGACTTGGGGGAAAGAGCATGAAGCAGGAAGAAAAGCATGATAAAATATTGCCATTTGTAAGACTTGTTGTTGCCTCCGGGACATTAATTATTAAAAAGAACAATTCATTCTTTATATGAAAACAAATCCAAGATAATCGATTTAATTAATTACTAGGCCTACGAATTGTATGTTCGTGCCAACAACAACAACAAAAATTAGAGAAATAGCCAAAAATCGCCTAAGCAAAACCGGTCAAAAATCACCCGTCAATGGAACAATACCAAGTCAGCAAGAAAATATTAGGAAATGTCAACCGATTAAATTGAAATAAAAGTGTCAATCATGTATTCATTGCAATATTCTTAAATGGGGAGGAGACATTATTACTAATGTTTTTATGAGTCAAATTTAGTAATTCATATTGTTATTTATTTACGTGTTATAATTTGTTAAATGTACAAAGCTTCGCTAATGTTCATTTTATACAAGTTTAATCAATTTCATAACAGTTCTGAAATCTGATTATTCTTATATCCAGAATTTTTGTCGAAGATCATCAACAATTCTTTTTTTTTTTTTTTACGCTCCATGTATGTGTTGTACGTTTTTTATTTGTAAATGAATTTTTTATGAGATGATTTTTTTTAATTATTTTCACATTCTTTTACCAGTAAGCATAATGATATTAGAAACTTTTATAATCTATAGCAATCTAAGTAGCAAAGGAAGAAAATATTTGACAAAAAAAAAAATGCAATCAGCATCGCAGCTTCTATTTTGTTCCACATTCCTTAATTACTTGTGAATTGATTGAGCGCTTGATTTCAGCACATCATTAGTTAGGGACAAAATGGGTATAAAGAAAGACAATTTTCTATGAACTCTCAAACTTGTAAATTGAGCTCTCAAAATAGCCGCTCCCAAAAAATGTGCACTCCAATAAAAAAAAGGAAAAAATAAATGAAGTTTGAAATTAGTTAATTAAATGTGTGTTTTTCTTAAAATTTCAAATATACAATTTTGAAAATCAATAATTTTCAAAGATCAAAATTAGTCAATTACATAATTGCGTGTTTATCTTAAAATTTTCAAATACACATTTTTTTTAACTCTAATTCCGTCGCTTTAATTTTATATTTTCACTATTTAATTTGTTTGGTGCACCAGATAAACGTGGATGTTTTTTAAGACTACTGTTGGGTTGAAATATGAAATTGTTTTTCTTAAGATAAAAATGAAGTTAAAGCTATAATTTGAGTGGTGAATTGAAATTTTTTGAAATAAAAACGAGTTGGTGAAAATGCTGATTTTCTTTTTCGGAGCATGAATATGAGATGGAATATGTATACTCATGAGCATATTATTTAATCTCATGATTTAAATTATTGAATTAATGAGTCATGTTTTTTTTTAAATTGTCTGAAAATAAAAAATATTAAACTATTAGAAAAAAATACAATTTATTGATCAAATAATTTAAATTATGAGTGATGGAAATTAAAATCATGATGTACCTATCAACATGCATACATAGTACCTGTCTACACAGTGAAAATAGTGTAAAAGAAATTGTGGACCGTATATTTATTAAAGACATGTCTTGTAGGAGATCTAACATTTGTCTGATATTTTCTATTTTAAATATTTATTTTCAAAATTCAATTCAATTTCTAAAATTCAACTTTCATGTTTTTCCTTTTTTTGTCAAATACTCTTTTAACTAGAATAATTGCATGAAATTGTAGAGCAACATTGCAGAAGAAGAAGCAGCAAAAATAAATGCTCAATGTTCAAAGGTTAGATCGGATCCTCTCTGTGCTGCGTCTCTCTCGAACCCTCCCTCCATGCTCCATCCCTGCTCTGAGTGCTCTCTCTCTCTCTTCACTTCTCTCTCACTCACTCTCAGTCGCACCTCTCTCTCTCGTAGAACTTCGATCTCTCTCTCTAGGGTTGCATCACCTTTCTCTTATGCTTTCTCATCTATAATCAGCTCAAGTTTCAGATCTTTCTCTCTCTCTCATCCTGTCTCTCTAAATGGGTTGCTTCCAATCAAAGGCCGCCATTCCTTCATCCGACGAACCTGAACCTATCCCCGACAAGGCAGACCTCGGTATGAACAAAATTTCGAACTCATCTTTTTCTCTGTTGCCTCTCTTTCACTTCTGGATTTCAATCTATTTTTCTTTTCTTTTTCTTTTTTTTGGTTCAAGCGAATGGAGATGGTACTGAAGGCGATAAGGATAAGGTGCCAGCCTTCAAGGAGTACGCTCTAGCTGAGCTGAGAGCCGCGACAAAGGGGTTTAGCACGGATTTGATCGTGTCGGAGAGTGGAGAGAAGGCACCCAATGTTGTGTACAGAGGAAGGCTTGATAGAGATCGTCTTATAGCTGTCAAGAGATTTTCTAGACAGTCATGGCCAGATCCGCAACAGTTTGTGGTAAGCAAAGATGGTACTGGGTAGATGGGAGGAAAAAAGGAAGGAGCTTTTTTTTGGTTTGCCTTTTGAGTTCGGTTGGGTTCTTGTTAATTTGCCCCACTGTTGTGTTTTCAATTGGTCCCACTCCTCAATAAAAGGGAGGTAACCTAAAAGTGAAATACTATGGCGAGATTAGCTATAATTAGGAGCATCAATGAAGAAATAACTTGATTGCTAGTGTTGGGTAGATGAGTATGTGTGTACTTGTGTTTATGACTTTACATACCATTATAAGTAATTTAGGATTGATTTCAGGGACAGTTCCTCAATATTTCTTTTACAACCCCACAGCAATGAATAATGTAATGGATGCTCCTCTCCAATTTCAATTATGTATATGCTCATCTTCTGCATTTTCTTGCTGCAGTTATTAGAGAAATATCAAAGGTGCTTAGTCATCCTTTAAGGAACTAATATTGGAAATCATGTCTTTGTTTGCTAGGACATAAATATATGCCATGGTTTTGCATGTAAATTTGGAAAACTATCCTTGTTATATCTTGATTCAAACCGTTTAAATGCTTTATTTTGTTGATGAAACTGCAGGCAGAGGCAGCAGGAGTGGGAAAGGTGCGGCATAAACGCCTTGTAAATTTGATAGGATGTTGTGCTGAAGGAGATGAGAGGCTTCTAGTGGCTGAGTACATGCCAAATGATACTCTATCCAAGCATCTCTTCCATTGTATGCTTCTGATTTATACTCTTTAATATTATTAAGTTTATATATTTGTTTGTATGGTAAGCTTGTGCATACCCGAGCAGCCGAAATGCAGTACCGATTCAATAAAGAATGAATAAATGTTTAAAAAAACTGACTTTTAAAAAAAGACAAGATGGTAAAATTGAATCAAAACAACTGTTGGACGGACCTGAAATTTGTTGCTAAACCATCTTAGATCAAAATAGCTTTAATTGTGTTATTCTGCAGAGTTAAAATGCCAGGTATGAACAAAATTTATTTAGGCTAATTCTGCTATGGATCAAAATTAACTTTATTGCACTATCATTGATGTCAAAATTATCTTGATTGCACAACTTTTGATGACAATCAACAATTGTAATTGATTTGTGTTTAAATTTTTTGTCTATATTCAGACTCACTCAATTTTCTATCTTCCTTGAACTTGTACAGGGGATAAACAGCCGTTGCCTTGGGAAATGCGACTAAGGGTTGCTCATTATATTGCACAAGCACTTGACCACTGCAACACTGAAAATAGGAGGCTCTATCATGACTTGAATGCCTACAGAGTTCTTTTTGATGAGGTACTAATAAATTTTTTCACATACAGTGAAGTTGAAAAAGGGGTTTCAAAAAGATTTGAGAAGCAACATTCTGTTTTGCAGGAAGGTGACCCTAGGTTATCAAGCTTTGGGTTGATGAAGAACAGCCGTGATGGGAAGAGCTATAGTACAAACTTGGCCTATACCCCTCCTGAATTTTTACGAACAGGTCTTCACCTGTGTTTAGTTTAATAAAAAAGACAGTTTATTAATTCCACTTATTAACTCCGCCTATGTTTTACATAGCCGGTCCCAAGCCATGAAAGGAGGAGGGTTGTGACAGACCTGGCGAGTCAAGTAAAAATTCAGCCAATCATATGGAAATGAAATCCAATATGGGCTTCATTTCTAGCCTACCTCAACTTGTTTGGGACAAAAGGCTTTTTTGTTGTTGTTGTTGGTGGTGGTGCTGCTGTAATTCCACTTATTAATTCATCATTTGTATATGCACATATACACATAAATGGACATACACAATGAATGTAAGAACACGATCTAGTCTTCTGCTAATATGTTCAGAAAAGTATCGTTAGCACTAGTTTTACTAATACCATCTTTGTTTTACTTCATATACTTTTTAATTGTTTTATTATCATTTTCTTCAGGAAGAGTAATTCCAGAAAGTGTAATATATAGCTATGGTACAGTTCTATTGGATCTTCTAAGTGGCAAGCACATTCCTCCTAGCCATGTATTGTTTCTTCTTCATTTTTGAGTGCAAATAAACATGATTATCTAAATTATTTTATTTGGGACACTAGAGAAGATCATTATATTATATATTGTGCAATGATGATATTATATTCATAGTGGATGTCTACTTCCACTAAACATGGTGTAGCTTTTTACCTGATTCATGAATAAAGCATATCCATTATTAAGTTCATGGAAATAATATTATAGGAAACTTGTAATTCCATCTCTATTTCCCATTTATGACTATGCCTCAACTAATCCACATCTAACTTGCTGCAATTTAACATCAAAGAAGCTAATAGAAGAGTAAACAAATCATGGAATTTGATTTCACAATTGTATACAACTGGTATGTTTGTTACGTCTCTGAGATGGAACATCACTGTCAACCTTTGTACATTTTTCAGGCACTGGACTTAATAAGAGGAAAAAATATATTACTCTTGATTGACTCATCATTGGAAGGCCAATATGCAAATGAAGATGCCACCAAATTAATTGATCTTGCTTCGAAATGCCTTCAATTCGAAGCCAGAGACCGACCAAATATTAAGTACCTTCTTTCTTCTGTTGGACCTCTTCAGAAGCAAAAAGAGGTAAATATTAAAAATTGCAATCAACAAAATAATACTACAATCAACCGTCAAAATATGCCCTAATTTCAGCATGTTTTGCATGTTAGTTCATTCTTCTTTTTGCAACTTCACTTTTTTTTATTAATAAAACCTCAGTGTGCAATGTTGCATCTGTTAAATTATTATCTAATGTCACTGTCTGGTATCCCCGTAATTGTGAAATCCTCAATTTTACCTTTTGATCTTGTGCAATTGCACAAATTTTGTGGAACAAAGTGAAAAGAAAAATGATGATTGGGGCCCAAATTGTTATTTGTGCAGCATCTGTAATTGACCTCACACAACGAGGTTTAAAGCCAATGTGGCAATAACCATTTTCATGGCATTTTTTTCCTTCTGTTTTCTCCGGACTGTTCCAGGTGGCATCTCATGTGCTGTTGGGTATTACGAAGACATCATCAGTTCTGCCAACAATTTTGTCTCCACTTGGAAAAGCATGCTCAAGCATGGACCTCACAGCTGTTCATGATATCTTGCTGAAAACTGGTTACAAGGACGAAGAAGGTGCTGAAAATGAGGTACTTCTCAAACACCATGAATGGTTGTATACTTGTATGGGATTTATTTTGTTTGTTTTGGTGGAAATGAGCTTTTGGTGAAACTACTACACTAAAGCTTAGGGCAATATGATGTTTCTGAACTATATAAAAGATAGAACCCATAGGTGATGTTAGTAAAAGTAGGACAAGATTCTCTGTTTGTGGCCAGAACAATTTCATACATCCTAGTTGATGGAGTTTTGTTCTTCACCTATTCCTTCAATGGTTTAGCTTTCATTTCAAGAATGGACCCAGCAAGTGCAAGAGATGCTCAATACAAAGAAATTTGGGGACATTGCATTTCGAGACAAAGATTTTAAGACAGCCATCGAGTATTATTCAAAGGTAACTTCTATTGTCCTTTATCTTGAAATATGTATGCATCCAGCATTACCACACCAGATATCTCAAATGACAAGAATATTGTGAATAATAAATTTTGCAAACATGTCTGAAATCTGTAGCGCATGCACTGTTCCAATGTGTACTGACCATTTTGCACTTGTGCAGTTGGTTGGCATGATGTCTTCACCATCAGCCACAGTTTTTGCTAGAAGAAGCTTTTCATATCTAATGAACGGGCAGTCTGAGCTGGCGCTGAGGGATGCAATGCAGGCACAAGTTTGCATGCCAGAGTGGCCAACGGCCTTTTACCTTCAAGCTCTTGCATTATTCAAACTTGGCATGGAGACTGATGCACAAGATATGCTAAATGACGGTGCAACCTTTGAGGCTAAGAAGCAGAACAGCTGGCGTGGCTAGAAACATGCCATGTATATACCCCCTTAGAAGCCTCACAATATTCAGTGTGCTTCTGTAAAAGCGGATTCCTGAATACCCCAGTGGACATAGAAACCCTCGTCATCTAACAGACGATGATATCAATTCCGGTCATGATCAGAGAAGCAAATGGGATATTTTGATATCAATCCTTGTGATATTTTGTTTCTTTTTTTTGTTTTTATTTTCTGAAATGAACTGAGAAAGAGGTCATGGGGTAAGGGGTATTATGAGGTTTTGCAGGGGCTGTGATGAAGTTCTTTTGACGAAAGACTTTCTGATTGTTGTGTGAGAATGCAGAATGTAATGCGTATGGAGGGTGCTTGGGTTTATGGCAGAGTTGCAATTGTATTTCGTTTCAAGTATGAGAAAACCGCCACCGAGATTAGATTAGATTAGCTTCTGTACTTTAGCTGAGATTCAAGATATTAGCGAGTGGTGACATTTTTTCTGATCCTTGGTGGTTTGTATATTATGAGGTTTTAGCAACAGTTCTATATAACGGTTTGGGAAATTATTTTGCACTTGCATTTTACCTTGTTGAATTGGGCTTGGTTTGTTGAATGTTGAATCTTCTATTGCTCTATCATTTGGATTTTGGATGTATAAATTTGAGAACTGTATTGTCAGGTCCTTGTTATTCGCAGTCTCAACAGTTGATAGTACTGTCGGGTTATGGGATTGAATTTAGTAATTTAGTAACTATTAAGCGACTTTATTTGTTTAATAAAAATATTAGTAGGTAATTTGCCTACTACAAAAAAACTATTAAGGGACTTGTGCTCTGAAAACATCATTGCTGCTTCTGCAGAGTAAAAGGGTCAGGTGTGTTTTTAAATGAGGTCTGGCATGTAATATGTAATGATCTGTACGAACGCCTCTAAAATTGCAATTGCAAGATCTGTTTCAATTAGAGGTGGTAGAATTCGATCCGATTCGAGAAACTCGTCCGATCCGACATGATTTGAATTTGATCTCATTTGATATTTTGATAAGTCAAACTAATTTGAACTCGACCTGACCTAAGATGACTCGTAATCCGAGCCGAAGTGACACATGAGCGACCCGAGCCTGACCCGATCCGACCCGAGACGATTTGTAACCCGAGATGGAGCGATACATGAGAACTCGAGCCCAACCCGAGACGACATGTAACCTGAGCCGAAACAACACATGGGAATTCAAATACGACTTGATCCAACTCGACTTGACCTGATACAACTTGTAAATCAATCTAATCCTATCTCGCCTACATCATATTCTAATTTTACTAACAAATTAATATTAAAGAAAGTCAAGATTTAATAACGCAATTCAGTAATGCGACCCGGTCTTGTCCGATTGAACTTAAAATTCAAAATAAAACTTGAAAGTTGTCGGTGCAATCCGAGATGGGAAATCTCACTTCGAGGTAAAAAAAAAACATCGGTTATATTTGTTTTGTAGTTTGATTATTTTCAAGGGAACTATATATAATTATATTTATTAAGTTGTTCTTATTTTTTGAACAACAAGAATATCTTCGTTTTCAAATATTTAACAACTCTATGCCTGTATTATACATGGATTTACCTTTATATGTAAACACATGTGATTATATTTTATTGTGCTTTGAATATCTTTATTTTTGTATAAATTTGAATGAATGTTTTTAAGTGGATGCATTTAGAGAAAACGCAGGAAAACATTGTTTCCACTCCCTGTTGATGCTTAATTTATAAATCTAAATAGGGAACTTGTAATTAAATAACAAAGGTTCCACTAAACACATAGGAAGCGTACACTATTTTGGGGAACAAAATCCCCTGTTTGTATAATCTCTTCTTTGTTTTTTGCTTGTTTTGATCTGAATAATTCAAAATTCATCTAACGGTCAAAACATGTCCTCTGAATCAAATTACAGTCGTCCGTGACGGTCAATCAATCCGTGACGACGGTTGGATACCTATTTTGGAGTGCAAACTGCAAATAGATGAGAACACTGTCTGAACCGGGGTATATAAAGTATGGACACAACCCAATTAAGTACCAAAAATATAGAGCAAAGATGAGATAAGAAAGCGACCATGCACTACTACTGCCTTGAATGTAGGGGTGTAAACGGATCGGATACTATCCGACTTTATCCGTATTCGTATTCGAGAAACAACGGATACGGATATTCGGATACGAATATTTTTCGGATACGGATACGGATATTTATCAGACGGATACGGATAAGGTTACGGTTTTGAATATCAAATCGGATATGGATACGGATACTGATAAATATCCGTATCCGAACATTTTTTTTAGCGGATATCCGAATAAGGTGTAGAAGTACTTTTCGAACAATCTTGTAGTTGACAAATTTTGCGACTAATGTAGAAGTATTTTGAGTTGGAAGATCTTAAATTGAACTTGATATGCAGTAAACTAAGGATATTGTAAATTGTGACTACTGATGTGTGTTTACAGTAGGCACTGTTCTACACAATTTAGATATAATCTAATTGCTAACAAGTGTTGTTGTTAATTACTAGAAATGGTTTCAAGTATCATTGATTAAGGATTAATTTAATGACACCTTATACAAGAAATGATTTCAAGGATCATTATCCGATATATTATTTTTCGCACTCGCATCCGTCCGACATCCGATCCGTATTCGATAACCGATTAATATCCGATTCGTATCTGTATCCGAAACTTTTCGTATCCGTATCCGCATCCGAAAAATTATAACGGATACGGATACGGTAAAGTCATTATCCGTCCGTATCCGATCCGTTTACACCCCTACTTGAATGCCTTCGTTGGAAATGACCTACACAAGCTTTTGTCCTTTCTGTGTTTGAATTAAGTTGCATTTTATGTTTGGACAATGATACGATGTTACTGTTTTTTTTTTTTTCATTTTTTCTACTCTAACTGACGCGTGAATTTTACGTGAATTTTGCATTTTGATTTTAGAAAAGCTCTTTTACTAAAACATTGACTGAGAGAGAAACATGAGTCACGGGATATATCTCCTTTATTGTTTTTACCCATCTGTAATTTTGAACCTTTTTGTACATAAACAACAAGGCTTTTTAATGCAATTTGTAGGCGAAGCCTACATTCAAAAAAAAAAAAAAAAAAAAAAAGGAAAAGAAAGTTTGAACTTTTACTTGCTTCAGTTGGTACTTTGGAATCAATAGTTCCTTTCTTTAAGAAATCTTTACGCAGCCATTCGTTATATACAAGCATAGCTAATGTCTTATGCATAAAATAAAATATAGGATGATCAATATGATTCAATTCTTTCAAAATTCGTGTAGTACAAATTTTAAAACGATTCGAATAGCCCATATTAATATCTAATTTTGCTTAATAAATCATATTCCAAGTACCACTTTTCTAAATATTTTGAGTACAGGGACCTGTAAATATCTAATTCTGTGCAATGCTTGAAGAATAATATTAACCATTATTTCTAAATTAAACTAGTATATCAAGGAACATTTCCTGCAATACAATTTGCAAATGAATTCAACTTATGTACTTTGAATCTGTGCAATACTTGGAGAAATGAAACCGACCAAGAATTTCTGTCGTTATTTAATTTGAGCAACTTTTTGACATAGAATTTGGAACCTCTTCACAAGAAAAATACAAAAAGGAGCTCAAAAGCAGTGGTCATGCATTTCTGATAGTTGCTTAAAGGACTTTTTGGCAACAAAAATTAGTATTATATTGTTAGGAATTTGGAGTTATTATAAAGGTCTTTTTATACTGAGGTCATGCATTGCTGATCATAGCTCCAACGATTTTTTTTGACAAAATTGTAAACAAAGTTCAGACGAATTTTTAGAGGCACGTAACCAAAATAGTAAACATATATTAACATGAAGAATAATATAACAAAATGAATAATACAATAATGCAATCAATGTGAATAATAATGATTCAAAATTTATAATTTCTGACAGAACTTATGCAAACTTTACACTACAGACAGTCAATGTGAATAATAAAAACTACAATATTTGAAATGTTCTTCTATAAGCACTTCTGCCAAAATACTTAAGGCTGAAATTTTCATGTGTCCTGTCTGAAATGTTTATTTAAATATAGTTTAATAAAATCTTTATATCAAGTTTTGTAAAAAACAATTTTACCAAGGTTTGAAATGGCGGTTGGCGCCATTTAGCGGTGGAGGACTGATTTAGCATTTAGCGTATTATCGGTGATATGATGGTTGATAAACTATTATATCGATATTTAATATCATATCACTTTATTTCAAATGATACAAAGTATAAATCATAATTAATACTTTTATATGCTTAATAGTAAGAAATAATTATAATTTGTTATCCTAAAATATATTTTCAAAGACTAATATATTGAGTAATTAATAAGCAACTCTTTTAGTAGTTCACAAGTATAAACAAAAGGATAAAAAATGACATCTAAAATTCGATCTACTTAAAAAAACAATTAAACAACAAAACTGTTGTATCATCGCTACAACTACAATCGCCGCTAAAACGCTATATCATATCTGCATTATTGGCAGCTAAATATGTTACATCGTCAAAAACTGTTAAGATAACATTTTTCAATATCTTGCTTTATAGCTCTAATAAATGCTAAAATCACTATATAACTGTTTTATCGCCACTATTTAAAAGCATGATTCTTACTTTTTTAGAAATTTGTAAATATATTTGATATTTTTTTTAAAGATAGTCCAATTTGTCATATAAATATTGATAATTTTCCATTATTTTTAGGACCATCTATCAAAATATGTTAAATATACTCAAAGTTAGTAAAAATTAGTGTTCTACAAGATCTTCCGTATAAGATTTTATTGAGTTATTAAGTTGACATTTCAAATATGACATTTTAAAATTTGTACCGCAGCCAAACTCCTATCTAAAGTTCGCTAATAGAAAATATTACTTATGTCCGAGACAAAAGAGCTGCCGAAAGAACTACGGAGAGGGACAAGTAGATATGATAAGATATTTGCTTCTTTTCTTCTGTCTACTCACTCACTTATTGACTCGAATCCGCTGTAGCGCAGTACCGCGATCGACCGTCAGCTTCGCGATCGACCGTCAGCGATGAAAATCAGGAAACATTTATACTTTAACACGATTTTTGATGCAATCAGTGAAAATTAGACGATCCAGATACTACGCTATTTTCCTTAGAAAATCCTGTAAATGACACACAACTAATAACTTGAGATCATTTTTTCAGTCGAATTAAACACATGACATACAAAAAAAAAACTGTCAAAATACACAAGACGTCATTAGTTAGCATGTGGACTTGAGATCATTTCCTATTCAAATCTAATATATGTGACATAAAAAAATTATTAAAAAATGTTAAAAATATGTAGACATCATTAGTTAACAGTGATACGTGTCAACATGAGACGTGTTAAAGTGCTAAAAATGCGTGTCATTTAAGTGTGTGTGTTTGCTTTCTATATTTTTTTAGTACGTCACCTGTTACCAAAGCCACCTGCACAATGTACACTTCAATTTTATATATCAAATAATATATACTTCTTACACTCCAACAGATCTATTTTATACTATCTTTATAAAGCATTTATTAACTGTAACTCTTCATTTATTCAGACGTGTTAAAGTGCTAATAATTAATAATTAATTGTTGAACATTTTTTATATCATTTAATCGTGTATATGGAACCAGAATTCATATTTTGAAAACCTAACTAGGGCACCCACTATCCATCATTTCTTATTTCGTCACTAGATGAGGAGATTGGGTAGAGCTTACGCCACTTCTACTGCTGAGAAGACTATCTATGAGTGCACCCTCCTGAATGTTGTTGAAATCAGGTGGCTTAATTTTAAGTAATTTTAAATTTCGGTGTTTAATTGGCGATGACAATTAATTTTAATAATTTAAGCACAATCAATTTCTAAACTAAATTAATAATGAAATTAAATAGATAGAGTTTAGAAAATGTGCAAACAAAACAATCCAAGCGACACAAGGATTTTAACGGAGTTCAGATATTGACGATCCTACTATTTGGGACTCCCGACCTCCCCCCCCCCGACATGGTAACAAAGTCGAGCCGATTCACTAGACAACACAAGTTAATTACAACTTCGGAATTGTGGCTCTCTTACACACACCGGTGGACCACCAACCCTAAAGGGGTGTCGAACTCGGTCTCACTTACACACGCCGGTGGAGAATCGAGCCAACGAAAAATAAAAGAAAAAGTATTTCAACGGGATATATAATAAGATAATTAACACTCAACGCAATCTCTCTAAGAATTTAGAATAATTAGTATCAATGAGATTGAGTTTTTGAGCTAAGATTTGGTTATGTGATTCAAGCTCAATAATGATGGAACAAAGAGTTTTGCAAGGTAGAGTTGTTGTTGAAGAAATGGGTGAAGGGTCCCATTCTATAAAGAGCTTGAAACACTTGCATTCTTGGCTTAATTTCTTAAAACGTTATATAACTCTCCAAAACGTTACATAACGTTTTGCTCCTGAATTTGACCGTTGGATCTGTCAGAATTCGACCGTTAGAACTCACTTTTATTTTCTAAAACGTTATACAACGTTACATGACGTTTCTGTCCAGATTTTGACCCTTGGAATAAGAAATTTGAGCGTTATATTGGATTATTTCTTACAACGTTATATACTATTTTGGAGCATTATATAACAGTTTATATCATTTCTGGAAATTCTCTAGCATTTCTGGTCCTGGAAATTTCGTCGTGTAACTTATTGTGCAACGTTAGATAACGTTTCTGAACATTATATAACGTTTTGTCTTTGTTTTCTGTTTTTGGATGGTTTTGGCTCAATCTCCTTAATTCAAAATTATTTTAAGCTCAAAGAGAATCAACCTAGCATCTAAAAGTCTTAAGATCTTCATGCTTGATTGTCTTGAGCTTCAAACGGCCATAACTTTCGACTCGTAACTCTGATTTCAGTATTCTTCGTGGCGTTGGAAAGCTCACCACGAATTTTACAGCCGGTGCAGGGTTAGCCCGTACTTGATCACTTTTAGGCCCATCAGAGATCGTTTGAAGCCTCAAAACTCCTCTTGAAGATTTTTTGCAGAAGTTCTCAAAAGACAAAGCCTTGTAAAATTCAAGAGTTGGTTTTGCAAATCGACAAATTCGAGACATGACTTGGTACCACAAAGGTATGGTCTTTGGTTACTTAATTATTCTCTCTTCGTTATGGTTGGATTAAACTCATCTCTTGTTTGACAATATGCAAAACAAATTAGTACGAACTTTGCACAATTGAGTTTTGGTGAGATGCAGGTTAACACATGTATACAATAGCGATGCAAAAGCTCAAACATGCATATACAAGTCAAGAAATACTTAAAGACATCAAGAGCAAGCAGATTGGGCAATTCCAGAGTCATGCATTATCATAACGCATGCTCAATCCGTCACAACGAGCGTCCAATCCGTCACAACGGGTTCAAGAGGAGAATAGCTACAATAGTGAAGATTTTCCAAAGGGATGCGTTACTATAACGCATCAGAGACCTATCATAATGGGTTTTCAACTCGTCATAACGAGTCCCGAACTTGTCACAACGTGTTACTGCTCAAGATGGCCCAGAAGTCAGTGGATGAAGTAGAGAAGGGAATTTCTGGAAATATGCCAACCCGTTATAACGGATTCTGTAACGCATTGTGAGTTTCTGTAACACATGAGCTCAAAATCAAGACTCCAAGACTTCAAGATGTGCTCAGCATATATATATATATATATATATATATCTTGAGGATACGAACCTGAGAGAGTTAGGATAGCTATAACATCTAATTGTTAATCTGAAAACCTTCTTCTTGCTAGTTTCTAGTATTTGGTGTACTGCATTTGTATTGTCAAGTAGTGCATTTATGTCCTTGATTGTATAGTCAATCAGATCTTTTGCCTTGTAGAGTGGTGTAGCCCCTTGCATAGGTTTAGGAACCTAAGATTGTTTTGCTTATTGAGAAGAAGCCAAAGTTAGGTCCCGCAATTATTAAAAATACTTATTGCTCAGTGGAATCGGTCCCGAAAGAAAGTTTTGGTTCCAGAAGTCCCGTGGATGTAGGCCTAGTTTATTTATAGGCCGAACCGCGTTATATTCGTGTTCTTTGTTCTCTTGATATCTCTTGCTCTTTACTCTCTCTCTTTACTATACTAGCACTTTGTTATTTTGATTTGTTCAATTGCTCTTAGTACTTGCTTGCTGAAATTTTAGCTAGGTGAATAAGGTTTAAAACCTTGAATTATAATTGTTGTAAACGCTTTAGGACCCCCAAATATTCTAACAATTGGTACCAGAGTCCACAGGTTCATACCTAACTAATTATCAAAATCTTGATAGTTCTTGACCTTGTCTTGTGAAAAATGACACAATTGAAGTTTGTAAAAGAACCACCAATTTTTGAAGTAGGTTGTAAGAATTTCTCTTTTGGAAGAGATGCATGATAAATTACCTTAGTGATCTACTTGAGCTTTGTAGAGGATGGTTGTACACTCAAATATGAAATTGATGGTGCAACCCTAACCAAAGAGTCCAAAGAACTCAAATATGCAAATGACAATGCTATGAACATTTTACATAGTTCAATTCATGAGACTATTGCACTATCTCTCACTCACTCTACAAATGCCAAAGAAATTTAGAATGCTTTAGTACTTAGATATGAGAGAAATGAACACATGAAAAAAAACTCGTAAAGTTGGATTAGCATCAAAATTAGAAAACATGAAGTTTGAAGAAAATGAGTCTTTTGAAAACATTTATCATAGACTTGTATCTTTAAGAAGTGAATTTGTTGAAGTAGGATCTAATATTTGTGATGAATATTTCGTAGGTAATCTCTTAAAGATGGTTTTCAAGAATCCCGGATGGAATGGCATCGTGAGCTCAATCGAAGCTTTACAAGTCAAAGGCCTTACTTATCAACCCGAGGAGGTGTACGCACAACTATGATCACATGAGGAAAATCATAAGGAAGTAAAGTGCTAAACATCAACCAAATCGTTGGCCTTTCCCGCACAATCTTCATACAACATACTTACAAGTTCGAATCAAGCGAAGTCGTCTATCAAAACCTCCATCAAGTACTATCCAAGGACAAATGCCTTCTCACCAAACTAGTGAAAAAAGACATTGAATTCGAAAGAAAAGTAAATGAGGAGAGGTTGGTTCAAGGCAAGAATGTAGTGTGCTTATCTTATAACAAGGAGAGGCATAGCATTCGAAATTGTTATGTCATCTTTCCTCAAAGGAGAAGACTACAAGAAGGATGTTTCAAGAGAACTCACAAGAAAGCAATGAAAGCCTTGATTAAGTGAATTTGAAGAAAGTGAAGACGAGGAAGAGGAAGTTAACCTCAGGGCAGGAGAAGTTGAAAACAAGCTAGCCCTCATCGGAAAAAAAACTAAGGACATGTATGAAAATAGCTCTTAAGATTATAAAGGAAAAAGGCATGATGAATCCGGAGAAGATCTGCATCATAAAACGGATGGCTCAAGCTAATGATGACTATGCTAGGGAGCAAGAAGAAGCCTTAATGAGAGGTGAAATGCTGACATGCATTTCTAGGATAGACACCACCAAGATGATCGAGAAGCCTTTGAATCTTGCAAAAGTAGACGCTTGTGTATAAGAGAAGACAACTCAACCAAAGGCAAAGACTACAAGTGCTTAAGTAATGGAGTCTCCTAGCCGAGCTAATACGGTAGAATTTGATCTCTTTAAATATCATGGTGAGTCTTGTGATTTGAATAAAGATCAAGAGTCATTTAATGTGACTAATCTTAAAAAGTTGCTTGATGAGTACAAAAAGTCTATGGATGTTAAAGATGTTATGGTCAATGATCTCAAGTTTAAGATTGAATTGCTACAAATTAGGGTTAATGATCTTGAGACCAAAGTCCATTTAGATAAATAAAAAGAATTAAAAGAAGCACATTTTTGGACTTCTAAATTTGTTAAGTTTGTTAAATCTTCAAATCATGACACTCAAATTAACTATGATAAGATGTATATTGGTCATAGTCCACATGAGAAGATCGATCTTGAATTTGTAAAGGAACAATCTTCTAAAATTGAAAAATAATCTAAGCCAAATGACAAACCAATTCGAGCCAAAAATCTTGCCTAAATGTATAACAAGAGATACATTATGAAAACCAAGTTCACCAAACCTAATTCTAGAAAGGTGGTAAACAAACCTAGAGTTAGAATAATTATAGAATTATCAATCAACATAGAGCTCAACCACCAAAGCTTTATGTTAAGGATATGTATGGTGGATTTCATGAGTTACATGATAACAAGAAACTTGGTAACAATTTTTAAAGGAAAAGGTATAATGGTGCTTTTCAACCAAGACATATCCCTAGAAATGTGCTAAATAATCATAAGATTTTAAAAGCAATTTTCAAGAAACTAGATACAATAATATCTACCAATCAACACCTCATCCAAGAAACATAAGGAATTTTCATGATAAATATAAATTAGTGATGAGCTATTGGAGATCAATTAACAATAATAACTATGATCATAACAATATTAGCTCCATGACAACCTTTTATTCATTTTGTTTGAAATTTGGACATCAAGAACGTTTTTGTCGTTTTAGAAAAGGAAAGTTTTTGGAACTTGCTCTTTCAAGCACAAGTGGTATCAAATCAATTGTCTAAAGTGTCACTAGACTCCTCCCAATTTGATTTCCTTTTGTATATTATGTTGAGGGGGAGTCATGTAGCAAAATGTATGATTCAATACTCATTTGATTGAATCATATATTTTGTGAATCTTGATTGATCTTTTTATCCAAATCATAACTCATTACGAGTATTTGCTTGAGTTAAAACATCGTATAATAGCTGAACTGAGCCCTATTAATTTCAAAGACCAAATTTGGAGCATAGCAGCAAATTAAATGCAAAAATAGGTGCTTACGTTATGGAACCTGTTACAACGGGCCAGAGATGCGTTATAATGGCTGAGAATCCGTTATAACAGGTTAGAGGATAAAATACTAGTCGTTGGAGGTTTAAATATGTATTGCGTTACAACAGAGAGGAGAGAGAATCGTTATAACGGCTGGAAACCCGTTATAACGTGTAGGTAACCCATTGCAACATGTTGCTGTAACAAAAGAGAAGTTTTCTGCTATTTAAGGCATTCTTTCCTCTCTAAGTGACTATATTCTTACCAAAATCGAAACTAGACCTTTGAGCTCTATTCTTGTTGAAACCGTAGCTCCAAAAACTCCTCAAATTCTCCAAAATTCTCAAGAGATCAATCAATTTTTGTGGTTCTTAAGCAATTTTCAAGAATTCATCATGTTTCTAGTAAATTTTCTCATTGTTCTCACCTCTCTCATGGCACCTCCAAAATTACCGTTTGTTTACAACAAGTAAATAAAATAGGTTAAAAATAGTTATAAAAAGAAAGGAACCAAAGGGCTAAAGCACAAAGGAAGAACATTTCCTTTCTTACACACCAATCCGGTACCAGCACAAGCTCCAACCCAGGTACAAACCCTGCACCTCCACCTCCACCATCTAATCCAGAGTCAAATCCATCATCATCTCAAACTACATAGAACCCTTCTTCCTCTCAATCGGAACAACAAAGAGTCTTTAACCCTTGGGCAAATTCATTACAAAACCGAATTCTATACCGACCCTTGAATGCTCTACCTTCCATAGCACCTTCAAGACTAGACTCGTTTTTGATACCTTTGTATTTATGATAAATGAGAACAATCAAATGAGTGAATGGGAGTATAATCAATTGGTCCAAGCTATTGACTTTTGGGCATAGAGACCCTTGATTGAATTGAACCACTAATTTGCATTGAGTCCGATAAGGGTTTTTTATGCCAAAATGAGACCAACCAAAGAACCGTTTAGGGTAACCACATATTTCTACGGTCAAGAAATCCCCATTAATGCCCAATCTTTAGCTGAAGTCTTGGGAATTGTTGAAAATGGTGAAGAAGTAGATGTGTACCATAAGTGGCCACATCATGAACAGTCCTTTACCGAATACAAGAAATGGTTAGGTGCCCAAGACCCATACAAAGACCATTCTAACTCTAAATTTCCCAATTTCATAGATTGTTGTTTCTTCTCGCAGACAACATTCTTATACCCTGAAAATGTATCAAAGCCAACATTTAACACACCAATGGGTTTTTCCTTAGGCATCTCATTGCCAAGGACAAAGTGGTAAACAATCCTTTCATTATTCTTAACCACATGAGAACGGCCCTAACCAACAAGAAAATGAGTTTGCCATGCCCTCACCTCTTGATTTAGACACTTGTGCATAAGAACATCACCATCCCTCTCAATCCAAATGAACCCAATCCTATCATCTACTTACCGGCTAACCACATTACCTTCCTTGAAAAGAAGGGTTGGATCAAGAAAAATTTGACTTGGGAACCAAAACCCAAGCCAATGAATGATTATATAAGGAAGGAGGGAGCACAACCCAACCAATACACCGATTCGGATGCTCCACAAGTCATGGAGAAAGAGCCTACACCTAGTATGCCTCATGCTAATACCTCTTCATACATGACACCTCCATTCTACCAATGATATCAAATCCCTCAAGACCATTTATCATACATCCCTCGAACCTTCAACCCAATGCCTCCATATGCTTTCCAACAGTTGAAGAAGAAACTTATTATGTCTCTCAACAAGTGTACCACTTGTCATTATATGAGAAGCACAACTTCGCTAGAGTGAATGAGAGACTGACAATCAAAATGAGTTCAACTCCATGGTCCAAACTAATTGGAACCAACAACTCAAGACTTGGAATGATTATTCCGATCCTACCGGACTCGAAGCTCAAATGGGAGGGGTAAATGAAGGAATTCTTAAGTGATGGGGGATATATCGAATGACACATGGAAACTTTCTAAAGCGATTTGATTTGATTTGAAAGCGCCAAATTATTTTTAAACCATTTATGATGACCATTTTGAAGGATATTACTAACTAAAGATTTTATATCATCTTGCTCCAATATTTATTTTGCTTTTCCTCATTCTATTTGTTTGAACATGTGTTTATTTGTATTTTGTTTGAGCATGTGTTTGAATTTTCTTCATTTATAAGGATTTAGATATATGTTTAATCTTGACAAAGGACATGTATTTCCTTATAAAAAGATTTTCATTTTTTTTCTTTCATTTTCCTTCTTTTTTTATATATTTTCATGACAGATATGTCTTGCTTCATGCTTGAATATTACGTTTTCATGATCTATGAGTCATGATTCATAGCATAACTTCACATCCTTCACAAGAAAGAAAGAAATATTTAGTCTTATATACTTTTAATGTTTTTCTTGCACTTTTAATGTTTTTAGAGGTTTTGAAGATGTTTTCTTTTGTGTACATGGGATTTTTGAATTTGTTTTTTTGTTGCCTTCCTTCACAAGACTTGTTTGATTTTATTTATATATTTTGTATTTTAAGACCTTTTTGCCATATCATGTATGAGAAAGTCCTTTGAAAGACATATTTCATCCCAATACATTGATGATATTTTATTATATTTTTTACATAAAAGGGCTTCATGGACTTATGCAATTCTCTTAATATTTGCATAATTTGAGCAAAAGGATTTTGTAAAAAGTGAGGCCTTTGCACAATTTTTACTTTTAATATTTTTATTTGAGAAATTTTGATTTATTTAATGCAATACTTTATGAACATTTTTTTCCTAAAGAAAGGAAAAATTGTTTTGTTTATACTTTGAAAAAAAAGTAATCTTTGAAAGTATGCATATTGTTTTATTTTTACTTAAACATTCATAATATGAAACTTATTTATTTAAATATATTTGGCATTTTCAAGGAAGAGGAAATTTTCTTATATTTGATTTTATAAAAATACACTTTTATTTAGAAAGTGTCTCTTTTATTTGTACATGAAGGGAAAATTTAGGATTTTTATACTACAAATAGTGTTTTATAGGAATTTGATTTTGGACTTTTAATATGATTCTTATTAATTAGGAAGTATTTAATTTTGGGTTTTTAACATCTTTATGTTTGATTTTCTGAATTTTGGATATAAAGACATAATTTTGTGCATTTTATGTAGGTTTCTATCAAAATTATTATTTTATTGAAAATAAAAGAAAATGATGTTTATTTGATTTCAAAATTGGCAGTGAAATAAAATGCTCAAAACATATCAAAATATCACTTGGAAATGTAGAGCATGAATTTAGAAGAATTTACATATTTATTTCAAAAAAATTGGACTTTATTTGGTATATTTACAGAATTACACAACATAAAAAACATAGAGATTTAATTTGAGTTGTTTGATCAGATCAAGGTTTTTGAATTTGGGTCGTTAGATCTCAAGATACACTTCCTCTCTCTCTTTCTTCTTCTTCTTCTTCCCAATGGTTTGACCCTTGTTTGACTTTGATGTCGAGTGAGCTTCAGGCCATGGCAGCTTGATTGGAGTATACCTCGAGCATCTTATGGATGTAAGGAGTTGAATGGGTCCATCGTCGGTGGCGAGAGATCACCGCAGGTGGTAGAGCTTCGCCACTTATCCCGAGATTGAATTTTTATTTAATTTCGAATTTTCAGAGTTATTTATTTTTTTATGAAGCTTGCAATTGGTTCTTTTGAGTTTCCAGAACATGTTTGAAGCATTATTAAGCTTTAATTTCATTTGCATGATTGATTTTTTTTATTTTGGTCATGTTTGAGTTAATTTGGTACCAAATAGTCAACTTGATTTTGATTTAAAAGGGCCTAGTTCAATATTTTTTGGTCCAGAAATTGTTTACAAACATCCAGCCGTCCTAATTTGATTTGCCACACTATGATACGATTTTAATTTGATTTATTTCACTTTTAGGGGTATTTGGGATAAAACAGTGAAATTAGAGTTTCAATTTGAGTTTTGGGGCTTATATTTAATCTCCCTTGATCCAGAGAGGTTCTTAAATCATCAAGCAATATCAGCTAAGTGTTCATTTGGCTTGGAACATCTTGAATTTTAGTTTAATTGAGTTTGTTTCACTGTCAAGGGTATTCAAAGTCAAAAACAGCAAATTTTCAATTTGATTTTGGATTTGAAGTGCTCAATTCAGTTCTATAGGGCACTACAAGCATTTATAATCATAAGCAACATCAAATCAACCTGCAATTCAATTTGCCGCTGTTTCAATTTGAATTTGGTTCAATTTCAGCACAATTTGGTCAATTTGAGTGCTGATTTGGATTTCATTGGCTAACCTGACATTTAAATCATCAAGCAAGTCCACAATTATGCTTATAATCATCATGCAATCATTACAAATCAATTCAAGTTAAGTTCGACTCAAATTTACTAATTTTGGTTCTGTTCAGTTCAATTTTGGGTTCAGATGAGCCTCATACCAAAATCAGTTCAAAACAAGCAATCAAATGCATAAAATTGAGTTTAATGATTGAATTGAGATAGTTTAAATATTTGTTTTGAAGTTTGGAAAGGCTTAAAACTTGAAAAGATCCAGAAGTTAATTTGAAATTGAGATTAGGAAAGGGGAAGGGCAGTTTCTGCTGTTTTTCCTTGGTTTTGAGATTCGAATTTCTTGAAATTTGTACAAAGAATAGATTAATTTGAGTTCATAGCTTGAAAATATGGATGTCAGGCTACAAATAGGTACAAAAACCAGGATCGAATTCAAAGTGCCAAATGATTTAGAGAGGTTTCAATTTGGATGCCAGACAAGTACAATATCACAATGCATTTGTGGCTGATTTGAGTTTTATGGATGCAAATCGAAATTTAGGTGGATGAATGGGTGCTTGAGCCTGGATTTAGGTTTAGCAAGTCAAAAGTTGCATTTCTATTTTTGAAATTTCAGTTTTGGACAAGGGTATTTGAGGGTAATGAGGGAACCGTTTTGGTTTGATTTGGTCATAGTGCCTGATCCTTGGCTTTTAGAGCTTGCAAATGACTCAATGCCTTTACTATGGCACATCACTGGATCAGGAAGAGGTTTCAAGATAAGAGATAAGATTTTGTAATTAGAAAGGACATTCTTGAGCTAGATCTGATCTGAGATGAATTCAAAAGGGACAATCGATCAATTGAACTCAAATTTATGCTTTGAAAGCTTGTTTGAATCATTTGCAACATCAGAAATCAATCATCAAAAGAATTTCATGCATAAAGATTTCAAATTAAGATCTAAAGCATCAACACAATAAGATCAGAAAGATTTCAACTTAGATTTTCACTTCACAAACACGCAATTTACAGAATACATAAAGTAAAACATATAAATAGGCCTTTCTCTCTGCCAAACTCAATACCACTCACCTGAATTTTCAAATGATGTGTCGGGTGAGAGCAAGAAGACTAAGCAAGTGCAAAGCAGATTCGACCACTCTCACAGTTTGGACAGAGACAAAAAGGTATTTGATTTAATGGTTTATATGGGTATTTATAGCCTCAACATCTGGGCTCTACATTAGATTCTTATTTTTATTTGATTTTCTATTGCATTTCTTCTTCTTTTCTGTATTGAGTCTTGTATGGCCTTTCATGCTGCACTTTGAGTTTTTTAGGTGCTAGGTGGGCCCCATTCAATTATTTGGGTGCAATTGATCTTCTAGAAGCTGCAAAAGGCATCTTTGATCATTGTCATTGGTTAATTTCGATTTGGGGTGCGAATTGAGTCAGATGGGCCTTGTTTCATGTGCTCTCATCCAATTGGTTGTTGTAGCATCCTAGGATATTCTTCAGGCGTCCTTTGCTGACCTCAACTAATTTGGCAGGGGGTATAAAAGCTTCCCAGGTTGTTGGAGCTGATGTTGACACTTATTCAGCATCATTTCATTTTCTTTCGGGTTTAAAAATTGGGCTTTTACAGTTAGGCTCCAAATTAACCCCAATTAAGTTTTAAACATACTCAATTGAGTGTTGTGAGATTATTTCAATCCCTATTTGCATCTGCCAAGTCCTCTAGACCACTGGGTCCACTTGCCAGCCCCTTGTGAGAGAGTGTCTAGGTGTTTGACCAAATTAGTTGCTTTCATATCAAACCAAGCTTGGTTTTAGCATCGTGGTGATCCCATGATTCAGCCAAACATCCTGCCTTGATCTCTATTGCCCTGAATTGCTAGTTTCAATTTGGCACCGATAGGTTTGAGCTTGGCTTTTCTCCTTATCCTTTGAGCTTTGGATTGATTGATGATGATCATGATAATCTCCTTACTCTCATCTTTTGATTGGTATATTGCTTGCAGCTTAATTTTCAAAGACCAGGAAGATCAATCTCATTGGAGGCCTCCAGTTTCGAAAGGAGAAGAGCTTATGAGGGAAGAAGAAGGATGAGACACATGGAACTTCTTGATTGGTCCAGTTCTTATTATCCCTCTTTTTTCCTTAACTTTGATTTGGTCAGGGGTTTTAAAATCTAGGCAGAGGGGTTTAAGCCTTAATAAGTTAATGACAATGTCAGGAATAGGGTCTCATGCAACATTTGATTAGGACGCTAACAATATGGTACCCACATGTCAGGTTTAATGAGACACATTCCCAGCGACACTTCTTTCCTCTTTTTTGTGTAGACTTGTTTCTTGTAGGCCATAACACTGACATCTCTTTTTTGTGTAAGCCTAGTTTATTCAAAGCTCAGAAAAGAATGAGAAATGATATTGAGGCCTAAGTTACACCCAACTGTTGCTTTATGCTTTGAAAATTCGAATTTAATTGATTCAAATCTGCTTTGAATTGTTTGGAGGCACAAATGGTCACATTTTTGAGTGAAATGAAGCAAAAAAATCACAAATTTTCGGTTGAATTTATTGGTATACAGTTTGACCAAATTCTTGAGCTTTTGACCATTGATTAAGCTCAAAAGATCATATGTGATTATTAATAATATGACAATTATGATAATTGGACACATTATGCTTCAAATAACTTTTCCAATCACATGAACACTTTGTTAATTCCTTGAGCCCTCCCTTGCATTTGATTAGGATTTGATAAGTTTTTAGCATTTTTTGCACATAAGATCCTGATTTTCTCCCTAAATTAAATTGGCCTTCAATTGGGATTATTTGTATGCTTTGTTATGCTTCTGATGCTTGTTGTATCCTCTCTTTATTTGTAGGCTAATAATTGATACTTTTTCAGGTGCCAACAGTACATAATTCAGATAGAAGGCAAATTCCTTGCTCTTCATGATGTAAAAGGGCAACTCGTGGCTAAGGTGACTATGTCGAATAATAGAATATTTTCCATACAACTCAACACATTCGTGGAAACATGTCTATTGGCGAAAGATAGCGAGTCATGGAGGTGGCACCTAAGGTATGGACGCCTAAACTTTGGTGCACTTGAACTCCTTCGAAAAGCGGGCATGGTGTATAGTTTGTGCGAAATACGAAAGCTGGATCATATGTGTGAGGTGTTCACACTTGGAAAGCACCATCGATTTTCACATTCGAAAGGCCGATCATGGAGAGTGAAACAATCGCTACAACCAGTTCAGATAGATCTCTGTGTGTCATTGGTGTAAGTATCACATAGAGGTAACAAGTACTTTATAACCTTCATTGATGATTACAGCAGAAAGACCTGGGCATATTTTTTTAAAGAAAAGTCAGCAGTCTTTGAAGTCTTTAAAATTTTCAAAAAATTTAATGAAAATGAGAGTGGCTACAAGATAAAAAAGTTAAGGTCTGTTAGAGGTGGTGAATACACCTCCAAACAACTTGCAGAATATTATAAGCAAGCATGCATTCGCTAGTAATTCACAACAGTATGTACTCCCCAGCAGAATAGAGTGACCGAAAGAAAAACTGCACTATTCTCGACATGGTGCGAACAATGCTCAAAGAAAGAAACGTGACAAAAGGTTTGTGGGCAGAAGGAGAAGCATGCATAGTTTATCTTCTCAACAGATGTTCGAAAAAAGCATGCAAAACATGACTCTGCATGAAGCATTGAGTGGTCAAAAGCAGACCGTATCACACCTACGAGTATATGGGTGTGTGACATATGCACAAGTTCTAGAAGCAAAAAGGAAGAAGCTTGATGACCGTGACAAGAAATGCATCTTCGTCGGTTATAGTGAAGAATCAAAAGCACACAAGCTCTTTAATCCAACACGCTATAAAACTTTGACAAGTCGAGATGCCATCTTCAAAGAAAATGAAGCATAGACAAATGTTGACAATGAAAAATAAAAGAAGGTGCTAGTAGAGGAGCCTACTGAAGAACAATAAAAAAAATCATAATTAGAGCATCCGGACATACCAATTTCTAGATCATCATCATCATCATCATCCAGTAGTAGCAGGAGTTTCCTACGCAATAGGCAAACAAGATGTCTCAATGATATTTATGCGAGTACACACCGAATTGATGGGGATGAAACAGTGTCTGTATGTCGATACGGAACCCCTTAATTTCCAAGATGTTCTACATGATAAGCATTGGTGGACAACCATGAATGAAAATGTTGAAGCCATTATGAAGAATGATACCTGTAAGTTAGTCACGCTGTTTGTAAACAAGAAGGCAATTGGTGTCAAATGAGTGTACAAAATCAAGCGGGATGCTGAAAGTTCAATCAACTATTACAAATCACGCCTAGTTGCGAAATGATACAAGCAGAAGTATAGAATTTACTATGATGAAGTCTTTGCGCCCGTAGCACATCACAGTTGAAACCTCCACTAGTTAGATGTGAAGTCACAATTCCTAAATAGTGTCCTTGAAGAAGAAGAAGAAGCCTATGTTGAGAAACACGAATGGTGCATTATTAGAAGTGCTGAGGATAAAGTGCATAGTTTGAAGAAAGCATTGTACATACTCAAGTGAGCACCTCATGATTGGAATGCACAAACTGATGGATACTTCGAGAAGATAGAATTTGTCAAATGACCATTTGAGCACACTATGATAAAAAAACGGTTTCCACACCGAGTCTTTTGAGGTATATACACCGGTTATCTTCTGTTGTAAATGCGGGGGTTGAAAAAGATAAGTTAAAAGTCATTATAGAGATAGGAGGCGTACTTCGTTTTTCTTAAGTCAATCTACAAAATTTTTTATTATTTAATACCCGGCGTGGAAGATATAATATTTTTTTACTCGCCAACACCTTTATGACCTAACATGACATGATATGACTTGATACCCAATGTAATATATATTCTAAATTACACTCTTTCTTTGATAATACCCGCCATAGAACAAGAGCGTTTTTAGAAAGTTTTTTTGCTGCTTACATGGCTAGCCCCTTTTTGCTAGCTCGCCAAAATTAACACTAATATACACACAACCCGATGTACACAAAAATTAATAAAACATCCAGACCATGTCATCCACATTAATCAAACATGATTACACATGCATCTGGATCATGGAACACATCAAAAGTATCACCAATCAACTAGTAAAATAATTAATAATAATATCCATGACATAATACGTATTTCGCTAATGTGATTAATTTACACAAGGCATAATACATATTTCGCTAAGATTCTGGATAAGAATAAATATGGAATTTAAATGTGAATTAATTATAATTGTTGATGGTCCGATTATGATTATTCAACTAATACTAGTGTTAATGTAAATTTAAAAATATTATGTGGGATAAACCCAAAAGTTTTGGATCAAAGCCTACAAAACAAAAAAAATCGTCTTGCGATCAGAAGGGTTCCCCTTCGCAGTCGCAAGAGATCAGAGATACATGGAAAGAATCTATTGAAAATCCAGCAATTCAATTGCAGCCACAAGTGAATTAGCAGATTTTCTGCCAAGTTTGCATCCAAGTCAATTGCGACTGCAAAGAGATTTATTGAGGCCGCAAGAGACCTGCGCATAGACAAAAAACCTAACCTTATGTTGCCGATATCTTTCTAACTTGTGTTTCAAATAATACCAAATTTGAGGAACGTACTTACAACAATAAATATGATAATTTGAAAAAGAATTGGAGAGAATATATTGACAAATATTTCAAAGAATATTTGGTATTAATTATTGTATCTTTTCACTATACGCTTTCACTAGTATAAAAGACGTTGGGTCTCCAAGTATTATCAGTATATTAATGTTAGGGCACATGTATTGTGCATATGCCTCTCTCTATCTCACAATTACTAATAAGTTACTTCTCGGTTCATTCGTGACCTTGAAGAAAAGTCTGGCACCGAGAGTTGCTTGGAAGGATCCGCTAGCGCATTGAGAAGTTGTTCGATCGTCTACACCGAATTCTCGACTTGATTGAGTGGCAAAAGGCGAGAGGCTTTAAAAGTCGGTTGTAATTTACGCTTCCGCTCCTTGTTTAATTTATGTCTTAAATAATTGCACAGAGGTTATATTTGAACTGCAATTGCTTGGATTAGAATTTCAGTATAATGAGCTCTACCTTAATTCTTGAATTGCACCCACATAAATAACATCTTTTTTTGAGCTTGTAGGAAAGAAATATGATTTTGACACCACTATTTCTCCAAGGTGGATGAAGTTCGCAAAGAAGTAATAGGTAAAACTAAGAAAGACTAAATCATCATTCTTGATCTTCTTTAAAACTTTCATGATCATTTTAATATAACCGACGTAAAAGGAGAGTTGTAGAAGACCGTTTTTCCCATAGTGACATGTTCTCTACATGAAGAAGAACAAGCATGCAGTTCTAATAACTTGCTTTTACGTTGATGATCTCTTATTTACAAGAAGAAACCCTGGCATGTTTAGACAGTTCAAGCAAGCTAAGTTTAAAGAGTTTGAGATGATCGACTGTGGTTTAATGGCATACTTTCTAGGTATTGAGATAAGGCAACAGTCAAATGGCATCTTCATCTCACAAAAGAAGTATGTCAAAGAAATACTCGATAAGTTCAAGATGACAAATTGCAATCATGTTGGCACGCTAGTCGCAAATAGAACAAAGCTGACAAAAGAAGGTGAAGGAACACATGTAGATCCAACAATCTACAAAAGTCTCATTGGAAGCCTAAGGTACCTTACAGTCACAAGACTCGATTATGTACAAGGAGTTGAGCTTGTCAGTAGATACATGAAAGGGTCATGAACATCACATTGGTTGGCAACAAAGCGAATACTCAGGTACATCAAAGATACACTAGATTTTGGCATATTTTATGCTAAAAATGCTGGAGAAATTTTGTATGACTATTCAGATAGTGATTGGAAAGGAGACCAAGATGAAATGAAGAGCACCACTGGACATGTGTTCTTTCTCTAATCCACTTCATTTACGTGGACTTCGAAGAAACGAAACATTGTTGCTCTTTCAACATGCGAGGCTGAGTACGTGGTTGTAGCCTCTGATGCGTGTGAAGTTATATGGCTGAGGAATCTCCTAAAGGAGTTAGATCATCCCCAACTCGAGTCGACCGTATTCTACGTCGACAACAAATGTGCAATTCAACTTGAGAAAAATCTTGAGATGCATGGAAGAAGCAAACATATGGAGATACACTTTCACTTCTTGCGAAGCCAAGTGAAGCATAAGATTGTGACATTGGAGTACTGTAGTACCAAGGAGCATGTTGCTGATATTTTCACAAAGGCTCTCCCAGTTGAAACATTCAAAAAATTGCGAAGTGCGCTAGACATGCGACAACTCCAGGTTTGAGGAGGTGTTTGTACGTTGGAGTTTTATATTTGAAGTTAATGTTCCAAAACTTGTTCCATTTAATTAGAGGATAAATAATAAAGCCACCTCACCTCATCTCTTCTAAAAGTGCTACGTTGGAGAAGTAATTGAGTTAGATGTTTCGTGTTGTAATTAAGTAAAATGTTTAATTAGAGTAGTAACTTTATGTTTACTCTTGAGCTATAAAAAATGATGTCATCTAGCTCGTTTGTATCAAGCAAAGTAAGAGAAGCTAACGAGTAAAAGAAAAATAAAGCAGTAGTTTGAGTGAAAATAAGAGAGAGAAGAAACACTAGAAAGAGTTGAGAAGTGTGAGGTTGTGAGAGTTCTAAATGAAGAGTTGCAATCTAGTTTATATTTTGAGTGATAATAAAATAATTATTTGAGTGTTTATTTTATGTTTAAACTTCACACCTTAATACTTTCATGTTCTTACATAACTCCTACAACACTTTCACATAAAATATATTTGATGTATCCAATTGGAACATTTTATAAGATTTTGTTAGGACTTAGGACTGATATATTCTCCTTAAAAAAGAAATTATTCTCGCATTTCATAATTCATTTTTATTTGCACTTTAAAAATATTTGTACAATTTATAGTTAAATTATTACTATCGGAGTTAAAAATATTTATATCAAGTATATAAAGTGTTTTAATATATTTTATCTAAATGATAAAAAAAATCAGTTAAGGACTTCCACAAAGAAGTAAAAATATAGGTTTGAAATCTTCTAATATGAAGTGTAAACACTTTTACAATTTGATATAATAGATTTTAGACATATATATAAAAAACATAGTTTTTTAGCCATATATATAAACACATTTTAAATGTTGATAACAACATGTAAATAGGGGTCTCAATTACCATCCGTCTTTTAATAAACTGATTCCCCTTTATTAAAAGGAAGCTGATATAGTGATATACTCATCGATACGTATGTCACTCTGCATGTTAAAAGATTTATTATGAATGCTATTTGAATTATTATGCATATTATTTTATACTGAAAAAGAGTTATGTATATTATTTAAGTTATTATGCATGCTATTTTCTTAACATTAATAATAACTCAAATAACATGCATAATAGCTATTTTAATTTACAAAACAACAAGTGTATCAATAAATGAATCAATTGTGATCATATCGCCGAAATATTTTCCCACAATAAAACCGTAGTATGCAAAATAATTTGAAGAATGATGTTCAAAGCAAGAAAATGAACTTCAACAAATTGTGGGGAATTGCATAATTTGAAGAATGATGTTCAAAGCAAGAAAATGAACTTCAACAAATTGTGGGGAATTCAGGTCGAGCGCAATAGATTTTTCTTTAAAAATAAATTGTGTACGCCAGCGTGGTCCCAAAGGTACTTTACAAATATTCGGCACAGTGTGTGTACAAAATGATTGTCAAAATCCAATTAAGCTCAAAAAGGTTTATCATAGTTTGAGCTTTCTAAAAGTGGATTAGAGACTCGCATTGAATAAAAAAAACGGTCCGTCTAGATTGGGATGTCAAACGTAAAAAATGAAACGGTTTACAAACGAAAAAAAAGGGAAATCAATTTTTTGCCACCATTTTTTTTTCTGCCGACTCTTCAAAATGTCATCAAAAAAATTTAAATTGCTAATTTGCCACTAACTTTGAAATTGTATTTTTTTCTGCCACCAACCTTATAAAACTTGATTTTAAAAATAAAAAGAATCGTAAATGGCCATTATATCTTTGTCAGAATTAATTGGACAGATCCATTTAATTACAAGCTCTCCCCTTCCAGCATCGAAAGCTCTAGAGAGTTCTTCGACTCGCCAGCAGCGGAAGAAGAGAAGAGGAAGGAGAAGGGGGAGAAATTGACGCAAGCCAGTTGGGGTTCTTCGACTCGCTAGCATCGCCAGTTGGGGTTCTTCGACTCGCCAGTTATGGCACATAAGGATTCTTCGGCTCACAAGCATTCTGATCCAACCATGTCCAGTCGAAGTGAGGTTCGACTGTCATCTTCGAGCATGATGCATTGATGCAGTCTGAAAGTAAGTTGTCTATTGTTGAGTGTTCATATTGTGAGATTTCCGTTAGAAGGCTTGTGAGCCGTACCCCATCAAATTCGGAGAAGGTCTTCTACCGTTGCAAAAATTACCAAAAGGTAATAATAGTTTTGTTTAATTTTTGCAATTTTGCTGGTTTCAGTTTTGATTAACTTTGCAAGTTTGCTAGTTTCAATTTTTCTGGTATCTGGCATTATGTTCACTGATACATTTTTTTCTGGTATCGAGTTATTCTCAGTGTCAGATTCTTAGTGTTCTCACTGATACATTTTTTATCTGGTGTCGAGTTAATCAACACCGAGTTATTCTGGTATCGAGTTATTTTCAGTGTTCTCTGATACAATTTTTCAGTATTCTGGTATCAAGTGATTCACTGATACAATTTTTCTAAATTGCAGAGTTATTCTCAGTGTTTGTTCTGGATGTGGGAGGAAGAATACGAGTTATATCTTCGTGACAAAGGAGTAATGGTGAATAAAGAAGAATCTGAGTTGATTGCATTCTTCAAAAATGAAATTGGGGAATTGAAGAATGCGGTTGGTGAATTGAAGAATCAGCACGGGAAATTGACGAATGAGATCGAGAAATTAAAGTATGAGCTTGGGGAATTGAAGATTGAGATTGGGAAATTCAAGATTGAGATTGGAGAATTGAAGAACATAAAATTTCTAATGGTAATTGTAATTGCAATAATGTTGTGTACTTGGCTAGTCGAACTTGAGTAGTGAAAATTAGATTGAATCTATGCATCTTTGGCTAGTCAAATTTGGATATGTATCATCTTCAAACTATTTGTTTCACACTTCTATGTATTAGCTTCAACTTATTAGAGTTGCATGAAGATTATTTGTTTCACATTTTTGAACAATTATCCGAGTGCTAAGAAATAAATGCAAATCTAATAAGAAATGAGCTTGAACAAAATATGTTTTCATTGCCAACATAATACTATAACATAATTCCTCCAAACCAAAACCAAAACATAATACCAACAATAAAATCAATACCAATACCAAACATAATACCAATACCAATACATAATCATACATAATACCAATGCCAATACTTTGGTTCAGTTGACACAAGAAAATCATTGGCAACATGATCTGACACTCTCCAAACCAAAATATATTCCTACACGTTAAAATTCTCAAGCCCCAAACTCATTTATCACTGGTGATCATGTATTCTTCCGACAAAAAAAACAGGGTACAAACATCATTTATCTCGAAAACATCATGTGTCAAACATGATACACATGATACAAAATAGGTACAAAACATGATACACACGATACAAAACAACATGTGTAAAAACTGGAAATTGAAAAACAGTGTAAAAATAGGTCTTGATTGATACCTTTTAGATGCAATTGCCTCTGAATCGTCTTCTTTGCAAGTTCTTTGTTGATGACCATGTTTTTCACATCTCTTGTATCGTTGCCTTTTCTTATTTATCTCAAGGCATTCGGGGATTCTCTCCTTTCTTGGCCTTTCGGGAGGTCTTTTCATCACTGGTGGAAAAACTTTGAACGCAAGATCAGCCTTACCATTTTGATTTGTCGTTCAATGCTGGAATTTTTCCCTCATATGCAACTCTAAATCGAGCAACGGAATAGAAATCGTGAACATAATCTTCCACACGAACTCCTCTCAGCGAGCAAATAAATGCTATGGTATGCATGCATGGCTTACCAGTATGCTGCCACTCACTACAAGCATAGTGTTGTTTGTCTAAGTCCATTACATTCCGCCATACTTTACCCTCATAGTTCACTCCACTGACCTCTGAATAATCATTATTGCCTCTTACAACCTTGACCTTACTTATATTCCTACTAATTGCATTCAAGTCTTTCATTACATTTGAACATTTATGGAATTTGTGACTCGGATACTAAACCCGCTTCGTTGCCCTCATTTGTATCTAATATTCAAATTTTTGCTGCTTGACATCTCCCCCAACCAAACTCCTTTGATAAATCAGTGTTCAAATCGCACAACGAAAATCTATCAGAATCAACAACCCATGTTAATGTATTTCCCTTCACATATACCTTTTTTCCATCATCTTTTTTGTTTCAAAATCCTTGAACTCTGACTTCTATCTTAAATGCGGTTTCTGGATCAACCCTACACAAATTACATGATATATATTAGGGTAGGGTATATATTACTATCTTATTTAACACATAGTTTAAAGTTAACAAAATTAGAGTGAATATCTTATCCATTAGGAATGATCCACGACTTGTCCATAGAGTTCGATTTACTTCTTCAATTTTTTAAACTGAGATAAAAAACAGCAAAATTCAGGTTGATTGTACCAGTATAGGGTAAGCAACAAATAACAACTTACTGGTACAAGTCGACAGTGACAATGCCAGAGAATCTAATCTACTGGGTACTATATTACATCACACAGAGAATTAAACAGCAAAATTCATGTTGATGGTACCAGTATAGGAGCGATGAATACAGTAAATGCAATCAGCTCTAAGGCTTGTTACCAATAATTAAGACAGTAAATGCAAAGAAAGAAAAGTAAATATATAAACTCAAAGATTTGGATTAGAAAGACAAGTAAACAACTATTGAAACCTGTAATCTGACCTTGATTCTGAGAAGCAATGCCGACGATTCTGAGAAGGGTAATTCCTTCCGAATTCGTTGGGCTTGGTAATGGCAATGATTGGTAATGGCAATGGCGACGATTCTGAGAAGTGCAATTCCTTAGAGAGGGAGATGGCAATGGCAACGATTCTGAGAAGCAAGCAATGCGAGAGAGAACGACAGAACTCCAACCCTGATTCGTCAGATTTTTAATGGATCTGTCCAATTAAATGAAAATGATTCTTTATCCAAAGGGTTATTTGGCCATTTATGATTCTTTTTATTTTTAAAATCAAGTTTATAAAGTTGGTGGTAGGGAAAAAATACAATTTCAAAGTTAGTGACAAATTAGCAATTTAATTTTTTTTGGTGGCATTGGCAGAAAAAATGGTGGCAAAAAATCAATTCCCCCAATAAAAAGGTTTTGTTAGCGTTTTGTTTGTCACGAAACGAAACGGGACACAAAATTCCGTGAAATTTTTAACACTCAATATGTTGAAACGGAAGACAAAATTTCATTCAATTTTCGTTTCTTTTCTGCACGAAAATGAAAATTTGTTCCGTTCCGTTTCATTTTTAATACTAAAGAAGAAACTGTTCCATTTTCGTTCCGTTTGGTCGGACGGATCGGCATACGTTCTAAACGGCGGAATATTCACAGTCTCGGTTCCTACTGTTTATTCGAGTTTTGACTTTTGCAACATTATGTTGAATTTTGGCATATGAATATATGATGATTGGGACCTTACATTGAGGCGATGTTGTGAATTCAAATAAAAAGGGAGCTGCAAATTTCACAACCACAAAATTCACTTCAGATGCATTTGGAAAAAATATATAGTTGTATTTTAGAATCAGTATTTTTATTCTAAAGAAAGTGTGATTCAAACTAGCATTAGCAAATTGTAAATACGTTGACAGTGAGTGTTATTTTGCTAGTTCAATAAAATATAAAGTTAGCAAGTTAACACATGTGAAGAGTTAACAAAATAATCATCCTCATCATTATTACTGTTTATAGATGTTGTTGTTGTTACTATTATTATTTTTATAATTATGTTATTATCATCATCATCATCAGTATCATCATATTATCCTTCTTATTATTATCACTATCAGCATAATTATCAGAATTATATTATACCATCAATATTATTATATTAGAAAATAATACTAATTGTAGTATTACTTTTCTTATAATTAAATTATATTATATTTAAATTATTATTAGTTAAAAGTAAAGTTAACTTGTTACAGTATTAATTTTCTCCATCACTTCTAATAATATTTTCACTAATTCGAACCGAGAAATATTAGTAGTATTTTTATATAATTTGAGATAGTACAAAGTGGACACTATATCACTATAGCACTATTTTTGCACAAATTCTAGCATGATTCAAACACACCCTTCATCGTTTGTATAATTTTGGTTTGCTTAAGAAGAAGAATTTTTTCTAGCGATTGTTCAGAGAAAAAATTGAAAACATGCTCAAATATTATCAATCATAGAGATTATCTGTATAGAGAAAGTTGTGCTAAAATACTTAATAAAGCATTAAAGTGCAGATACTTTAAACTTGTATCTCGAGATACAAAATGTAAGTGATCGATCCAACCGTTGAAGATGTTTCTTATACTAAAACCTATTTGAAGACCAAATTTTATATTTTTTTAATTAGTTTACTATTTTATCATATGTGTGAAAAGTGCACTAAATTGACATTTCAATTAAAGTATTTTCAAACAAAGTTGTACATTATTAGATTTTTGTCTACAGAATTAACATTTTTCTGTTGCTACAAAAATAATATATTTTGTCATTTTCAGACAAAATAAATGAACGAGCACTAACGAGAATAGACATTAATGTCCTTTAAATTGCATATGGTTGAACTATTTGTATTGCCAACAAGTGATCGTATATCGGTACAGTTTTAATATTGTTTGATGATGCAACAAGACCCATTAACTTCGGATATGATGAGTCAATTGTACCGGTTGATTTTGAGTTTTTGAACTTTTCATTATTGACGATTCAAGGTTTCTTGAATCAATTTGAGTAAAAGAGTGTTTGCTCAGAATGACGCTTTGATATCATGAAGAAAATAGATCAGAAGAAGAGTAATGAAGCTAATTTGATTTTATTGAATTTCTTATGTTTTACAATTACAATTACAATTGATATATATATATATATATATATATATATATGTGTATATATATATGAGGAGGGATCTGTAGCCGTCATTCATATCGTAGCCGCTCGCAACCGCTTCATCATAACAAGTGTAAATGATCGATTTAGACCGTTCAAAACATTGCCCATACTAATATAGACTTGAAGACCAAATTTTACAATTTTTTACTACTTTATCGGATGCGTTGAAAATTAGATGTTTGTAAATCGTTAGATAAATAAATTTTCAATCATTCCGATAAAATAGTAAACAAATTCAAAAAATGTAAAATTTGGTCTCCAAGTCAATATTAATATGAAGAATATTTTTAACGATCCGGATCGGTTATTTACATTTGTTATCATGGAGTGGTTGGAAGTTAGGAGACTACGGATCCTTCCTCTCTCTCTCTCTCTCTCTCTCTCTCTATATATATATATATATATATATATATATATATATAGAGTATGGCTAATGTGAAAACGTTTGCACTTCGACCGAAGTGCAAAAGTTCCACATTAGCCAATTTTTTGTGGTCAAAATTTAAATTGAAGTTGCTCAATAAATTCTTCATATTAAAATCTTGTAGGAAATCAAATTTCGTGATTTTTAGAGCTTTATAGCTATATTTTAAATATTTTTAAAAAACAGTCCAGTTTAATATTAAAAACATGACCGTTTTCAGGCTGTTTAAAAAATATTTGAAATATAGCTAGAAAGCTCTAAAAATCACGAAATTTGATTTCCTACAAGATTTTGATATGAAGAATTTATTGAGCAACTTCAATTTAAATTTTGACCAAAAAAAGTTGGCTAATGTGAAACTTTTGCACTTCGGTCGAAGTGCAAACGTTTTCACATTAACCATAATATGTATATATATATATATATATATATATAGAGAGAGAGAGAGAGAGAGAGAAGGGATTCGTAGCCTCCAGTAGCCTTTGTCATCAAAATCGATGAAAATAGTTGATCCGAACCATTGAAAACATTCTCCGTACTAATGTAGACTTGAAGACCAAATTTTATATATTTTTTAATTTTTTTACTATTTTATCGGAGGGGTTGAAAATTTATTTATCTAACAAATCTACATACATTCAATTTTCAACCCATGCGATAAAATAGTAAAAAATTTTCAAAAAATGTAAAATTTAGTCTCAAAGTCTATGTTAGTATGAAGAATGTTTCCAAAGGTCCAGATCGGTCATTTTCATTGGTTTTGATGGCGGAGGCTACCGAAGGCTATGAAAAAAGGAGGCTATCAATCTCTTCTCATATATATATATATATATATATATATATATATATATATATATATAACTGTGTTACGGTGCAGCACGATGCAAATTGAATTGTGCAGCGTTTTTTCTAACCCGTTCGATCTGCTTTTACGATTTGCGCTGATCGATTTTCAGATGAGCGAAGAAATTAACTCATCCTCCTCTCCAGTCGTTCTCCGTTTGATTTGTGTTGTTGGAAAAAAAAGAGAAGAAAATGGGAAGCGTCTCTGACCATGAATTCTTCTCTCTGAAAATCGAGGTTTTTCCTCTGTCCGTCTTTCTTCGTCCATTGGTCTGGTGGGGCAAGCGCAACTCTTCCCCTCTTTTTTTTCTGCTCTCTTACTCTGGTTCTCTCCCTCTCTCTCACTAGTGCCAGTAGCGTGCATTCTTATGGAAAAAATTCGGTTGCATTTTCGCACCAAATAACAAAATTGTAATTGGAAAAGAGTGCGATTTGTACCAAAATGAGAAACATAGATAATTTGTTTTTAAATCAGAATTATTACATGACTTTTGAAGTGATTTCTTATCTGTTTCTATAGCGTATTGGTACGATACTTGGAACCTACTTGGCAAATTGGGTTGTTATTTGGATTGAAAAAAAATATTAACTATTCTTAGGAACCTGCTTGCGAATTGATATTGAGAATTGCATTTGATCACTCTCTGAGAAAATACATGTGACATTTAACTTAGCTGTTCGCACTCTAAGTTGCATTTTATCACTTGTGATCTTTCTAGCAGCATAAACTATATGCAATAACATATGAGCAGAAGAAACTATTCTAGTTATATTATTAGTCATCAACATATCATTTCTTATAGCTACAATAATTTTACCATATACATAAGAGATATTAAAAGGCCGAGTGACAATATCGTGTATTCATGTATAAGTTGTCCGGTAGTAGAAATTTTACCATAATGTTTGACTTCAAATTCTTTTACATTGTTTTTTTAATTGGTTTTGAAATAAAATGCTTCTATGTTAAATTGGCTTCATATTCGAATTGAAATCTATGTTACAAGAGAACTTTTTCTTTTCTGTAATCTGAATATCAAAATGAATAAAAAGAATCTGGCCATTTGAAACTAAACCAGCAACAACAGAACAACCTAGTTGTAACCATAACCTAGTTAAATGAGTGTATGGTTTTTGTCAGTATCATTAAATCTGACTAAACCATTTCCATCTTCTATTATTATATCCTCAATTATTTTAGTTTTTATAACAAGGTGTTATTAAAAAATTGCCTTCCATGACTATCTCTAAACTAAATTGAAACTAATACAGGTAGAAGATAAGCAACAAAGCACTCATAAATTAAAAACATAAAAGCATCCTACCTAGAGTATAAAACAAGCACAATCTAAGCTATTTTGAACACTATCTAAATCTTTTGAACACAGCCTGCATTTCCATTGCTCCATAATTGCTTTGTTAGAATCCTTTGCTGCCAAAAAGAACATTTACTTTAATAATTAACAATAAAATGAAGAAAGGTCAACAAGTGATGATTATTGTTTATCACCAGTGAATGAAGATGAAAAAAAATAAATTTTATATTGGTTTCTAAAAAGACTTTTGAGGTTTGCATAAGCTTTAAAACCTTGCCAACAGTACGTCTCTGCAGTACATCTATTTCACGTCTGAAAGCAACATTTTTTAGATGAGATTGGATTTGTAACTCTGAAATCTTTGAAGGAGATTGCAAATTAAGACCATAACTAAATTACTTCAGCAATGTGAACTTTAATAATGAGTAATGGTCAATTGGCAAATAACACTGAACTTACCTTTTTTATTTCTGGTATTTCAGCCTATTTTCAGCCATCATTCTTTCTCTCATCTACAAAACAAAATATTAAGAAAGAACGAGTAATTAATAAATCACAGAGATATATTGACAAATTATAATTGAAGTAACAATTACCGAAATAAGAAGATCAAATTGCATAGGAAGGGGAAAATAAGCTGAAATTGCAAGATAAATGCTATTATCCATTGAGGACTGGAAAAAAATATGACATTCAAATACAAATTAAGCTGTGAAATTCTCAAAAAGAAGAGAAATAGAAAGAGAAAGAGAGAGAACCGATTTGATATCGCTTGTGAGGGGTGAGTCAAGGGCGATATGCATGATAGAGTGCGACTATCACCACAAATGGCTGATCCTGTCCTAGAGGGAGGAGCTCCGCTCATGAGGGTTTGGACTTGGAAGTGTTGTGCTTGCCACCGGACCAAAGGACGAAGGAGGAGGGGCGGAGGAGAAACCTCGATTTCCAGAGAGAAGAAGAAGACCGCCAGGGTCAGAGATGCTTCCCATTTTCTTTCTTTTTTTCCAACATCAGAATTCAGAAATCAAATGGAGAGAGACTAGATAGGCGCATGAGTCAATTTCTTCGCTCGTCCGAAGATTGATCAGCGCAAATCATAAAAGTAGATCGAACGGTTTAAAAAACACGCTGCACAATTCAGTTTGCATCACGCTGCACCGTAACACAATTCTATATATATATATATATATATGAAGTATGATGTCATTCGTGTGACAGTTAAGAAGTCTAACTAACTAACTAATTGTAATTAATGTTCTGTAATAAATTTTTCTAACAAACTTCTTTAGTCCATTCAGTTATAACGGTTTTGAATTTACCGTCTTGATTGTGATTTCCATTCTTATATTGATTAGAGTTGTCCATTTCTATAGTTAGCGTCTGGTAGTAAGACTAACACTTTTGGTGTTGAGACTAACTCATGAGAGGGTGAGACTGACTTCTTTGGTGTTGAGACTAACTCATCAGTTGTTAAGACTGACTCTTTTTAATGTTGAGACTAATATCTTCCGGTGATAAGACTATCTTCTTTTGGTGTTGAGACTAATTTTTTTAGATGATAAGACTTACTTCTTTGATGTACATAAAAAAATAGATTAAAGATAGAAGTAGAAGATAGAAGAAGTAAGTCAAGAATAAAGAGTAATAATGGTAATAAAAGAATTTGAGACGAAAGCATTGCCGTTTTGTAGACTATTTGCCAGAAATCGCCATTGCTTGCCCTAAATCATCGGAAATCGCTATCACCGGGACTCGCCATCTAACAGTAATTGCGTATGAATTGTTTATGTGGATGTGTCAATTATTTTGTAATTGCTGAATTGTATGGCTATTGCTTATTTAGCAATTATGAGAAATAATTGCTTATTTAGCAATTATGATTATTTTTTTTTTTGAAGATGAATTGGTCAAATGTTTAATTCTTATTGGTTAAGTGTTTAATTCTCAATTGTTTGCTTGATTTTATCAATATAGAAATGAATTGTTTAATATTTAAAATTTGTATAAATTAATAATTAATTTCAATTGTTGTGCTGAAGATTGAAGATGTTCTTAGAAGAAAATGTACATTTTGCTCTGACTTCAGTTTTGATCCGCGATTTAAAAATCAAGTGAACTGAGCTTGCATAAACTTTTACCTTTAACGCAGCCTTTCAGCCTTCGTCACAGTCAGGTTGACAAATGAAACCTTTATTATTATGGTGGTGGTAAAGGTAAAGGTTATCTCAAAGACGACAAACTAATCCTGATAGTGATAAGTATAAAATTAATGTACTTACCGACAGGGGCAGAGCTACATGAAGTCAGGAAGGAGCAGCCGCTTCATTCTGAATTTTTTTTTGTAAAATAAGTTTTTTTATTTGTACGATTTGTTAATTTTTTTTGCAAAATAATTATGTATATTTAAAAAATATGTATTATTTTGACTTTTTCTGAAAAAAATTAATAAATTTTGCCTCTCTCTGACGGAAATCCTGAATCCGTCCCTGCTTACCGACGTGCTGATGTTGACAAACTGAGTGCAAGATTCTAAATTTCTAACACAGTGCTTTAGTTCCGTTAGCGGTTAATTAAAAATGGCGGTAACGCGGTTTCAGGTGTGAAAGTTTAAAAAAGGAACTGAATACTCTGTTTTTTTTTAATCTCAATTGCAATCATCATACTGTACTGCCACTTTGAAAGTTCTGAAAATGTTTTGCTGCACTCATCAATTGTTCATTTTATAATTTACAAAATATTTGTTTGTTATTGAATATAACTAAATTTATTTACTTTTAAATGAAGATCTTGAATTGATTTCTTTGTAAGAGCGATGTCAAAAAATTTGTATCATATTTACTTCTAATATTTTTATAATTAAATTGTAATATTGCTTCATTAAGGAGTTTCCTTCAAATTCCATAATTTAAAAATTAACCTTACTTGATCTTTAGGTTGCTTAAATTATTTATTCTAGCTACAAGATAGGAATCAAAATTTGATTTATGAGCCGACTTTGGATCATATTGTCTTCATACTCAAGGAAGAAAATTAATATAATATTATATCTAGAGTGATTTATTATTGGCAAAAAGTTTAAACACAAATCAATTATAATCACTGATTCTTATCAATAATTTTACAATTAAGTTGATTTTACATCAATAATAATTCGGTCAAGTTAATTTTTACCCATAGAAAATTTGCATTATATTTATAATCTTATGATGCCTCAAGTTCCTCTAAGGTTCATGGAAGTTGAGTATGATTCAATGTATGAGAATATCACTAAATCAACAATTTATTATTTGAATGCAATCAAAATATGTTTTGTTTTCTCAAAATAATATTGAGATGCTACTATTATTCCACTAAATCAACAATTTTATACATGGGAATATAGCATGTTGGCATTTTTATTTTCAAATTACCTATACTTTGAATTTTACAATTCACACTATACTTGGAATATTATTTTTTTCACTTGCACTCGTGCATTAATCCATATAGCATTACTCTTTCATTGTTTCTATGAAGATTAAAAACTATCAATACTTTCATCTCACTTCTTATGAGAATATATAATTGCTAAATCTAAATATAATTTCAATCGAATTAATGAAAATTGAAAATAAAGCTTGGTTTCCAAGTAAACCTTGCTTTCCTAGAGTTATCTTCATACTACATGTTTTTCGAGAAAGGGATAAAACATTGCGCCGTTTTCTATGAAATAATATAAGAGGTCAGAGGACTTACACAAAAATTTAACGAATAGAAGTAGCTAGATATATAAGTGGACTTAGGCTTGGTGTACAGGGAAGCAAATTCTTTGCCGCGCAGCGGTAATAAACGTTCAATATTTTCTGCACTGTAGGCTGTTCAGATTTGATTCAGAGAGATCTAATATTATAAAGTTTAGCATGTACGAATATCGATGCAAATCAAAAATTGAGATTTACTGCGCGCGGTACCCAGAATATTTGTGGTGCGCGGTAGAAATCTCATTCCGGCGTAAAGGTGTGAAATGCGCTTTTTCACAACATATAAAGCCTATTATTTCGAATTCATTTTCCTCAAAAAAAAAATTATTTCGAATTCGTTGCTTCCGTGCGGCTCCCTTCCCTACTTCTATAAATATATGTCATCTCCATTTTGTCTCTACTCAAAACAACAATTCTCTCTCTAATTCTATAACTCGAACCTCACAAATATCCTCTTGCTAGACGATATTTAGGGATTTTTAATTAGCGTTGTCGAAGTTTAGAACCTCTCATCTTCTGTTTCAATTTGGGAATTTCGGGCTTTTAAACCGAGTTTTCCATCGTTGATCGTACAAAATCTTCTGCTTGTGATTTTGGTGCAAATAGAAATCAAATTTAATTTCTCAGAATAATGATCGAAGTCTCTAAGCCTTGTAACATCTGGAATAGTAGTTTTGCTTCTAAGAAACTCTCTGTCAAGAAAAGTTTCTATTTTTGGATATTTCAAATCTTCAATAGGTACTGTTTCACTCAATAATTTCATCACCTAGTAAGATGCTCTTAGATTAGCTATATATTGTACATTATCGATATTCCTTACTAATTTCTTTGGTTTTTTTTAATTAACTCCAAGATTTAGTATCATTTCATTCCCGTCTCCTTCCGAATCCGAATTTAGTTTTCTTTCAAAATGGGGGCTTTAACTCTGCCACCTGGTTTTCGTTTCCATCCGACCGACGATGAATTGGTTGGATACTACTTGAAGAGAAAAGTTGAAGGTCTTCAAATTGAGCTGGAAGTAATTCCAGTTATTGATTTATACAAGTTTGAGCCATGGGAGTTACCAGGTAAAACACTTCTAACATCTGTTTGTTAAAATGCCACTTGATAGTTATTCTTCATTCTATGTAGCATTGCCACTTCAAACTTGTACACATATATGGAACCGAAATACATCACATTATGCATACTTTAGTTGCATTATTAATTTGGCAGGGGCAAAGTCCAGTTCTCAGTAATTTCTTTCTATAAAATGTAGTTTCCAATTTCCAGTAAAAGAGAAAAAAATATATCAAAGAATAGTGTTCTAACTGCAAATTGTACAACCCCCAATTGCAATAAAATATTATTAATAATTAAGAATATTATCTTGTAAATAATAGTAAACGACAGATCATTCTTTTAAGAAGTCCTCAAAAATGGCAAGCATCTAGTTTTTTTCCACAGTCGGTTCTAGATTGGTTTATAAAGTCATTTCACGAAGGAAAGTACAATTTTTCATTCTGCTTCTTTTTTTTTTTTTTTTTTTTTGAGAAGAAGCCCTTAGGCAAAGAGACTGCAAAGTGCAAACAGCCTTAAATATTATTTTGTATGTGTAGGCTGGTCCACACTGGCAAAGAATTCCTTTTATTTATAACTTTTGCATAAGAAAGAAAAAGAATTCAAATATGCACTCACTTTTACCTGAAGTACATAATCTAATTCAGAAGGTAATTGAGCCCTTTCGTTATCACCATCATCATCATAATCATAATAATGTAATAATTATAATTGTAATATAATCATAGTAATAATAATAATAATAATTATTATTATTATTATTATTATTATTATGAGGCCTTTCTCTTATTGTCCTACATGCTCAGACTTATAATGGCCACCCAAAATAGTGTCATCAAACACAATTTCAAACATCAGATGTACTACAAAGAACACTTAGTCAGCACAGCATGCATTAGCTGCAACTTGTGAACTGACCTTGCTTATTTTCTTTGCCATGAGAAATAATTTCTTTATTAATTATCTTTTCTCTGATTACAGAAAAATCTTTTCTCCCAAAAAAAGATTCAGAGTGGTTCTTCTTCTGTCCCCGTGATAAGAAGTATCCAAATGGCACTCGCACCAACCGAGCTACTGTCGTTGGCTACTGGAAGGCCACTGGCAAGGACCGAAAAATTGCATGTGAACCCTCCACCTTTGGGCTCAGAAAAACCCTAGTTTTTTATAAGGGTCGAGCTCCCGGTGGAGAGCGTACAGACTGGATCATGCATGAGTACCGGCTCTGCGAGAATCTCTCACATGGATGCAACAATTTTTTGGTACCTATCTTTAACTTCCATTTTTAACTTTATTTATACATTTAATAAGTGCCTGCTATTACTGGTACCACAATTAATTTATTCTAATTAATTATTTCATAAATACAGGGTGCTTATGCACTATGCCATGTGGTGAAGAGGAGTAATGACAACAGCGGACAAAGGGCATTTTCATCAATTCGATTACCTGCTACGACAAATGGATACTCCGGAAATGTTGAAGTATCCAATAGCACAGAACGAAATGCTTCAGCTGTAACTGATCAATTTAACATTAGCAATGCCTCAACACCTGCTTATTCTATGAATTCGTCTCTTGAAGTTGCAAGAAGGGAGACTTCAACACTGCCTAATTCAAATTCTTTAAAGGTACACATTGGCATTATTATTTGAAATAAGGAGATATGTATATATGGTGGGCATGCACTTTACAAGTACACTAGAAATAAATTGAAACAAAAGGGGATCACATACTAGCTCTTTGTTTCTTCAATGCAGAGAAAAATCTAAATCAATGGGATATTTCGTGGTATCCACAATTTAATATGTAGTTTCTCCTATCTTTATGTATTTTTTGCAGTTTCCTTCGACAAACGAAGGCATAGATGACTGGATGTCAACTGATAACTGGCTTCCGGATTTAATGGAATTAAACCCAAATCCAACTTGGAACCCGATGTCCCCATTATCTTCCACCCGTTTCATACAAGGAGATCGCTCACTCGCATGTGGGCCACACTCAACTGAAGCAAACCCTTCAATTCCGATGTTCCCAATGCAAGAGATACAGATGTATAGTAATGCTGAGAGTCTTTTGCAAGATCGGAGCTTTGAAGATACATTCAATTGTCAATTTGAATCTTTCAATGGTACGTTATTTGCCAGTTTACTTAACAGTAATTTCTATTTGGTTCAGTAATGTCTTGGTTCCTATCAACAATAATTATAAACAATAAACAAAGAGCAAAAGAAATCATTTCACAAAATTATCAGAAAGAAATTCAAAAAGATAAACCGAAATCATTTATTATAATCACAAATGCAACAGAAGAAGTCCCAGCAAGAGGTCAGAATTGTATTACCTTTCTGAGCGTGCATCATAAATATCAGCAAAGAAGAAATTGCCAATAAGAATATCATTAACATCAAGTTCTTCAATATATCTTCCCTTTCTTTGTGTCAGAATAACATGCAATTCTTATTATTTACATAAATATATATACATAATAAAAAATGTCTGATGATATTTTTTTTTTCTAATTTTAGGCGTCGACGATTGGAATACAACGTCTTCTATGGTACTTTGCAGACAAGCGAGTGAAGAAGATGCTGGCTTTTGGTTACCAGAAGATAATAGGTTCATACGGACGACTTAACAGAACTACTTAAATGGATGCATGGTGATTCATTGGTTCCAGAGAACCTTAATATTATCTAACAAAGTGTGAACAATATATGATCTTTGTGGTCCCGTCCTTCAATGTATTTGAGCTTGTATTTGTTACTTAGTTAAATGTTATGGTTGCGGGGCCCCCATATGTATACATAGTATGTTGTTTACAGCATGTTGATCCTGCTTGTATTTATTATTAAGTGTTGTGGTTGTGGGTCCTATGTATGATGTACATAGTTATACTGTAAACCTGTATTGCAATTATATGAAAACTTCAAGTGAGTAAACATTTCTCCTGTTATTGTTAACTTTTATCTCTAGTTCATCTTCGTAGAATGCATGGGATCACTAATTCAGAATGGCTAATTAGTTTCGGATGTTTCTAACTATTTGTATCGGCCTTTGATTAGCTGATATAAACGACACTGAATTTTTTGACATCGGTGTTGTTTGACAGCTGACAGAGATAAGGAGAAATGTTTTGCTCCTTTTTTTTCTCTCTTCTTTCTTCCTTCCCTCTCTTCTTTATTTTCTTTTTTCTTCTTTTTTTTCTTTTTTATCATACTGTACATATTTTACTCAATAAATGAAAAATTGAGATGGGCATTGCCCAAGCTCCTTCAAAAAAAAAGAGATAAGGAGAAATGAAGAAGAGGTGAGAGTAGGTAGGTTAAAGAGAGATAATGAATTAAGAATATGAAGAATAAAGAACATCTGATTTGATATGAAACAAGTTAAAGTCGAGAAAAACATGACAAAAGATCGTGAGAGGGAGGAAAAGTTAGGATTTTTGTCTTATTCTGAAAAAAAATAAAATTACATGTTCACGTTCACGTTCACATGTGTTATTCAGATGTATGCATTTAGAAACTGAGGTAACTCAAGTGCAAAAAAATTTATCAAGTAATTTGAAATTTGCGTTCACGTCTGAACGCAGCGTCTGAACGTGTGTCCAGGAGTCACGTCCCACAATTGTCTTAATGCAATGTTCAAACGTGAACGCATGTGTTCAGTATGAACATGAACGCAAAAAAATTGGACATGACTGTAATTTTTGAAATCAAAGTCACGGATGTAATTCTTATTTTTTCATAATATCACAAAAAAAATTCGGAAAAGTTAAAGAAAAAAAGAGGTGTTAATTTTCAAAATTTCAGTGTAGGTATTTGTAATATTCGACACTAAAAGATTCAAGAGGAGGAAAATTTAAGGCAATAGAGTGGCTGAAAAATTTTCAGTGTCCGTTTTTCTTAAATGACACCAAACATTATTGATAATCATTGCCAATTAAAAAATGACATTATATAACAAAAGAAAAATCTAAAAATTTAAATTAGTTTTCAAATAGCATTTTCTAGATATGAAATTTGACGATAAACCTTGCATATCATATCATGCCATTTTCGCAATGGAATCATAATATAGCAAATCAGAGTTTTCAATAAAAATTATGTACGTTTAAAGATTGGAACATTGTTGAGTAATCAGTGTCGGTGTTTCCTAAAAAAATAATATCAGTGTCGGTTTTAATCAATGTCGATTTATTGAGAAAAATCGACACTAAATTGTGAGAATTAGTGTCGATTTCATTAAGTTTCGAGAATTAAATTAGTTAGTTTTTTTTTCTAAATGTTCGACACTGATTGTCGTTTTTGTACTTGTAATTCTGACAACTTAATTGTAATTATTAAAGAAGTTAATGAGAAAACTTTAGATTTAATTGTAAGAGGCTCATGGCTAGTTAAAATTTGAATTTGGAATCTGTTTGCTTGCTTCGAACACTTGAGCAGAAATTTTATTCCTACACAAATGCCAGCTTTTCAACAAAGTGAAGTTCAATATAAAAAGTCAAAGAAGTACCATGCCTAAGCCACACAAAAGAGTGAAGAGAAAGGTACCACAAACTGACACATATTTTATGTGTAAAGTATTCTCATGGTGAAACAGAAAAGAGAATTTACTCTTAAAATCAAGTTCATAATTATGCCTAATTCAATTTGCTGATAAAAAGTTGAATTTCATGATCAAATTAAGTTCATAATTATCTCTTGATATTCAGTTCATTATTCGGTTCATCTTATAATTGAATAATATTTATTATTTGTCTATAAGCTAGCCACGCGGGTCTGATTCTGGACAGCAAGTGCACAGTCCATTTTAAATGAAAGTCATTTCATACATGTATTGCATAACTTAGGTTTAGATTTGTGTTTTTCTGTGTGGATAACTTAGTTCTCTCTGTGGAAGAGAAAGTTTTAACTTGGTTAATCTATTGAGATATTTGAACATATTTGTATTTAATTTCATATTGAGCTTGCAATTAGACCAATTCAATTTTAGCAATTAAATTTGAATTGAACTTCAATCAAGACCAAACAATAGTTCATTTCATAAATGTTCAATAATGTTCATCATATTTTGTCCTTCAACCGTTATATTCATTAACTGCTTTAGTTGGGATGAATATTGATTTAAAAAAAGAGAAGAAAAAGAAACCATTTTTAGATTGCAATAGCCGCCTTTTCTCTTTATTCCAAGTAAAATTGTGTCAATTGCTCCTTGAATTAGGAAAGCTTACCAAAAGGATGATAGTACCTATCATATATACCTTTTGGGTTTCTAGGTGCGGTTATGTTTTTGCAATCTCTTTCGAAAATACAGGCTTTGAGTTAGCCCAGGCCTGATAGAATCCAATTTGTAAATATATTTTTGGGCCCAACAGCATCTCATTGGTATTCTTTAATACTTGTTAGGGGAGTATAAATATACTTTTAGCCCAAAAGCATCTGATTGTTATTCTTTAAATACTTGTTAGAAGAGATCCGTGTTCTCAGCTTCTCAAATTCTGAGATTTTATCAGCTTTTCAAATACTTGTATTTTTTTCAGCTATCGAATATGAAATACTGAAATTCTGTCGGCTTCAAGGGTCGGGTTTAAAGGGCCTACGAAAGGGCCGGATAAGGGCCAGATTTAAAGAGAGCTTAATAGAGGCCAGATAATAAGGACTTTGTTCTAAGAAAATAGATCCGGCCTCTCTAAGGCTCGGTCCTTATCAGGCTCTCGGAGTTGCAGAGGGCCGGATCAGGGCCGGGTAATAAGGGCTTTGGTCTCTTTTTTTAATTTTTTTTAATTGTGAAAGGGTTAATAAGGGTCTGAGGGGCTGGCGTGAATAAGGCTTGTAGAGGGCCGGACAGGGTTGGGCTTGAAAGGGCCGGGTAAATAGGAGCCTGTATTTTTGGAATAAAGCCCGGCCCTTCTAAGACCTGGTCCTTCTAAGGTCCGGCCCTTTCAAAATCTTACTAAGGACTGAATAAGGACCGAGTCTGACGGAAACTTTACAGGAGCCAGATTGGGGACCAAGAGCTTATGGCATATTCCTCGTCGGCTTCGTCTACTTTCTTCTGTGGCCAGGAAAGGTAAATTGAAAAAAGAAAACTGTTCCATATGCTGTTATTACCTAATAAAATTTCCAGTACAGGACCAAACTAATAGGAACTGGGAAAGGTACTGGCACATCATTATTTTGCACGGGTTATGCAAAAATTTTGTGGTTTTGAGGTTTTTACTTGGAATTCCTGCTATTGTTTTTTTCTCCTTTTTTCTGGTTGCTGTTATAATATTCTGTGGTTTTCATCAATTGTTCAAAACTATTCTTTTTCTAACTTCAAGGATTTCTAATAAAATGCAAGACAGCAAATCCAAATCCAAAACAAAAGAATAATACTTGTTCAAATTTTGGTCTAATTATTGCAGGAACTCAAATTTATACCGATAATATGGTCCCTCCAGAAGTAATCAAGAATCCCTATGGCAAACTTTTTTTCCATATGATAAATTGTACTAGTAAATGTAGAGGCCTTCTGCATTACAAAATAGTGCAACTATGCTAAGCATATCACATAAAAGTTTGGCATTGGGATGATCAGAAACACATTTCTCAGTGGCTCGACTTCTCAATCGACAGCTGGAGATACTTCATGAGGATGCAAGTCACTGGTGGTTTTCACTTTCTCCTTTGTCTCATTTCGCCTCACCTCTATCAAAACCAAGTCTTCTTCATAGTCTTTAAAACTTGCTTGTCGACCCAACTCCTCCACCTCCTCTATAACAAGCTCTAGCCTTGCTGCCATCTCCACTAAAAGTGCTGCAAATGCTGCAAAAGGAAGCGCCTCAGAGAACTCCAAACTCAGCATAGCTATCTTGCTTAGGGTTGGCCTCAGCACAGGCTCATCCCTCACTTTGTTGCTATTGTTGATGTTGCCATTCATGTTGTTGTTGCAGCTGTTGTCAACTCTCCTTTCTGCCATTGCGGCTGCATCGCTTTTCGCTGAAGGAAGTGGCCCTGTCCAGCTTTTACCAATTGCTTTGGCAGCAGAACGGTTTCTTTTGGAATTCAGAAAAAGGCGGGGTTGTGAGCGGATGGCTAAGTTGAGGTCGTGGAGGGCTTGGTGGAGGTGGTCAGATAGAACGTCAGGATGGCACCTGCGATGGGCACGCATGTTGGAGGCCAGGTCTAGGAGAACTTTTGAGACCTCACTCGCAACTTGGGTGCAAGGGCCTTGGAACAATGCTCTGACGGATGGCGTGGTCTTTAAGATTGTTGCGATCATGCAATGGAAAGTAGAGTGGTTATGAAGGCAAGATAGATGCATGTAAGTTAATAGTTCAGCTGTACTTCTGCATATAGCTCATAGATTAAAGTGTGTACACTATATACCTTTTTGTATGTACTTCAAAATTAGTAGGTGTTCTTTTCGGCAAATTTCTATTAAATTAATTGTCTACACTACTAACACTACTAAGAGCATTTTATTGTAGTTACTGGCGCCCATAGCATACTGTAACAATTTTTATAAGATAAATATGAGAACGTTTTTCTTAATTGAACTGAATTAGTAAATGTATTCCCTTTCTACTTCAAATTTCTCCCTCCCATGTGTCAACAAAGAAGAGATGTACTGTGCTTTGGTACCAATAATTTCAATCTATTCATTAAATGCTGGGTTGACTATTAGGTCAAATTGAACTAATTAATATTATAATTCACCTGAATTTCAGATTCCAAACATCCATGAAGAGACACAGCCGTATATCCAAAATGTCTCAGTACAGTACCAAGCTTGACATACTGTTGCCATGGGTACTTGTAGCAGTGTCTTGAGTGTCGCGGCTCCCAGCTTGCAAACAGTGCCTAATTTGTCCAAAATAACAGGATTACAATTTTAGTAGTCATATTGGTGATACTTACTAGAAAATCAATCATGTAGAAACTTACAAGGTTCTCGTCGCTTGATTTCGAATCCAATACAAGGCGATAGCCTTTGGATATCATCTCCTTGGTTGCTTTGACATCAACAGTACTTCCATCTTTCTCTTGGTCGTGAAAGTAGAGACTTACACATGCTGTTTGATAGTGTAAGATGTTATTAGACATAAGCTATATACTGGTGCATTGTTTGCAGTCATGAAACAATTATGCTGCTACTACAGCATAAGTTTTCAGTACAATATGTCGTAGTGATAGTTGTGCGCTCGTTCATTGTTCTATTGAACAAAATTCATGTATAGTATTACAGCCGTTGCATAAAATAAAAATAATTGGACAAATATTTTAGAAGTGAAGATATCTAACCTTCAATTGATGTAGCTAGACCTTCAAGTTTACGAGCCGTATAATTGTGAAGATCTTCACCTGACCAATTTGGTAAAACAACGAGGCTCATGAAGAGGCAGATGCCACAGCCAATAGCAATGGTGAAGAGGCGATCACGAGCCAATGGCACGACATCCTCTTCTCGAAAGCTGGAGACGCTTATCAGATTAAACGTAAGTAGAAAAACCAACAGTCCATAATCATAGTTCCTTTTTATTTTTGAAAAGAATCTCATGTATGTGGCAACAAATCCTGTAAAATAGATCACAAATATTAGTTTCTTTTTCAAATATCTCATTCAAATGCACAGCCTAATTTTGTTTTAATGCAGTAAACTGTCAGCCAATTCATATAGGTACGAGTCGTAGAAGTTAGTATCTTACAATACGTGATGCATATCTTACCGTTTGATACGAATCAAAGGGCGAGAGATACATATCTTAAGATTCGATAGGAGTAGTGAAATCCAAGGGTGAGTCATCATTGTCCAACCACCTCGACGACGATAATTGATGATAATAGTGCTAGTGATAGTGATGGTTTAGATGATATTGTTAGTTAGTAAAAATGGTGATATGATTATAGCTTTTTTTGTTAGAAAATATGTCATCTTGTGACTTATTAGAACATAATGCTAGATTATTTTGTTGCTTACTAGAAGCAAAGATTGATATTCATGTAAATATCTTAATATGCAAGAAATTTACATCAATATCAATTGACACTTATCAATATATTTAGATGGTTTCTTTAGTTATTTAGATTTTTTTGTTAGTTACTAATTACTATAATTCTTTTGTTATTTCAAAAATAGGTTAGCGTATCTTAACGACACGATATGATACACGATACGATACAAAATCCACCGATACACGATACATTTTCAACTACTATGGTACTAGTCACTTTTATGTGGTTATTATATTCCCTCAAATGTTCAATGAGGCTGATTAAGTTCCATTGTAATAAAATTTGGCCATTAAAACTCAATTTAAGAAATATTTTCATACCTATTATAAAGACTGATGATCCAACAAAAAATGCACGAAGTGTTTTGTCGGACTTCTCTGCTACAACTTCAATAAGAAATGCTAAAGACCCTGCACATAAGGTCCCAAATCCTCTATTCAGTCCCTTGCATAGGGTGGCTCCTACAAAAGAGAGCATGAATATATAGACTTAGAGAAAATAAGTAAAGCCTACAAAATCTGACAAATATGTTGTGTATTCCTGAAAAGAATTGAGAATAACTTTTCTTTCTGTAAATTGATATGCATTCTTAATTTTTATTACATTGCAGGGCATGTTTGGTTCCTTTTTGCTGCAAGACCTATAAATGTTTCCTGAATATGACTAGCCTTTATGTTTTAAAGGGAATGAGAAGAGAAACTAGAAGTTACCGGCAGTGAATTCAAGCACGACGACCACAGTCATGACGGCCCACATAGCATTTTTACCCAAGTTTTTAAACAATGGCTCAAAAATATACAAGAAGGAAACCAGTGTAAGTGCCAGACCGACCTTCACTGCATGCACCACTCGTCTTGGATCCTCTCTTCCAACTCGGTACCAGCTTTTCCAAGTGGAAGTAAAAAGTGTACTTATTTTCCCAACAAACTTCTCCATTCTTGTAATCGAAGATTGTTTTGTTTCATGAAAGGAGAGGTGTCCTATGATTGACATGGCTAAGTGAAGTCGCGCAGACACCATAAGGCTACAAATGTTCTTAGTATTGTGTGAAGAGTGCACTAGAAGCCGTTCTTTTCTAGGAAGTTGGCAGCAGCTCACTTCTATAAAAAGGAAAAAGCTTGTCAGTATCAAGTCACATGAATCCTTCTTAGAAAGTAACATTTTTAATGGCCAAAACTCCAATTTAGAGTTGTCAAGCAAATATGGTTGATTTGGAGCCATACAATTTCAGTTGCATGAGGGAATTGTCAGTCCTTAGAAACTTTCAGTCACATTTTCTCAGCCGTAGCCGCTCTTTGTGGTACCATTCTTTGGACGCCAACGTTTCCCTGTTATTTTGAAATCTTAAAAGTAATTGCATGCTATTAATGTATTACGAAGCACATTGTGCACCAGAAGGCTGGTTCAGTTTTAAGGTTTTTGTTTTGAAAGATAGACTAGGTTTTAAATCTTCAATATTAGTGAGAAAATTATTTCTTTTTCTATATAATTCATGTTTATTCTGGTTGTTAATTAGGAATGTAGGATGCTTGCCTCATGGAGAAAAATTCGTTGGCTGTCGATTGAAAAAACGGATCAGTTCAGCACTGTCCTGCACATGGATTTTGCAGCTGAAAAATTGTCAAGATTTGTGCCCGTAGATAAAAGAGGTCCCCTTATAACCATCACACAGTGGTCATGCACACATTGCATGTGCGGCGCGGTAGAGGTAACTATCCATTGATTGGTGGCTATCAAAATTAAGAGTTGCTCTAATATCATTTCTTAAACCTTCAAATAAAATCTTACTAACAACAATAAAATGCTTTTATCATTTGTTCTTCATTAACCAACGTACAGTCCTGACGTAGGATACAACTATAACTAGACTGTTTAAAGAAGTGCATTAATTTAAAAAGTGAACATGAAAAAGTCAGTTCTTATTAATTAAGAACGGGGCAGCTCTGTCCAACTTGGCTTTTCTTCTTTTTTTCCAGTTCTGATTTGTTAGTGAAAATGATTTGAAGTGTCATCAATCAGCTCATGAAAAGAAAAGTAAAGGGCAAACTGATTGTGCCGTGAAGGGTTAATTAATATCTTAGCATTTGCCCCTAATTTGGGGTGGTTTGATTTTGGCCTGAGAGGTGTGTATCTGAGTCATGTGTTATACTGCAAGATCTATTCATATATATATAACATTTATTTCCAAAAAAAGCAACACACAGAACAGGGGGAAGATATACTTTTTGTAAAAGGCAAGTAACAACTGAGTACAAATAGTAATGCATGTCATTATCGTTTTTGCGCAGTTGGGTACTGACCATATAAAATGTCAACCCGAATATGTTGTTGGTTAAATTGCATGTGTTACATAATTCTAGCATTCATCTTAAAATCTGCCTTCTTTTCATTCCAAAATAATGATACTATTGTTGCATTTATCTGTTGAAATTACGGCCCTATATCTCTATTTTGAAATAAAGGGGGAAAACAACTAGTTTGAGCAACCCAATCTGATCTAGACATCAATATCTTGTAGAAAAATAACTTTTTTACATTTTATTAAAGAAACTTTTACATTGGACAGTATGTAAAAATCAGACTGTCTAATCTTAAAGCACTTGGATTTTAGAACCTCGGATATTTAAATTTGAAATTGTATAGAGTTCCATCTGTGCGATGTTATGAATAATATTATAAAGCTCCCTTACTGCATGCAGTATTTATTTTGTTTTCGTCCTAATTATCTCTGAAGTATTATTCTGTTTTCCAATTGGTGAATAGTCATTCGGATATTGATTTTATAAACCTAAATTTTCATTTTTCCAGGTTCTTCCATTTTTATCGTTGATTTAATGTTTTGTCAAATGCAAGCAAGACAATTTGTTACTTTTGCTGTTTTGGGGTTGGTTTTCTTTTGTCGTTGAGTGGCTGAGTCCTATTTGTGATTTGCAGGAACCTCTCACTCTCTCAGTTTTGTTATTAGACTGTATTTCGTTTGGTTGCTTTGTTGGATGGAAAATGTTTCGGCGATACTATAATTGATACGCTTTTCGATACCACTGAATGCCTCTAGTTCGGTTCATTTTGCACATTGTTGTAGTTATTATGCACATAGTTTTGTTATTATTCAACTAATTGAATGAACGCTCGACAGAAAACGATCGTCTGAATTCAATGGACGAATTCATTTGCATTCAATTTGCACATTATTATAGTTATTATGTATATTTTTGTTATTATGCATATTGTTTTTGTTATTGTGCATCTAATTGTTATTATACATATTATTTGAATGATTATGCATGTCATTTTGAACTGTTACGCACGTTGTGAACATTATGCATATTGTTTTTGTTATTATGCATATTATTTAAACTGTTATGTATGTTATTTGAACTGTTATGCAAGTTATAAAAATAAGTACGAATAGATATAAATAACTGGTATCGATATGGTGTTCTTAACAATGCGCATAATAATAAAAATAATATGCATAATAACAGAAACAATATGTGACGCCGCTAGTTTGTATCGATGGCGGTATCGAATAATATATCACTATATCAGCTTCCTTGTTGGATAGGACTATTTAGATGACCACATAGATAAATTGTGCACTGGTAGGCAGTAGCCTCTGCTATTTTCAAAAAGAAAAAGAATTCCCCTTAATGTTTTCAACATTGATAAAAAAAAAAGATGCCATATAATCTTCATTGTTGTATTAATAGTCCACTATATAATATTTTGTGATGAGATGTAGTACAATTTTGTATGGTATATGTCAGCTATCAGCATTATGATATTTCCCTTATATTAAAGGAAGGTCAGACTATCAAGGAAGTCTATTTTTTACTGCGCATCAGTAAGAAACGGTTCAGATTTTCTATGTTGTAGACGACAAACGGTTCAAATTTGAATTAGAGAACGAAATATTATAAGTTTGAAAAAGTACAATTTTTTATGCAAATGAACGATTCAGATCTTCTACGCTAGATGTGTTGTGCAGCAAAAAATCTCGTTACCAACTATCAATATCGGAGATTCTCTTATTTATATTAAAAAAATGGCTAGATGTTGTACTAGTCTACAAGGCACAGTGAATTTGGATGTATCGTTTTAAACTAAAAAGTGTAGACCAGTTTAAGTCGATTGTTAAAAATTGAAATTTGGATGTATAAAAAACGGTCCGTATTTTTATAAACTACTATGATACAACAAAATTTTTATGAAATAAATTAAGAAAAAAAATTCCTTTAGGTTTTTTATTTCTTTCCAAAAAGCTCAAGTTGGTTCTTAACTTTCATTCGTATCAACTTGGTTTTTGAAGTTCCTTTTTTCTAAATAAAACTATTTAGTCTCTGCTTTTTAAAAAAAATCAAATAACTTCGAATCTTTCAATATAACAAGGTATGAAATACAGTTTACGCTATTTAGCGTTTCATCAGTGATAAAACTGTCAATAAACTATCATATCAGCATTTTATATAATATCACTTTATTTCAAATAATACAGCATAAATGATAAAAATGACACCTAAGGTTGATCTACTTAAAAAATGACAATTAAACAACAAAACCTGCTATATCACCGTTAAAATCGTTGTATTATCACTAAAAATGCTATATCATTAGCATTATTAGCCGTTAAAATTGTTATATCATCCAAAAATTGCTAATTGTATTTTTCAATATATCTTGTGTTTTAGCTCCAATAACCTGAAACTGTTATATCATTGTTTTATCGCCGCTATTTGAAAACTTGATTATAACAAATTTAGTTTTCGAGCTTACAAAATAATACTTGGATGGTCATTTTATTTTGAAAAAATGCTTAGCCCTTGCACCATTCAATATCATGAGTTAATTTTCAGTCAATGAACAAGTTTGATATGTATCTAGAGAAGTTAATATAGTCCATCGGCTCATCAGCCTGATCATGTTCATTTGGCCAGGCCTTATAGCCATTTGGTCCCATTGCTAAGGCAGGTCGGGTAGGGTCGGGTCTATTGGCGGGCCAGGTTGGATAATGAATAGTGACTCTATATTCACCGATAGCTCTAGAACTTATTGAATATATCTTTTAGATTTTTTATGATTATACTCATGAGTAGATTTTTCAGTTATTTAATAAACTCATTAATGTAAATTTATTGTTTAATGAATATATTGATGTTAATTTTGTTATTAAATTATTATAATTATATTGTATAATAAATTTTATATCATGCAATTAATATGTTGAAGGGAATAAGATAAATTCGCGAATGCGAAAATACATGATTGGTAGCCTACGAACCAAACAAGAATGCCCTTAAGTAGATCGAATCTTCAGTTTCATGTCCATCCTCGCGGGCCGAGTAGTCCACGCGATAGACAAAATACCCGCTGGAAAGACCCATAGCATCCCTATATTATATGTACATGCCCATCTTACGTAGTCCAATAGCCACTCTACTACTAATATCATCCATGTCAAATTTGTCTATTTGTTTTTTTTTTCTTTTTTTTGAGAAAAAGTGGGGGATACCCACCGGTTTCATTGAAACCAAATCTCTATTACAAACTAAAAAGACATAAATCCAAAATGGAGCTAAACTTCTTCTAATCTATCAACAAAAATACCTAATCCAACCAAATAGTATCATCAGTTTTTATCACCTGTTTAAAGAGCAAAAACTAAAATAACCAAGTATCGTCATAACCGAGTAACATAGCAGAATAGAAACACAACAAGTTAACAAAACAAATAACAAGTTTTCCAGACATCGCACAAAATGAACAAAACTTCAAATCAACCCTGGAAAGACAGCAGATCAGGACACCGGCCTCTTCCAAACAAAAGTTCTTGCGCATTTAAATTCTCCTGCACCACCTCCATCTGCACCATCTCTGTCAGGCTTTCTGTTCCTCGAGTATGTTTTTGTATACTCTGAACATCCTGCGAATAATAAGATTGATCTTCGAAAAAGATTGATCGTTATTATTCTTACACCAATATTCCAATAATCTAATAATATTACTTGCTATGTCTCTAACATATCTCGGTTTTTTATCCGTAAAACACATTTTATTCCTTTCTAACTATACAGTCCATAAAACTGCACCCCTAATTAATTCTACAAGCTTGACATCTTTAAGAGGGATTTTTGCATCTATTTTCCATAACTCATCCATGGTTTCACCTTCAAACACAAAGTTATTATGGTTGTTAAAGGGTAAAGAATAATTAAGCGTTTTATTAGAGCTTAAGGACTAACTTGACGTAAGTAGAAATTTCAGAATCAAATTGCTTTTTGTTACAAAAGCAGTTAAAAGTTACTTTTATGTTTTTTTTAATTAAAAAAAAACAAGTTGGTATAAATAAAACAAGGATCAATGTTTTTTCTTAGAAATTTGAAAATCACTCCACTGCTTCATCCACATCTTACTAAAGAGATCTGGTGTCTCCTCAGTTTTGTTTAACATATGTTAATTTAATATTTTGCTAGTTTCTTTTAACAATTAAATGATTGTATTTAATAAATAATTACAAAAAATAACAATTTAAATATATTATAAATATGTAATAATAATTCTCATGTAATTTGCTGATGTATTACGAAAATTTTAATTAGAATTGTTAAATAGAATAACTTATATATTAAATAAAATGACTTATCCGTCAGCGAAATAACGAAACAATGGATAAATAAAAAACGGAAGCGGGTTCTCTGTCGCGCAGCAATAACGGACGTTTAAGATTCTCTGCGCTGTAGGCTACGGACGGCTCAGATTTGATTCATGGGGGTCTGATGTTATAAAGTGTAGCTTGCATGAATCTCAATGCAAATCAAAGATTGAGATTTACCACGCAACACGCACAATATTTGTGCCGCGCGGTAGAAGATCTCATTCCCTCTCATTACTCCCTTATGCTGTGCTTCAGATAAAGAAAAGAGGAATGGGAATGTGAGAAAAAAAAGAGGTTTATATTGTTTAGCCTCAAATATTTTATTCGAATAATCTAAAAATGAACTAAAAATTCTCCAATCTCGATCTCTGTGCACCATTTCTCACCATCTACTGTAACTCGGGTTACAAAACCTCATTCTTCTATTTCTCCCTTTCTTTTCCTGATTCATCTTTCATAGAAAACTATGTTAATAACTCAATTTCATATATTCATACAGAATTCAACCTTATTTTGTCAAGTTAATTAGTTTTGAATTTTGACAGTCCCAACATTAATATGATTCCATTATTTTTTCAATGTACTCTCTTTCTCACGGAATCTGTATCTGTTATAATAACAAATACAAATAAAGTGTTTTTTTTACTGATATTTTAATTTAGATCTAATATAAATTTTACTATCGTAATATAAAAATATAGATTTTAATTTTTTCGCGAAAACCAAGTATATAACTAGTTGAAACTCAATCTCGACTGATCCGAAACCATGTGCTTTTGTCGTGCAGCCGAAACGTGGATTCTAGCGACTTCCAAAGCTCAAGCTGGGATGAACCCATTTCTAGCTGGGATTTCTAGTTTGTGTACAAAATTGTCTAAACGAAAATGTACCGAGTCACACACATGTGGAACAGTGGAACCTATTATAAAGGTTTGTGGAAGAAAATGCAAGGCTATCTCGCAATTTTATCTTACATAATTGTAATACATATTAGATTTCTAGTGACTCGCTATATGATAAGAGAGCTCTCTCAGCATTTCAGTCTCACAACATGAAAACCGTGAATCTCTAGAAGTATCTACACTGCAATGATTCATCCAGAATTCCAGCGAACAGAAAATCGACAGAGGGATCGTTGTTTTTTATGATTTGATGATCTGTTTCATGATTGCGTTCAAAGAAAAGGCAAATGGAATTGACCCCTGATTTAATATCGTTACTCGGTTCACATTCCTTTTTACTATGATATCATCTGAATATTTTGTTTTACTTCGAAACATGTATTCTTATTTTTTTTTCTTATAGCATTCTACTTCCAACTTTTTTACCATATTAAAAAAGAAAAAAGTTAATATTATGTATAGACGAGTTATGCTACGTTATTTTTTTTTTCATATTCTGTATTTTAAAATACGAACATTTAATTCATATTATTAAAATATTGTTAATACTAAAATCTACTTAGATATTAAAATTTTTATTTTTAGAATATTTATTATTTTATTAGATGAATGAAAAATTTATTGATCTAATTACAGATTTCTGAAATGAATGAAACTTTCACTCATCAGATAAAATAATAAAAAAAATAATTAGAAAATAAATATTTTGGTACCCAAGTAAGTTTTAGTATGAACAATATTTTTTAATGATATGAATCTATCATTTGCATTTTAAAATTTTAGATATGAGTCACAAACACAGTTAGAACTCCGTGCTTATATAAATATCATAGTATAACTCATGTCTACAGTATACTATATTAAAATAAATCCATTTTTTTAGATAAACTAATTTGTAGATCAAGTATAAACAAAAGAGAAAGTGTTACTTTTATCTTTTTGAGTTCAGATAAAATAATTTTTAATCAAGTAATCACAATCCTCTTTTTCCAAGTAGAAAACTTTTAAATATAATTAATCATTAATGCATCACTTACTACCTTTTAAATCAATAACGCATCATTTAATTATACACATTGATGGTGACAATTACTAGAAGGATAATGTTTCGTAGATATCACATTTGCATAGTTTATTTAATATCAACTATTGATACCGATTTTATTATTCACATTTAGTTGAGTTATAATGCACATTATTTGAGTTATTATGCATGTTATACTATAACTATTTCAGTACAAAAAAATAATATGTATAACTATTTCATTACAGAAAATAACATGCATAATAACTCAAATAATGTGCACGATAACTCAACTAAAGGCGCATAATAAAATCGATAATATGTATAACTATTTTATTATAAAAAATAACATACATAATAACTCAAATAATATGTATGATAACTCAACTAAAGATGCATAATAAAATCGATATCAAATATGATATTTACGTATAACTCCCTTACTAGAAAGTGCAAACATATTAAAAACCGTACCAAAGATGAAGTCACCTGTCAATTTAGTCTATCACGTTATGAAAACAAAATTAAGAGAAAATGCAATTTCCGCTCTCGGAAGGTTCCAAAAATAATGTGTTTCTTCTGGATTTTTTTTTTTTGGAACTATGTGCTAACTAAGCACCTTGTTTTGATTTGTAATTAAGAAGTCAAACTCGACATATATTTTTATTTATTTATTATTCGTAGGTTCAACAAACACACAAATTTTAACTTGAAACTAAACCTTAAAAAAATCTCCTTCAAAATAATTTTCATCCCCCCCATAAAATATGTACAGGAATTATTCCTTCTTCTCAATTAGATTTCAACTTTTACGAATAGATATATTGCATATATCCATATTATATTTTATACTTGTCAATGTAGAACTCTTAACACAACCTATCATGATTTTTTTAAGTGAAAACAATTAAAGAGTAACGTGAATTAAAAAAATATGATAGTTAGTGTAATATCAATAAATAAATATTTCACTTCTTATAGGATGTCTACAATAATTGAAGTCATTACATGTGTAGAACGGCCAGACTGGAAAATAATTAATTAATCATATAAAAATGTTAAAACCTTAGTTGACGAGGCTTTTTACAAATAAATATTTTTGGAGGGTCTCTCAGGTAAGTTTCCCTCGAAATATCAGTAAAAAGATTGAAAATTCATAGAGTGGCAGAAAATACATAGAGTAGCTCGATATGATCCGAAATCCGAAAATGATTCGACAATACATAACTCGATATCCGACCCGACCTGATTTGATATGACCTGAAACCCGAAAAGACTCGACAGTAGATGACCCGATACCCGACCCGACCTGATTTGATATGACTCGAAACCCGAAAAGACCCGACAGCAGATGACCCGATACCTGACCCGACCTAATTTGATATATGACTCGAAACCCGAAAAGACCCGACAGCAGATGACCCGATACCCGAACCGACCTGATTTGATATGACCCGAAACCCGAAAAGACCCGAGATCAGATGACCCGGTACCCGACCCGACCCGGACCGACATGACCCGAGATCACATTACCCGCCGGCCTGACATGACCCGCAATCTGAGATGACCCGACTTGACTCAAACACAACAGGTCAGAGACCCGAGATCAACTTAACAAACTAGAATAAACTCCGGTTTGAATATTTGGCCTTATCAAACTGATATCAACCTATCAATTAATATTGTACTTGTACATGTCTTGACTAAAATGAATATTTGGCCTTATCAAACTGCAAGTCGTGTGACGCTGCACCGCTCCTACAATCTGCATGACACCACTACTACACTGCACGCTGCATGACGCCTCTCTGTCGTTGCGCCAATGACGCATGACGCAAGCCGCATGACGCTTGACGCATGACAAGTATCAACGCATGATGACCCCAGACCCGACTCGGCCCGACCTGATCAAACCCGTGACTCGATAATCTTTTGAAGACAAACTGACCCGATTCGCCCGACCCGAAAGTCCCGAAACTCGAAATTACCCGAAACGAGATAATTGAAACCCGACCCGATCCAAACCCGAAAGACCCGAAACCCGAAAAATATCCGAAACTAGATAATTGAAAATCCGACCCGACTCGAACCCGAAAGACCCGAAACCCGACAATTATCAACCATGATGATCCGAGACCCGACCTGATCAGACTCGTGATCCGATAATTTTTTGAAGTCAAACTGACCCCATCCGAACCCGAACCCGCCCGACCCGCCCGACCCGCCCGATTTGCCACCTCTAAAAATTCATCGTTAGAAATTTAGAATATTCACAAAGACCCTTTGCCATTTAAGTCGGAGTGATAATCACAAAGCACCTCTCCCACAGACTTCTTTGCCATCTCTCTCTCTCTCTCTCTCTCTCTCTCTGAGAAAACCATGGCGATCAAACCATCTATAGCAAACCTAATAGACGAACTCACCTCTCTTTATCGCTCTCTACCACCACGACCCGGTATTGAAGAAGTGTTAGCGGCCATGTCTGTGATCGACTCCTCAAAGTCAGAAGAAGAGGCTAAACTGGGCGAACTGGAGAAAATGGCAAGGAGCCCTGAAGTACCAGAGGAGCTCTTTTTCATTTACAAAGAGGCGAAGAGGAATTGGATTTCTCTCATGGCGCTGGAGCAGAGGAAGGAGGCAGTGCATTTGGTGAATTTGGACAAGAGGCTCCAGTTGTTTGACGAATTGATTCAGAGAGCTTCTAAGACGGTGAACCCGAATGATGATGAGGTTGTTACAGTGAAATTCGAAGAGGTTGCGAAAAAGAAGGAAGAGATTAAAAAAGCTTTGAGCTTTACAGAAAAAGCATGGTATGGAAATGATTTGGAAGTTGACTCCTTCAAATCTGAGGTTTCTGAAGGTTCTCTCTCTCTCTCTCTCTCTCTCTTTCTCTCTACGCCGGTATATTATGAGATAATGGCTGTTCACAGGTATCATGTTGTCTGATATTCATAAGGTATATTATGAGATAATGGCTGTTCACAGGTATCATGTTGTCTGATATTTATCTTATGAATTTGCAATTCAATAGATTTATAAGGACTGGTGCGGTGCGGAGTAATGTTGAATTTTCCTTTTCTGGAATTTGTGCCATCTGAAATTAATAAGATCATGATCAATTGAGAAAATATGCAGCAACAAAGCCTTGTGCGCTCACTAACATAATGTCTAAAGCAGTGACTAGTGAAAGAAATTATTTTACAAAATCATCACAGTACGAGTTTAGTTGCTTCGCCAACCTTCTAGGTGTCTCTTCCAAGAAAGAGTGGAGTACCTAGTACCATAACCTTACAGACACCACTGGCTTAAAAATCAGCAGTCTTGACCTGACAATACTAGCATGTCAAATTACAGTATCACAACGTTAAATAACAGTAAATGCCCAGCTGGTACGACCTACTTCACAGAAAAAATGAAAAAAACAAGAAGCAAAAAGCAAACACAAAATCAGAAAGGTGGCTACATCCACAATAGAGAATTGCAAATGAATTCTAGTGCTCTGATGAGGTTGTTATTGCAGAACTTCTCGAAAAAATATAGTCTCATTTCTTCTCTGTATTTGCACTTTAAGAATATTAAAATCATCAATAATCTCTATTAGTTCAATCTTTCTAACTAATATATGAAAAATAAAAAAAATGCAGGATCCGGGGACCCAGAGAAGCTGAGCCTAATCGAAGTTGCAAGCATAATTGAATCTTCAGCCAAAAAAGAAACCAAGGTTTTGAACCTAAGGGGAAAATTGATGGACCAGATCGAATGGCTGCCATCCTCACTTGGTAAGTTGGAAGATACCACAGAACTAGACTTGTCAGAAAACAAAATTACAACCCTGCCAGCCTCCATCGGGAACCTCAAGTCCTTAATAAAAGTTGATTTGCACTCAAACCAGTTAACAAACCTACCTGAGTCATTTGGTGATCTGTGTAACCTGACGGAACTTGATCTGCATGCAAATCGCCTTGCATCACTTCCAAATACATTTGGAAAATTTGTAAATTTAATCGACCTTGACCTAAGCTCGAACAAATTTTCCTTTCTGCCTAATTCAATTGGTAATTTGATAAACTTGAAAAGATTAAATGTTGAGACAAATGAACTTGAAGAACTGCCATATACTATCGGGTCATGTGTTTCCTTAAGGGAGCTCCGATTAGATTTCAACCGATTGAAAGCTCTACCTGAGGCAGTTGGCAAGCTCGAGAAATTAGAAACCCTAACCCTGCACTATAATAGAATAAGAAGCCTCCCGACCACAATGTCATCACTTGCAAGTTTGAGGGAATTAGATGTGAGCTTTAACGAACTCGAATCTGTACCTGAGAGTCTCTGCTTGGTGACAAGTCTGGTGAGATTGAATGTTTCGAAGAACTTTGCGGACTTGCAGATGTTGCCTCGGTCAATTGGGAATCTAGAGATGTTAGAGGAGCTAGATATCAGTAGTGATCAGATACGGGTTTTGCCTGATTCATTTAGATTTTTGTCAAAGCTACGCATCTTTAGTGCCGACGAGACTCCTCTGGAGGTACCACCTAGAGAAATTGTCAAGTTGGGAGCTCAGGTATACTTATGTTCTTAATTTATTCAACTGTAAATTATCACCATGCTGTTTTTATTAATTACCTGAAATTTGAATTATTTGTTGAATTGCTATCTTGCAAGATACCGGTATAACTAGTTTGATGTTCCTTGGATTATGGAGCAAATCTTTCTATAAAATCAAGGATCTGAGAACATTCCTATGTAATCCATACTGGTATCTATCTCCGAATTCCTGTTGTATTTAAGTTTTTCGATTTTGTAATGTGTGTTGAGTTTACTCTGAGATTATGTGTAGGTTGGTAAGAGGGGGTTGTAGAATTTTTTTCGTCAGGGTATTCGATAAGGTGCATTTGGATGGGTGAGAATAGTACTAACCCAAGTTAGTGACTGTTCTGAATTGCTATTCCGTTTTTATAGGGCAGATAGCTATTCGGAATCTTAGCAAGCTAATTTGTGCTATTTATAGTTGGACTGGCAGCTATTCCTGATCGGTTGGGTTAGCCACTAACCCTTCTGACTCCTCATTTCATCCAAATGCACTGGGCCTATGGCAGTATATGTGATACAAACTGAACTTGGGTATTCTACTTTCCTTGCATTAGACAACTTTACTATGAACTTGGGTATTCGTGCTATTTGTAATTGAAATTTGGGTATTCAGTTGAATATCTAGTTTCCCACTTGGATCTGACACTGCCTTCGTAAATTAGTCCATGTATCAGCCTAGCTAGTTCTGTTTGGGTCCTATAGTAATAGTTTATATTGCTAAGAGGATCATCAACTTTATCATGTTCCTGTATGAGATTGTGTATTTTATAGGAGGATTAAAACACCCAGCAAACAATGATTTTTGTAGATGCTTATTACTTGATATCTTTTCAATACGTTAGGTTGTTGTTCAGTATATGGCTGATTTGGTTGCCTCAAGAGAAATAAGCAACAAGAAAAAGAAAGTCGGTGGATTCTGGTTCTGGATTTGTTCTTTGTTTCGGCCAATTAAGAAGAGCCAAGAAGTAAGATCCGCATCTGATATGGTCTAGGTTCCTACGCTTGTAATAGATCAGTATGCGCTGTGGTGTCATTCAAGGTGTTCATTCTAAAGGTTGAAGTTTACAATTTGAAGTGTTTTTCTGATATTTCTTTTGGGATAATTATATATGCATCCCTGATAAAACCAACGTATCATGTGCACCTGTAATATTACATCATATCGGAGGTATTTTTGTATTTTGCAGGGTATCTGTGATATTTGAGGTATAGTAGGGGTGGAGCACATGGTTTCTTCCACTTTTGTTGTTATTTTATTGTATTTATGAGTTGTAATAGCTGTGTACGTATCTCGATTTGTAAATTTGAAGTTGTACAGCTAATAGCTGTGTACGTATCTCGATTTGTAAATTTGAAGTTGTACAGCTCTTTTGTAGGACCAAGGAATGATCATGTTTTTCTTATTTCCTATTGTAAATTTAAGTTATACAGCTCTTTGAATTTCCTTTTATTCTTATTAATGTATAATATATGTGCAATAATTATTCAATGACATTTCATGTTTAATTTGTTTTTGATAAATTGCATATACCTATTCAGCTATTCTCTGCACTATTTGATAGCCTGGCGAGTACATATTACTTCTATGAGAAGTGAAAGGGATTTAGGCCGTTAATTTGAGGCTGTTTTGACCGATATATTTCGAGAAGATTCCGTGCTTCAGTTTGGTGTCTTTTAATTTGCTTTTTATGACAAATTGGATGTTTTCGAGCTCGTCTATATCTTCAAATTGAGCCGTGTTCTTAAATTTTTAAATCCTTCATTCTTAAAGTTAAAAAATTAGAATTTCTTAATCAGTAAATACTATAATACTGTAGAAAATTAATTAATTTTGATCAATGATTAATTTACGTTAAAATTTATAAACTCTAAAATAAAATTGTTAAATAAGAAATTTTGAAGCTTATTAAATAAGAAATTCATCTATATGACTATATATATCGAAAACTCATTTAAAAATTATCAGTTATGTTAGAAACTCTAAAAATTTGGAATGGAGAGCTGTTCAGGCGCAAATATTTTATTCGCAGGCTCACAGCATATATAGCGTGTAAAAGGATTAATTGAAATTTGGATCGTGCTGTGTAACCGCAGTACCCCAAAACGAATCAAAGCGGATGCACTCGGCCTTTAAAAGATAGCTGTCGAGATGGTCGTGTGATCCAACAAATATTTCCATTAGTTAAATGTATTCTGTGGGCAGTAGGAAAACCAGGTCTATTGTCTCTCATCGTGTTGTAGATAAGATTGCTGACTAATCATGTTAACATCCTATCCATTTTTTCTTAATTCAAGGGAGAATGCTAGTCAAAATACCAACTTTCAAAGCTCAAGTTAGTATCTCCAGCATGACATGTATAATTATTATACAATTATAATGAGGAAAAGATAATCTTCACAAATTATGACAGAAAATACAAGGCCAAATATGTCAAATTAGAATGCAATGCTTTTATTTCGTAATGAATTCAATTCCTAGTTAAAGGATCACAATTTATTGATTTGATCCAGCATTTACTATAAAACAAGAACCATCTGTTCTAGTACAACAAGCCTGATAAAATGAACTGGTTTTTATGATATTTAAATAACCCCTGATATCCATGCGCCATCTTCAAAGTTTAGAAATATATTTGGTGCTAGATCGGTGCCCCAAGGGAAGTTTCAAATCATCCCAGTTTGGATCTTCAATCTTTGAAAAATACATGTCAACAGATTGATCACCAATCAGCTCCAATTTAGATGGGGTCCACTACAAAAATTACGACAAATTAAACTTTGCGTCACTGTCTGGATAAACGTTTGAGAAATTACATGGAAAATATGGGTGGCAATTATTCTCCCTTTATTTCTACCTAAAGGGCAGAACCAGCAAGTTACCATGGATGATGGGTTAGAACCAGTGTGAAAGAGCATAGGACATACTGGAAACAACAATGTCTATTGCTTGATTTTTTTTTTTTTTTTTTACATATTCTTGCAGAGCAAGTTGCTACAAATATAAATTTGCCAACCCCGATACAAGGACCTCCACCCCAAATTTTTGTATACCAACTTAATTCTCAGAATTAGAGGGAGGAATCATCAAGATACTAATTTCTATGCCCTCCAGATGTCTCAAGTTTAGCATTACTCTGGATAAGAACAAATCGGTACTTACAAGCACCCTCAGAATTAGGCAAATTTTGTTAGATAATATTAAATAAAAGTAACATATTTCTAACCTTCGGATTTTTATCTTTGTCAAACAAAATAGCCCGGCAACCCTGCAATTACAATTCGCAAGTATTTTATTTTCTCATAAACATGAAGCTCAGAAAGAATAATAATGCCATCAATTCAGATATCCTTTGGAAAACTTATGTTTTACCTCAAAGAAATCCTTGCTGAAATCACCGCGCAAAACATGGCAGACCATTCTATACTCTCTCATCAAGCACTCGCCAACTGTTTGCATTCTCCCTATCCTTATCTGCATCAAAATAAATTAAACTTAGTACAATGAAAGAAAAATGGATAGATCAATACTGTTAAAATTAGTAATGAGAAGATTATAAGAACATTGGAGCATAGGTAACTGTTTTAGTTCTTATTCTTCCTTGTTTTCTTCTTTTTGAATAATGATTTACTGAAATGTTTTAAGTAAAAGAGAAGTCATAGGAAATTCTCAGAATATTTATTTTTATCCTAGTTATTTTTCAAAGAAAATAAAAAGACCAGCCCAAAACTCGCAGGGGTTGCATCAGTTACCTTTGTATAGAAAATAGAATAAATATTTAAAATTATAGCAGATACGTACTGATCTTAGGGATATCTTTAGACTGGTAGGTGAAGCCTTCTTAATTGACTCAATTGCTGCATGAAGCCATTTGTCCGGCACATCCAAAGCCTCTTTTTCCTTACAGATGGAGAAATAAATTATAAAAATCAACTTAGTTTAGATGGCCAAATGCATTTAGAAATAGTCTTAATACTTACAAGAGCTGATAAAATTTCTTCCACTGATCCCTTGGAGAAGCATTTGTTGATAATTTTCAACCTAAAATTACCGAAACATTTGACCATGCAAGAAAATATTGGAAATGCTAAGTTTGTTAGAGTGACCTAGAAAGAAATCCAGTTAAGAGTGGCGTAGAAAGAAATTCGTACCTGTTAAAAGCACTAGTCTCTTTCAATGGTACATCTTGAGAAAATTGATCAATGATTCCACAAACTGCGAAAGGGTCAGAGGTTGCTGACTTAACAAGAGCTTCCCCCAATGTAGCCAATTTCTGAGAACATAAAGCGAGCTTTCAGAAAGTCTTCTATTAATTATTCTACTCCCTAATATTAACTTTTATGTGAACATACTGTCGAATGTACAAAGTGTGTTGCAAGGCCACATGCAAGCATTTCAGACCCATCAAGCCTCACACCTGTTAAGCCAACATACTCACCTGGAAATAAAAATGATATATGAATGAATCAGTTAAGAAAATATAGGGGGTCAAAGATGGATTGGATACATGGATACCAGTTGTAGCAGAATGATGCAATCCCCAAAAATGGCTTAAGCTTAAATGCAGTCGTAATTTTTGACCGAAAAAGGTGCGATAATGATTCTAGGTTGGATGTCTCGGTTGTTTTTATAGAATTGCCAGTGTCGGCTGTTTATAGTTAAGTATGCGGGCAGAGATTTGTCTCGACTCATTTTTTGGTAACTTACGTGGTACCTGCTATACCATCTTAGTACCACCCAATACAGCAAAATAGGGGGTTAGACATTCACTGAGGAAGCTGATTGAATCATGGAGGCTAGCTACTATGGGTTTAGTTACGGTTTTCTATTTAGATACTTCATAAATTGGTTGTTTTCATTTTAATGAAATGGGTGCTTGACACTTGTTTTGAAAAAATATAAAATAATAAAGAGGGCAGCACGTGCACGTAGCTCCCGCTTGCGCTGGTCCTGGGAAGGGTCAGACCACTTTGGGATCTTTGTACACAGCTTTTCTCTGCATTTCTGCAAGAGGCTGTTTCCACGACTCGAACCCGTGACCTTCTAGTCACAAGGTGATAGCTTTACCGCTGCACCAAGGCTCCCTTTTCCATTTGAAGCGAACTTTTGAAAAAGTAGGTTAAGGAAAAGAAAAAAACCCATTCATTGTATATTGCTATTCTCAAAGTGACAGTAGAAGAAAATTACCCAAACATCCAGGGAGCCTTGATAAAAAATAAGAGGCACCTATATCAGGAAACAAACCCAGTGCTGTCTCTGGCATTGCAAAAACCTAAAAAATAGATTAAAGTGTGTTCAATATCAAGTTTTTACTAGGGAGTTAAATACCAGGAAGGTAGAGTTTGCTGCAATTTCATCAATATGTTAGCTTCTTTTCTTTGATTGCTTACAGGTAATTCACCAGCTATATATCAGGTATGGAGTTATGATATAAGCCTCAACTTGGGGGACATTCCATTGTTAGGTATATCAAATTCAGGTACAAACTGGAAAGCGTAGGTGCCATCGTGCCAGCCAGTATTGTGAACATATGATAAAACTACTAAATTATACTTTGCAACATCAGTCTTACCTCCATAAATAGAGAGACTGCATTCTTACAGGCGCTGAAATATCTAAAAAAGTAAGTTAAAAGAAAATTCTTACTGTTTTCTCCGTAACAACTCGAAATTTCCCGTGGATAGACACACCTACTCCACCTCCCATGCAAATCCCATCAAGGAGAGATACCTTCAGAAATGCAACAATAGCAGTGAGAAGATTAACATAGTTGAAGTTACAATAGAAGATGGTTTCCCCTTGTGATCCTATCCAACCTGAGGTTTGTTGTAAGTAGCTATAATGTAATTTAATGTAAATTCATCCCTGAAAAAATCAGCCCCAACAGTCCAATCAGCTGTTGCAAAGACCAAAAAGGCACATTAGAAATTATGAAATATAGACTATATTTACACATAATATATTATACTTATTAGTCAAATAAATACCGCGTGCAACTGCTGCCACATCACCTCCAGCACAAAATGCCCTCCCATTACCCTAAAACAAAGTATGCGCTTGTAAGTTAAGAAACAAAAGAAGTAACTGCACTGAAGAAATAAGAAAAGACAAGCTGAAAGGGCAATATAGTACCTTCAATATTAACAACTTTACATTAGGATCCTCTTTAAAGGCCTTGAAATTCTTCAACAACAGAGTAATCTGAGAAAATTTTAAGTATTAATATGTGATTGACTGTTCATATAGAGAGGGGTTACTGTTAGATATTGATGATACCATTGTATAAGAAAGCGCATTCAGTTGCCGAGGCCTGTTTAGAATTAATGTCCTTGCAAAACCTTTTTCTTCTACCAGAACCTACAAATGAGCAAAGATAAATGCATTTAAAATAAAAAGTACTATCTGGTACGGAGCAGCCAGTCGACTAAATTAAGGCTTAAGACTTGATTTGAGCTATAAAATTAATCAGAACAAAAGTTGATCCATTAAAGGAGGTCTTTGTTTATGAGGCTTAACAACACATATATGTTCGAAATAAACAAATAACATAGTAAGCATGAGCAATTTCAAAAGGCCAGATTCAACTTATGGAAATGGCTTGGACAATTTAATCAATGTGTTATAACTACTATTAGCATTATTACCATGAGGCAACCCATCCGAACCTTCAACGGAGATACTAAAAAATGTTCTGTTCTGATGTATGCAATTTATGGAGTTCTCGCTTAGAATAAAACTCAGTTGGTCTTTAAGAGACTTAACCAACACCGTTCTAATCTATTGCTGCTTATAATCTCACTAATTCGTACTCAGGTTTCTCCTTTAAACTGTAGCCCAAAACAAAAAGTTCATTATTATAAGTTCTTGGTGACAACAAATAAATTCGTAAAGTTATTGGTGAAAGTACCTGATCAGCATCGTTGGCATTTGCTAGCTTAGTCGCCATCAGAGAAACTATAAGGGCTTCTCAAAACCTGACAAAAAGAAAAGAAAAGAAAAACTTGATCCGATAAGAACGAGAGGAGGCGTACGAAATTAGCAAGTAAATAAGAGGTGAATAATTTCAGAAATAAACAAAGGGAAAAGCTGATAACTCTCACCTCACCTAGGTATGTGATGCGCAACAGCGCAAGGAGCCGAGAGAGCACGAGCTCTCTATTCTTTTTATTTCGGTTTGTTATTTTGTTGTTATTTTCTTCGATTTTTCTTTCTATATTTAGTAGTGCTCAGTGAGTAGAGCTGTAGAGAAGAGAAGAAGGTCACGGCTGTTTCGATCCATTTAGGTTCTGGCACAGAGGCGATTACAAGCACAACGTCATTTTGACTGAACTGGGACCCAATGTCAGTCGATCAATAGCTTCCTAAGACCATGCTACAAGACCATGTAGAATTACTCGGTAATCTGACTGATCGGAATCAAGTTTGGTCGAGAATTAATAGATTTTAGTGGAATATACTGGAATATAGTTGATTTGAGTTCAATTCACAGTTCAATTTTCCTGATCGGAACGGGATGATGGTATGGCTTATAATGGATGATGGATGGGTTACATTTTATGTATAGTTCAGTTCGTTTACGAGTTAAATTTTGTGATTAAATTAAGTTTATAATTTTTTATTAATATTTAATTCATGTTCAGTTCATCTTATAATCAAATTGTGTCCAATATTTACTCATAAGCTAATCACGTGGGTCTGATTCTGAACACCACGGTGTCTATTCCACCTTAAATGAAAGTTATTTCATCACTATATTGAATAACTTAGGTTTAGATTCGTGTTTCTCTCTGCGAATACATTATTTTTCTATTTGTGAAAAAGAGAGTTAGAAATTAGTTATTTATTAAGATTTTTTAACATATTTGCATTTAATCTCACATTGAGCTCGTAATTAGTTCACAATTTGTCAAAATTAGTTCAATTCAATTTTAGCAATTAGACTTAGATTGAACTTCAACAAAGACAAAAAAAATAGTTCATTCCATAAATATTTAATAGTGTTCATCATGTTTTATTCATAAACCATCATGTTCATTAGCAACCCTAAATGATGGATAAAAGAGTTGACTTTTGAAAATTTTAGATGTCACAGGAACTCGCAGCGTGGCTACGCTACGTCTTTAAAGATATTTTTTTGTGTTAAATAATGTATAATTTTACATAAAAACATACATGTATCATACAATAATTTGAACTTAAAATAATATTTCACGAACAAAACCAAAAAAACCAAGAGCATAGAGAATTAATAATTATGACGTCTTTATTCGATCATACAAATACATGTAATAATCGATAATGAGAATATATATGATCATAATGTAATGCATGTGGTCGTTATTATCATACGTGTAAATAATTAATATATAGTCTCAAGCTAGGTTGTCCGGAAACTCCAAAATCATGCCGCACCGCGTATCGGATACGTATTCGATGCGGATACGGGTGCGATACGCATCGGATACTCCACGTGGCGTATCGTATTATTTTAATATTGGGATATGGTAGGATACGGCAAGAATACGGCACAGGATACGGGAGGATACGGCTGGGATACTTTTTAGTGCGCAACGGTCAGTATTTTGGTCATAAGTCCTTCATCCGAACTCCGATTATGCTGATTCAAAGTGCGTTGAAAAGCTAAGAAAGAACTTTATAATCTTGGCTTATCATCTAGGATATTTTATCTCTTGATTCCTACAAAATATACTAAACTAGAGCAGTATCTTGAATTCTTACAAAACAAACTTAATTTAATCTTAATTACATCTAAAACCTACATAGCAATATATATCATTATTTAGAACAAAATACTGGATAACATACATCTATAGTGGTAGTTGAATGTAAACAAAATCAAACATTTTAATATATAATGTGATTTTTTTATTATTCTATATATACTCCCGTATCCTATTTTTTTTTAAAATGGCGTATCCCCGCACCCGCATCGTATCGGATACAATATCCGCACCCGCACTCGCACCCGCACTCGCACCCATGCAACATAGGTCTCAAGTCATTTTCAGTTTCTATTAGAGATTCAATTAATATGTTATGTATCAATTAAGACATCAATTTGATTCTTAAATGAAGTACTTGAAGAAGAAACACTTCTCATAGTAGGCTATGATGCTTTGTGGTATTTTCTTGAATGTTTACCATCTATTAATGACGTACTCAAATCAGAAACACTTCTCGCAGCAGGATAAGATGCTTCGTGGTATTTTCTTGAATGTTTACCACCAATAAATGAAGTAATCAGATATGAAGCGCTTAGATTGGTATTTTACGCTTCTTCAGGGTGGTATCTTGAAAGATTTGGAGTTCTATTGAAAGGTTACCACCCATAAATGAAGTACTCTGATTAGAAACACTTCTCGTATAAGGATAAGATGTTTTGTGGTGTTTTCTTGAATGTTTATCATCCATAAATTAAGTACTCAGACATGAAGCATTTAGATTGGTATTCTACGCTTCTTCGTGTTGATTTTCTGAAAGGTTTAGAGTTTTCTTGAAGTTTACCACCTATAAATGAAGTACTCGGATTAGAAACACTTTTCGTAGCATGATAAGATGATTTGTGGTGTTTTCTTCAATGTTTACCACCCATAAATGAAGTAATCAGATATGAAGCACTTAATGTGGTATTTTATTCTTTTTCTTAGTGGTTTCAAGAAATGTTACCACACTTAAGTGAAGTACTCGAAGAAGAAACACTTCTCGTAGTAGGCAAAGATGCTTTGTGGTGTTTTCTTGAATTTTTACCATTCATTAATTAAGTACTCAGCTCAAAAACACTCTTCGTAGCAGGACAAGATGCTTTGTGGTATTTTTCTTGAATGTTTACCACCCATATATGAAGTACTTAAACATGAAGCATTTAGAGTGGTATTCTATGCTTTTTCGCGATAGTTTCCTGAAAGATTTGGAGTTTTCTTGAATGTTTACCACCCATAAATGAAGTACTTGGATCAGAAAAACTTCTTGTAGCATGATAAGATGTTTTGTGGTGTTTTCTTAAACGTTTACCACCCATAAATTAAGAACTCAGACATGAAGCACTTAGATTGGTATTCTGCTCTTCTTCGTTGTGGTTCCAAGAAAGGTTACCGTACTTAAATGAAGTACTCGAAGAAGAAACACATCTCGTAGTAGGATATGATGCTTTGTGGCGTTTTCTTGAATGTTTACCACCCATTAATAAAGTACTTAATTCAGAAACACTTCTCGTAGTAGGATAGGATACTTTGTGGTGTCATCTTGAATGTTTACCACCCATAAATGAAGTAATCAGATATGAAGCGCTTAGATTGATATTCTACGCTTCTTCGTGGTGGTTTTCTGAAAGATTTGGAGTTCTCTTGAAAGGTTGCCACCCATAAATGAAGTACTCTAATCAGAAACACTTCTAGTATAAGGATAAGATGTTATGTGGTGTTTTCTTGAATGTCTACCACTCATAAATTAAGTACTCAGACATGAAGCATTAGATTGATATTCTATGCTTCTTCGTGGTGGTTTTCTGAAAGGTTTGGAGTTTTCTTGAAAGTTTACAACCCATAAATGAAGTACTCGGATTAGAAACACTTCTCGTAGCATCATAAGATGCTTTGTGGAGTTTTCTTGGATGTTTACCACACTTACGTGAAGTACTCAGACATGAAGCACTTAATGTGGTATTCTATGCTTCTTCTTAGTAGTTTCAAGAAAGTTTACCACACTTACGTGAAGTACTCGAAGAAGAAATACTCCTCTTAGTAGGCTAAGATGCTTTGTGGCATTTGATTGAAATTTTACCACCCATTAATGAAGTACTCAGCTCGGAAACACTCTTTGTAGCAGGATAATATGCTTTGTGGTATTTTTTTTTAATGTTTACCACTCATAAATAAACTACTCAGACATGAAGCTCCTTGTGGTATTTTTCTTGAATGTTTACCACAATAAATGAAGTACTCAGACATGAAGCACTTTGATTGGTATTCTGTGCTTCTTCGTGGTGGTTTCTTGAAACTTTTGGAGTTTTCTTGAATGTTTACCACCCATAAATGAAGTACATGGATTAGAAAAACTTCTAATAGCATGATAAGATGCTTTGTGGTGTTTCTTGAATTTTAACCACCCATAAATTAAGAACTCAGACATGAAGCACTTAAATTGGTACTTTGCGCCTTTTCGTGGTGGTTTCAAGAAAGGTTACCACACTTAAATGAAGTACTCGAAGAAGAAACAAATCTTGTAGTAGGCTATGATGCTTTGTGGTGTTTTCTTGAATGTTTACCACCCATTAATGAAGTACTCAGATCTGAAACACTACTCGTAGCAGGATAAGATGCTTTGTGGTGTTATCTTGAATGTTTACCTCCCATAAATGAAGTAATCAGATGTGAAGCACTTAGAGTTGTACTCTACGCTTCTTCGTGGTGGTTTCCTGAAATCCCTGGAGTTTTCTTGAAAGTTTACCAACCATAAATGAAGTACTCGGATCAGAAACACTTCTCGTAGCATGATAAGATGCTTTGTGGTGTTTTCTTGAATGTTTACCACCCATAAATGGAGTAATCAGACATGAAGCACTTGGATTGGTATTCAATGCTATTCGTGGGTGTTTCAAGAAAGGTTATCACGCTTAAAAGAAGTACTCGAAGAAGAAACACATCTAGTAGTAGGCTATGATGCTTTGTGGTGTTTTCTTGAATGTTTACCACCCATTAAAGAAGTACTTAGATCAGAAACACTTTCGTAGCAGGATATGATGATTTGTGGCGTTTTCTTGAATGTTTACCACCCATAAAATAAGTAATCAAATATGAAGCACTTTGATTGGTATTCTACGCTTATCCGTGGTGGTTTCCTGTAAAATTTGGAGTTCTCTTCAAAGGTTACCACCCATAAATGAAGTACTCTGATCAGAAATACTTCTCATTGTAGTTATGATGCTTTATGGTGTTTTCTTGAATGTTTACCACCCATTAATGAAGTACTCATATCAGAAACACTTCTCGTAGCTGGATAGAATGCTTTGTGGTGCTTTCTTGAATGTTTACCACCCATAAATGAAGTAATCAGGCATGAAGTACTTGGAGTGGTATTCTATGCTCCTTTGTGGTGGTTTCAAGAAAGTTACCACAATTATGTGAAGTCCTCGAAGAGGGAACACTTCTCGTACTAAGCTAAGATGCTTTGTGGTGTTATCTTGAAAGGTTAACACCCATAAATAACATACTCTGATTAGAAACACTTCTCGTAGCATGATAAGATTCTTTGTGGTGTTTTCTTGAATGTTAACCACCCATAAATGAAGCAATCAAACTTGAAACACTTAATGTGGTATTCTACGCTTCTTCGTGGTGGTTTCAAGAAAGGTTACCACACTTAAATGAAGTACTCGAAGAAGAAACACATCTCGTAGTAGGTTATGAAGATTTGTGGTGTTTTCTTGAATGTTTACAACCCAGTAATGAAGTACTAAGATCAGAAATACTTCTCGTAGTTTGATAGCATGCTTTGTGGTGTTTTCCCTAATGTTTACCATCCATAAATGAATAACTCAGATGAAAAACACTTCTTCTAGCATGATAAGATGCTTTGTGGTGTTTTCTTGAATGTTTACCCATAAATGAAGTAATCAGACATGAAATGCTTAAAGTAGTATTTTACGCTACTTCGTTGTGGTTTCGTGAAAAGCTTGGAGTTCTCTAGAAAGGTTATCACCCGTAAATGAAGTACTTTGGTCTGAAACACTTCTCGTATAAGGATAAGATGTTTTGTGCTGTTTTCTTAAATGTTTACCACCCATTAAGTACTCAGACACGAAGCACTTAGACTGGTATTCTACGCTTCTTCTTGGTGGTTTCCTAAAAGGTTTCGAGTTTTCTTGAAAGTTTACCACGCACAAATGAAGTACTCGGATTAGAAACACTCCTCGTAGCATGATAAGATGCTTTGTGGTATTTTCTTGAATGTTAACCAACCATAAATGAAGTAATCAGACATGAAGCATTTAATGTGGAATTCTACACTTCTTCGTGGTGGTTTCAAGAAAGGTTGCCACACTTAAATGAAGTACTCGTAGAAGAAACACATCTCGTAGTAGGCTATGAAGCTTTGTGGTGTTTTCTTGAATGTTTACCACCCATTAATGAAGTAATAAGATCAGAAACACTTCTCGTAGCTGAATAGAATGCTTTGTGGTGTTTTCTTGAATGTTAACCACCCATAAATTAATAACTCAAACATGAAGCACTTAGATTGGTATTCTACGCTTCTTCATGGTGGTTTCAAGAAAGGTTACCACACTTAAATGAAGTACTCGAATAAGAAACACATCTCATAGTAGGCTATGATGCTTTGTGGTGTTTTCTTGAATGGTTACCATCCAATAATGAAGTACTCAGATCATAAACACTTCTCGTAGCAGGATATAATGCTTTGTGGTGTTTTCTTGAATGTTTACCTTCCATAAACGAAATAATCGATATGAAGCACTTATAGTGGTACTCTACGCTTCTTCTTGGTGGTTTCTTGAAAGGTTTGGAGTTTTCTTGAAAGTTTACCACTCATAAATCAAGTACTCGAATTAGAAACACTTCTCGTAGCATGATAAGATGATTTGTGGTGTTTTCTCGAATATTTACCACCCATAAATGAATTAATCAGACATGAAGCTGTTAATGTGGTATGCTGTGGTTCTTCTTAGTGATTTCAAAAAAGGATACCACACTTAAGTGAAGTACTCGAAGAAGAAATACTTCTCGTAGTAGGTTAAGATGTTTTTTGGTGTTTTATTGAACGTTTACCACCCATAAATGAAGTACTCAGACATGAAGCACTTAGATTGGTATTCTACGCTTCTTCATGATGGTTTCCTGAAACTTTTGGAGTTTTCTTGAATGTTTTCCACCCACAAATGAAGTACTTGGATCAGAAAAACTTCTAATAGCAAGATAAGATACTTTGTGGTGTTTTCTTGAACGTTTACCACCCATAAATTAAGAACTCAGATATGAAGCACTTAGATTGGTATTTTGCACTTCTTCGTAAGGGTTTGAAGAATGGTTACCACACATAAATGATGTAATCGAAGAAGAAACACAACTCGTAGTAGGTTATGATGCTTTGTGGTGTTTCTTGAATGTTTACCACCAATTAATGAAGTACTAAGATCTGAAACACTTCTCGTAACATGATAAGATGCTTTGTGTTGTTTTCTTAAATGTTAACCACCCATAAAAGGAGTAATCAGACATGAAGCACTTAGTGGTATTCTATGGTCTTCGTAGGCGTTTCAAGAAAGGTTATCACGCTTATATGAAGTACACGAAGAAGAAACACATCTAGTAGTAGGCTATTATGTTTTGTGGTGTTTTCTTGAATGTTTACCACCCAATAATGAAGTACTTAGATCAGAAACACTTTTGTAGCAGGATAAGATGATTTTTTGAGTTTTCTTGAATATTTACCACCCATAAATGAAGTACTCTAATCAGAAATACTTCTCATAGTAGTTTTGATGCTTTATTGTGTTTTTTCTTGAATGTTTAGCACCCATTAATGAAGTACAAAGATCAGAAACACTTCTCTTAGCTGGATAGGATGCTTTGTGGTGTTTTCTTGAATGTTTACCGCCCATAAATGAAGTAATCAGACATAAAACACTTGGAGTGCTATCTATGCCCCTTCGTGGTGGTTTCAAGAAAGTTACCACACTTATGTGAAGTACACGAAGAAGGAACAATTCTCGTAGTAGGATAAGAAACATTGTGGTGTTCTCTTGAAAGGTTAACACCCATAAATGAAGTACTAAGATCAGAAACACTTCTCGTAGTTGGATAAGATGCTTTGTGGTGTTTTCTTGAATGTTTACCACCCATAAATGAATTACTCAGATAAAAAACACATCTCCTAGCATGATAAGATGCTTTGTGGTGTTTTCTTGAATATTTACCACCCATAAATGAATTAATCAGACATGAAGCTGTTAATGTGGTATGCTGTGGTTCTTCTTAGTGATTTCAAAAAAGGATACCACACTTAAGTGAAGTACTCGAAGAAGAAATACTTCTCGTAGTAGGCAAAGATGTTTTTTGGTGTTTTCTTGAATGTTTACCACCCATAAATAAAGTACTCAGACATGAAGCACTTAGATTGGTATTCTACGCTTTTTCATGATGGTTTCCTGAAACTTTTGGAGTTTTCTTGAATGTTTACCACCCAATAATGATGTACTTGGATCAGAAAAACTTCTAATAGCAAGATAAGATACTTTTTGGTGTTTTCTTGAACGTTTACCACCCATAAATTAAGAACTCAGACATGAAGCACTTATATTGGTATTTTGCACTTCTTCCTGCTGGTTTGAAGAAAGGTTACCACACTAACATGAAGTAGTCGAAGAAGAAACACAACTCGTAGTAGGTTATGATGCTTTGTGGTGTTTTATTGAATGTTTACCACCCATTAATGAAGTACTCAGATCTGAAACAGTTCTCGTAGCATGATAAGATGCTTTGTTGTATTTTCTTTAATGTTTACCACCCATAAATGGAGTAATCATACATGAAGCACTTGGAGTGGTATTCTATGCTCTTCGTAGGGGTTTCAAGAAAGGTTATCACGCTTAAATGAATTACTCGAAGAAGAAACACATCTAGTAGTAGGCTATTATGCTTTGTGGTGTTTTCTTGAATGTTTACCACCCAATAAAGAAGTACTTAGATCAGAAACACTTTTGTAGCAGGATAGGATGATTTCTGGCGTTTTCTTGAATATTTACCACCCATAAATGTACTCTGATCAGAAATACAACTCATAGTAGTTTTGATGCATTATGGTGTTTTCTTGAATGTTTAGCACCCATTAATGAAGTACTCAGATCAGAAACACTTCTCGTAGCTGGATAGGATTCTTTGTGGTGTTTTCTTGAATGTTTACCACCCATAAATGGAGTAATCAGACATAAAGCACTTGGAGTGCTATTCTATGCCCCTTCGTGGTGGTTTCAAGAAAGTTACCACAATTATGTGAAGTACACGAAGAAGAACACTTCTCGAAGTAGGATAAGAAGCATTGTGGTGTTCTCTTGAAAGGTTAACACCCATAAATAAAGTACTCTGATCAGAAACACTTCTCGTAGCAGGATAAGATGCGTTATGGTGTTTTCTTGAATGTTTACCACACATAAATAAAGTACTAAGATCAGAAAAACTTTTGTAGCAGGATAGGATGATTTCTAGTGTTTTCTTGAATATTTACCACCCATAAATGAAGTACTCTGATCAGAAATACTTCTCATAGTAGTTATGATGCTTTATGGAGTTTTCTTGAATGTTTAGCACCCATTAATGAAGTACTCAGATCAGAAACACTTCTCGTAGCTGGATAGGATGCTTTGTGGTGTTTTCTTGAATATTTATCACCCATAAATGAAGTAATCAGACATAAAGCACTTGGAGTGCTATTCTTACTCCTTCGTGGTGGTTTCAAGAAAGTTACCATACTTTTGTGAAGTACACGAAGAAGGAACACTTCTCGTAGTAGGATAAGATGCATTGTGGTGTTCTCTTCAAAGGTTAACACCCATAAATAAAGTTCTCCGATCAGAAACACTTCTCATAGAAGGATAAGATGCGTTGTGGTGTTTTCTTGAATGTTTACCTCCCATAATTGAAGTAATCAGACATGAACCACTTGGAGTGGTATCCTATGCTTCTTTGTGATGGTTTCAAGAAAGGTTACAACGCTTAAATGAAGTATTCGAAAAAGAAACACATTTCATAGTTGGGTATGATGCTTTGTGGTGTTTTCTTGAATGTTTACCACACATAAATAAAGTACTAAGATCAGAAACACTTCTCGTAGTAGGATAAGATGCTTTGTGGTGTTTTCCCTAATGTTTACCACCCATAAATGAATTACTCAGATCATAAACACTTCTCCTAGCATAATAAGATGCTTTGTGGTGTTTTCTTGAATGTTTACCCATAAATGAAGTAATCAGACATGAAACGCTTAGAGTAGTATTTTACGCTTCTTCGTTGTTGTTTCGTGAAAGGCTTGGAGTTCTCTTGAATGGTTACCACCCATAAATGAAGTACTCTGATCCGAAACACTTCTCGTATAAGGATAAGATGTTTTGTGGTGTTTTCTTAAATGTTTACCACCCATAAACTAAGTACTCAGACACGAAGCACTTATACTGGTATTCTACGGTTCTTTGTGGTGGTTTCCTAAAAGGTTTCGAGTTTTCTTGAAAGTTTACAACGCACAAATGAAGTACACGGATTAGAAACACTCCTCGTATCATGATAAGATGCTTTGCGGTATTTTCTTGAATGTTAACCAACCATAAATGAAGTAATCAGACATGAAGCATTTAATGTGGAATTCTACGCTTCTTCTTGGTGGTTTGAAGAAAGGTTACCACACTTAAATGAAGTACTCGAATAAGAAACGCATCCCGTAGTAGGCTATGAAGCTTTGTGGTGTTTTCTTGAATGTTTACCACCCATAAATTAATTAATCAGACATGAAGCTCTTATGTGGTATTCTATGCTTCTTCTTAGTGATTTAAAAAAAGGTTACCACACTTAAGTGAAGTACTCGAAGAAGAAACACTTCTCGTAGTAGGCTAAGATGCTTTTTTGTGTTTTCTTGAATGTTTACCACCCATAAATAAAGTTGTCAGACATGAAGCACTTAGATTGGTATTCTACGCTTCTTCATGATGGTTTCCTGAAACTTTTGGAGTTTTCTTGAATGTCTACCACCCATAAACGAAGTAAGATCAGAAAAACTTCTAATAGCATGATAAGATACTTTGTGGTGTTTTCTTGAACGTTTACCACCCATAAATTAAGAACTCAGACATGAAGCACTTAGATTGGTATTTTGCACTTCTTTGTGGTGGTTTGAAGAAAGGTTACCACACTTAAATGAAGTAGTCGAAGAAGAAACACAACTCGTAGAAGGCTATGATGCTTTGTGGTATTTTCTAGAATGTTTACCACCCCTTAATGAAGTACTCAGATCTGAAACACTTCTCGTAGCATGATAAGATGCTTTGGTGTGTTTTCTTTAATGTTTACCACCCACAAACGGAGTAATCTGACAAAAAGCACTTGGAGTGGCGTTCTATGCTCTTCGTAGGGGTTTCAAGAAAGGTTATCACGCTTAAATGAAGTACTCGAAGAAAAACACATCTAGTAGTAGGCTATTATGCTTTGTGGTGTTTTCTTGAATGTTTACCACCCAATAAAGAATTACTTAGATCATAAACACTTTTGTAGCAGAATAGGATTATTTCTGGCGTTTTCTTGAATATTACCACCCATAAATGAAGTACTCTGATCAGAAATACTTCTCATAGTAGTTATGATGCTTTATGGTGTTTTCTTGAATGTTTAGCACCCATTAATGAAGTACTCATATCAGAAACACTTCTCGTAGCTGGATATGATGCTTTGTGGGGTTTTCTTACAACCCATAAATGAAGTAATCAGACATAAAGCACTTGGAGTGCTATTCTATGCTCCTTCGTGGTGGTTTCAAGAAAGTTACCACACTTATTTGAAGTACACGAAGAAGGAACACTTCTCGTAATAGGATAAGAAGCATTGTGGTGTTCTCTGGAAAGGTTTACACCCATAAATAAAATACTCTGATCAGAAACACTTCTCGTAGCAGGATAAGATGCGTTGTGGTGTTTTCTTGAATGTTTACCTCCCATAATTGAAGTAATCAGACATGAAGCACTTGGAGTGCTATTCTATGCTCCTTCGTGGTGGTTTCAAGAAAGTTACCACACTTATTTGAAGTACACGAAAAAGGAACACTTCTCGTAATAGGATAAGAAGCATTGTGGTGTTCTCTGGAAAGGTTTACACCCATAAATAAAGTACTCTGATTAGAAACACTTCTCGTAGCAGGATATGATGCGTTGTGGTATTTTCTTGAATGTTTACCACCCATAATTGAAGTGATCAGACATGAAACACTTGGAGTGGTATCCTATGCTTCTTTGTGATTGTTTCAAGAAAGGTTACAACGCTTAATTGAAGTATTCGAAAAAGAAACACATTTCATAGTTTGGTATGATGCTTTGTAGTGTTTTCTTGAATGTTTACCACACATAAATGTACTAAGACCAGAAACACTTCTCATAGTTGGATAAGATGTTTTGTGGTGTTTTCTTGAATGTTTACCACCCATAAATGAATTACTCAGATCAAAAACACATCTCCTAGCATGATAAGATGCTTTGTGGTGTTTTCTTGAATGTTTACCCATAAATGAATTAATCAGACATGAAACGCTAAGAGTAGTATTTTACGCTTCTTCGTTGTGGTTTCGTGAAAGGCTTGAAGTTCTCTTGAAAGCTTACCATCCATAAATGAAGTACTATGATCTGAAACACTTCTCGTATAAGGATAAGATGTTTTGTGGTGTTTTCTTAAATTTTACCATCCATAAACGAAGTACTCAGACACGAAGCACTTAGACTGGTATTCTACACTTCTTCGTGGTGGTCTCCTGAAAGGTTTCGAGTTTTCTTGAAAGTTTACAACACACAAATGAAGTACTCGGATTAGAAACACTCCTCGTAGCATGATAAGATGCTTTGTGGTGTTTTCTTGAATGTTAACCAACCATAAATGAAGTAATCAGACATGAAGCATTTGATTTGTACAATTCTACGCTTCTTCGTGGTGGTTTCAAGAAAGATTACCACACTTAAATGAAGTACTCGAAAAAGAGACGCATCCCGTAGTAGGCTATGAAGCTTTGTGGTGTTTTCTTGAATGTGTACCACCCATTAATGAAGTACTCAGATCAGAAACACTTCTCGTAGCTGGATAAAATGCTTTGTGGTGTTTTCTTGAACGTTTACCACCCATAAATTAAGAACTCAGACATGAAGCACTTAGATTGGTACTTTGCACTTCTTCGTGGCGGTTTGAAGAATGTTTACCACACTTAAATGAAGTACTCGAAGAAGAAACACACCTCGCAGTAGGCTATGATGCTTTGTGGTGTTTTCTTGAATGGTTACCACCCATTAATGAAGTACTCAGATCAGAAACACTTCTCGTAGCAGGATAGAATGCTTTGTGGTGTTTTCTTGAATGTTTACCTCCCATAAATGAAATAATCAGATATGAAGCACTTAGAGTGGTACTCTACGCTTGTTCTTGGTGGTATTCTGAAAGGTTTGGAGTTTTCTTGAAAGTTTACCACTCATAAATGAAGTACTCGGATTAGAAACACTACTCGTAGCATGATAAGATGATTTGTGGTGTTTTCTTGAATGTTTACCACCCATAAATGAATTAATCAGACATGAAGCACCTCATGTGGTATTCTATGCTCTTCGTAGGGGTTTCAAGAAAGGTTATCACGCTAAAATGAAGTACTCGGAGAAGAAACACATCTAGTAGTAGGCTATTATGCTTTTTGGTGTTTTCTTGAATGTTTACCACCCAATAAAGAAGCACTAAGATCAGAAACACTTTTGTAGCAGGATATGATGGTTTCTAGTGTTTTCTTGAATATTTACCACCCATAAATGAAGTACTCTGATCAGAAATACTTCTCATAGTAGTTATGATGCTTTATGGAGTTTTCTTGAATGTTTAGCACCCATTAATGAAGTACTCAGATCAGAAACACTTCTCGTAGCTGGATAGGATGCTTTGTGGTGTTTTCTTGAATATTTATCACCCATAAATGAAGTAATCAGACATAAAGCACTTGGAGTGCTATTCTTACTCCTTCGTGGTGGTTTCAAGCAAGTTACCAAACTTTTGTGAAGTACACGAAGAAGGAACACTTCTCGTAGTAGGATAAGATGCATTGTGGTGTTCTCTTCAAAGGTTAACACCCATAAATAAAGTTCTCCGATCAGAAACACTTCTCATAGAAGGATAAGATGCGTTGTGGTGTTTTCTTGAATGTTTACCTCCCATAATTGAAGTAATCAGACATGAACCACTTGGAGTGGTATCATGTGCTTCTTTGTGATGGTTTCAAGAAAGGTTACAACGCTTAAATGAAGTATTCGAAAAAGAAACACATTTCATAGTTGGGTATGATGCTTTGTGGTGTTTTCTTGAATGTTTACCACACATAAATAAAGTACTAAGATCAGAAACACTTCTCGTAGTAGGATAAGATGCTTTGTGGTGTTTTCCCTAATGTTTACCACCCATAAATGAATTACTCAGATCATAAACACTTCTCCTAGCATGATAAGATGCTTTGTGGTGTTTTCTTGAATGTTTACCCATAAATGAAGTAATCAGACATGAAACGCTTAGAGTAGTATTTTACGCTTCTTCGTTGTTGTTTCGTGAAAGGCTTGGAGTTCTCTTGAATGGTTACCACCCATAAATGAAGTACTTTGATCCGAAACACTTCTCGTATAAGGATAAGATGTTTTGTGGTGTTTTCTTAAATGTTTACCACCCATAAACTAAGTACTCAGACACGAAGCACTTATACTGGTATTCTACGGTTCTTTGTGGTGGTTTCCTGAAAGGTTTCGAGTTTTCTTGAAAGTTTACAACGCACAAATGAAGTACACGGATTAGAAACACTCCTCGTATCATGATAAGATGCTTTGCGGTGTTTTCGTGAATGTTAACCAACCATAAATGAAGTAATCAGACATGAAGCATTTAATGTGGAATTCTACGCTTCTTCTTGGTGGTTTGAAGAAAGGTTACCACACTTAAATGAAGTACTCGAATAAGAAACGCAACCCGTAGTAGGCTATGAAGCTTTGTGGTGTTTTCTTGAATGTTTACCACTCATAAATTAATTAATCAGACATGAAGCTCTTATGTGGTATTCTATGCTTCTTCTTAGTGATTTCAAAAAAAGTTACCACACTTAAGTGAAGTACTCGAAGAAGAAACACTTCTCGTAGTAGGCTAAGATGTTTTTTTTGTGTTTTCTTGAATGTTTACCACCCATAAATAAAGTTGTCAGACATGAAGCAATTAGATTGGTATTCTACGCTTCTTCATGATGGTTTCCTGAAACTTTTGGAGTTCTCTTGAATGTCTACCACCCATAAACGAAGTAAGATCAGAAAAACTTCTAATAGCATGATAAGATACATTGTGGTGTTTTCTTGAACGTTTACCACCCATAAATTAAGAACTCATATATACACTTAGATTGGTATTTTGCACTTCTTTGTGGTGGTTTGAAGTAGGTTACCACACTTAAATGAAGTAGTCGAAGAAGAAACACAACTCGTAGAAGGCTATGATGCTTTGTGGTGTTTTCTAGAATGTTTACCACCCCGTAATGAAGTACTCAGATCTGAAACACTTCTCGTAGCAAGATAAGATGCTTTGGTGTGTTTTCTTTAATGTTTACCACCCACAAATGGAGTAATCTGACAAGAAACACTTCTCGTAGTAGGCTAAGATGTTTTTTGTGTTTTCTTGAATGTTCACCACCCATAAATAAAGTTGTCAGACATGAAGCACTTAGATTGGTATTCTACGCTTATTCATGATGGTTTCCTGAAACTTTTGGAGTTTTCTTGAATGTCTACCACCCATAAACGAAGTAAGATCAGAAAAACTTCTAATAGCATGATAAGATACTTTGTGGTGTTTTCTTGAACGTTTACCACCCATAAATTAAGAACTCAGACATGAAGCACTTAGATTGGTATTTTGCACTTTTTTGTGGTGGTTTGAAGAAAGGTTACCACACTTAAATGAAGTAGTCGAAGAAGAAACACAACTCGTAGAAGGCTATGATGCTTTGTGGTGTTTTCTAGAATGTTTATCACCTCGTAATGAAGTACTCAGATCTGAAACACTTCTCGTAGCATGATAAGATGCTTTGTTGTGTTTTCTTTAATGTTACCACCCACAAATGGAGTAATCTGACAAAAAGCACTTCGAGTGGCGTTCTATGCTCTTCGTAGGGGTTTCAAGAAAGGTTATCACGCTTAAATGAAGTATTCGAAGAAGAAACACATCTAGTAGTAGGCTATTATGCTTTGTGGTGTTTTCTTGAATGTTTACCACCCAATAAAGAAGTACTTAGATCATAAACACTTTTGTAGCAGAATAGGATGATTTCTAGTGTTTTCTTGAATATTTACCATCCATAAATGAAGTACTCTGATCAAAATACTTCTCATAGTAGTTATGATGCTTTATGGTGTTTGCTTGAATGTTTAGCACCCATTAATGAAGTACTCATATCAGAAACACTTCTCGTAGCTGGATATGATGCTTTGTGAGGTTTTCTTAAATGTTTACAACCCATAAATGAAGTAATCAGACATAAAGCACTTGGAGTGCTATTCTATGCTCCTTCGTGGTGGTTTCAAGAAAGTTACCACACTTATTTGAAGTACACGAAAAAGGAACACTTCTCGTAATAGGATAAGAAGCATTGTGGTGTTCTCTGGAAAGGTTTACACCCATAAATAAAGTACTCTGATTAGAAACACTTCTCGTAGCAGGATATGATGCGTTGTGGTATTTTCTTGAATGTTTACCACCCATAATTGAAGTGATCAGACATGAAACACTTGGAGTGGTATCCTATGCTTCTTTGTGATTGTTTCAAGAAAGGTTACAACGCTTAATTGAAGTATTCGAAAAAGAAACACATTTCATAGTTTGGTATGATGCTTTGTAGTGTTTTCTTGAATGTTTACCACACATAAATGTACTAAGACCAGAAACACTTCTCATAGTTGGATAAGATGTTTTGTGGTGTTTTCTTGAATGTTTACCACCCATAAATGAATTACTCAGATCAAAAACACATCTCCTAGCATGATAAGATGCTTTGTGGTGTTTTCTTGAATGTTTACCCATAAATGAATTAATCAGACATGAAACGCTAAGAGTAGTATTTTACGCTTCTTCGTTGTGGTTTCGTGAAAGGCTTGAAGTTCTCTTGAAAGCTTACCATCCATAAATGAAGTACTATGATCTGAAACACTTCTCGTATAAGGATAAGATGTTTTGTGGTGTTTTCTTAAATTTTACCATCCATAAACGAAGTACTCAGACACGAAGCACTTAGACTGGTATTCTACGCTTCTTCGTGGTGGTCTCCTGAAAGGTTTCGAGTTTTCTTGAAATTTGCAACACACAAATGAAGTACTCGGATTAGAAACACTCCTCGTAGCATGATAAGATGCTTTGTGGTGTTTTCTTGAATGTTAACCAACCATAAATGAAGTAATCAGACATGAAGCATTTGATTTGTGTAATTCTACGCTTCTTCGTGGTGGTTTCAAAAAAGATATCCACACTTAAATGAAGTACTCGAAAAAGAAACGCATCCCGTAGTAGGCTTTGTGGTGTTTTCTTGAATGTTTACCACCCATTAATGAAGTACTCAGATCAGAAACACTTCTCGTAGCTGGATGGAATGCTTTGTGGTGTTTTCTTGAATGTTAACCACCAATAAATTAATAACTCAGACATGAAGCACTTAGATTGGTATTCAACGCTTCCTCGTGGTGGTTTCAAGAAAGGTTACCACACTTAAATGATGTATTCGAAGAAGAAACACATCTCGTAGTAGGCTATGATGCTTTTTGGTGTTTTCTTGAATGTTTACCACCCATTAATGAAGTACTCAGATCAGAAACACTTCTCGTAGCAGGATAGAATGCTTTGTGGTGTTTTCTTGAATGTTTACCTCCCATAAATGAAATAATCATATATGAAGCACTTAGAGTGGTACTCTACGCTTCTTCTTGGTGGTTTCCTGAAAGGTTTAGAGTTTACTAGAATGGTTACAACTCATATATGAAGTACTCGGATTAGAAACACTTCTCGTAGAATGATAAGATGATTTCTGGTGTTTTCTTGAATGTTTACCACCCATAAATTAATTAATCAGACATGAAGCACTTAGATTGGTACTCTACACTTCTCCATGGTGGTTTCAAGAAAGGTTACCACACTTAAATGAAGTACTCGAAGAAGAAACACATCTCGTAGTAGGCTATGATGCTTTGTATTGTTTTCTTGAATGGTTACCACCCATTAATTAAGTACTCAGATCAGAAACACTTCTCGTAGCAGGATAGAATGCTTTGTGGTGTTTTCTTGAATGTTTACCTCCTATAAATGAAATAATCAGATATGAAGCACGTAGAGTGGTACTCTACGCTTCTTCTTGGTGGTTTTCTGAAAGGTTTGGAGTTTACTTGAAAGTTTACCACTCATAAATGAAGTACTCGGATTAGAAACACTTCTCGTAGCATGATAAGATGATTTGTAGTGTTTTCTTGAATGTTTACCACCCATAAATGAATTAATCAGATATGAAGCTCTTCATGTGATATTCTATGCTTCTGCTTAGTGATTTCAAAATAGGTAACCACACTTAAGTGAAGTACTCGAAGAAGAAACACTTCTCATAGTAGGCTAAAATGCTTTGTGGTGTTTTCTTGAGTGTTTGCCACTCATAAATGAAGTACTCAGACATGAAGCACTTAAGTGAAGATTTTTGCTATAACCACACTGAAAATCATATAAATTTACATGGACAATAGTTATGTAACAGTTACCAATCGTTATAACGGTTCGGGGCGATTTTTGCTATTGAAAGCCCTAATCCTGCTGCATTATATATGGAATATTTTCTCCTCCTTCCCCAAGACTTTTCCTACTTATTCAAAAACCTGTATCAGCCATTTTTTACCACTGCAAAGCTCTAGATCTTGCTCAAAACTTCTCAAGCTCATCAATTCTAAATTAGCCAAAACTCTTGCTCTTTTCTAGGAGATCATTCTCTTGCTTTTGTTCTTTATCCTTTGTGCATATTTTGACTTGGTTCTCTACCTTTGTGTGTAAAGAGACCAAGTTTAAGCTTGTAACAGATACTTTCGTTGATTAGTAGAAACGACTCGATATCGTTACCAAGTTGGGGCATCGAAAGTTCTGGAGAGTAGGCTCGTCAATATCCAAACTCCGTAACATATCAGTGTCAAGTGTTCTTCATTATTGTTTGATTTTTCTTGAACTCATCTTGTTTATTTTTTGTGATTTAATTTTAAATTGCTAAACTTGTTGGAAATTGTATTGTTATTTGAAATTGAATTGGGCCTTTTAGGCAAATAAACCTAGAAATTGAATTGTAAATCTATTGACCCCCCCTTTAGGATTATCACCCACAACCACCATGGAACATGAGAAATTATGAATTTCTTAGTGCAGATAAAGGTCCATCCTTTGAGCTTATATCTTTCTCTAAGGTTGGACCCCAAGCCAACACTTGGTAATAAATCACATTTTAAAACTAATTATTTGATTCACTCTTATTGATTTACCATTCTCCTAAATAACATGACTAACTGTGGACTAAGATCGAAGACAATGTCGTGAAAGAAATCCAAAAGAAATGGATCAATACTAAAGTACATATAGTACGGAATTTCAATCAAACTCCCAAAAGAAAAACCCAGTTTGTAGAACACAGAAAATCATCCTCAAGCGGGCACGTATTCGGGCCCAACTTACAAACTTGAAGATTGCTAAGCGGGCACGTCGGACGATACAATTGCATCCGGGTCGCCCACCTTACAAACTTAAATGTGCTTAAGCGGACTTAAACACATATAAGCGGGCACGACGGGCGATGCATTTGTATCTGGGTCGCCCAATTTACAAACTTAGACTTAAATTCTGAGATTCCAAAACAAAAATGCCATGGGCAACATGAGCGACTATGAAAAGAACACACTCATTTGGTCAAAATGAATTCATGTGTCCTACCTCGCCAAATGAGAAAAAATAATATAAACACCCGGCCTCAGTTGCCATACGGAAAATAAGGAACTGACTACCCGTTTGAAAGAATATAATAAAAAGGAACTCCCTATACCAACCAAGGGCCAAAGGGGAGCCCCAAACTTTTTCTGTACCAACCAGGAGCCAAAGAAGAAAGCCCTTCGAATATTCGAGATCTCATAATACCTGCTAAATCGAAATATAATAAATAAACGAAATAGCTCTAATACCTCACATATGGCATGCATACTCTAAAACTCAGACGCCGACTTTAATCACTCAAAAGAGGAACTTATAATAGCTAGTGTATTACTATAATATGGCGATTGAGAATAACTCCCAAACGGCACTACGAGCTATCAAGTGATGAACTCGTTTGGTGGGTAACAATAGGATATCTCTGAAGACATCCCGACGAGGGGACCCCACAGGAGAAACTGCTTACCGTACGTAATCTGCCCGTCACGATGCCCTCAAACTACATCCAGCTGGTGATCCCGGCCTGACTCTCATCACTCTCAATGAATACATATAATATAAGAATACGAGTTTACCTAATAAAATAACTATACGCTATACGACCCGTATATCGGATCTCACGTGCAATATTAATTAAGATGACATCAATGTAAGTTGGTCTCAATATTTGGTGCAGTTTACCATTATGCAATATGGCAGATCAAGCCAAATGGTCCTTTTTATCAAGTATTGATGATTTTGGTACCACAGTTCAGACAAAAGAAAAATAAAGGTTTGTGGACTGGTTCCTACACTTAGACAGAGATAGCCCCTGGAACCCGCACCTAGAATGATCAGGGAAAAGAAGATGACGATTGACGTTAGTTTCAAGAGGGCATTGCACCAATTGCTCTAACGTCCATGTATGTCATGTTCTTGTAAGTCGTGTCCTCGACATACGGACATAATCAACATAATAGACTGAATTAACGAAAGTCGAGTTTTGTAAGTATTGAATATTCAAATTGAAACTTCAAGGAAAAGATAAAAACGATTGCGATATGCCGTGTATATTTATTTGTTTGGTTCATTATATGTGTGTTGTCACTTATGATGATAATTTTAGGAAATCGTTGTTAATCATTTCAGTTATTTCTTATGTTTAATAACGTACTTTGTTAAATTATTATTACTTCTTTACTACTAACTTTTTACTAAGTCATAAAGTTTGTAACCTATAGTCCAAGCACATTAACATAAGGCGACGATTAGACAAACAAGTAATCATTTATTTTAGTTAAATATTCAGATCAAGTCTTGTAGCAAATAATTTAGGTTTACTCATTCTTCATTTATAACGAATAAGAGTTATTAGATATATATTAGTTTAGATGCTTATCTTAATTATTTAATCACTTTCAATAATTTGGCAAACCAATCATATATAATTAATATATATATATATATATATATATATATATATATAGAGAGAGAGAGAGAGAGAGAGAGAGATAGAGAGAGAAATGTTATGGTGCACTATAGTGCCAAGAGATTTTTGGCATCACACTTTCTGAACTGTTGGATTAACTTCTTGATCAGATTGCTGATGGGATCAAATTTTCGGAACTGGACCTCTTCAGTCAGTCGAGTCGAGCAAAATTCATTTCGACCCCAACATTTCTCTCTCGTCTCGCCTCATTCTCTCCCGAAACCCTAGTCCTCTCTCTCTCTTGATTTGAAACCCTAGCACCGTCCCGATTTGAAACCCTTGCCTATTCAAAGACCACTCGTCTCCTTCCTCTCACCTTCACAGTAAGCGATTTTAAACTTCCCACATTCTCTCTCTCGATTCAAAACTGAAGTTCATGGTTCCTACTCAAGGCTGGTATTAATATCTAAAAAATAGCTTCAATTTTTTTACTGTAGTTGTGTCTCTATGGCCTTTGTATATTTTTTAAGTAATATTCCACCTAAATTGCAACCGAGTTTTCACTCGTAGGTGTTTCTCAGGCATTTTATTGGTAGAGTTTTTACTCGTAGGGTTTCTACTCATGGGGGTTTCTCATGAATTTTTAATTAATATTGCGCGATCTTGGTCAGTAATTATTGCTTTCGGGTGATTGTCATACATTGCCACCAACCAAGTCTCAAACAACCGTGTGAAAGTTTCAGCATCTTCATGGCTGATAAGGGCTATGCCAAAGAAGATGAAGAACCGATGATGGCTCACTCCAATGAACAGTGCTAACTTTCCAAGTCCCATTCTTTGCACCTTATCCTTGTCTGCCCCATTTCTCTCTCGGATGTCTTTTGAATAGCTTGACTTCCAATTGGCATTTTCTTCTTTTTCTGAATGTGGCGTGCCGCTTTTGGAACACACAATCTGTAGGAATCTATCACACTCTTATTCTTCCCATACGATGCTTTACGAATGCTAAAGCCAACATCGCCTGCATACTTATTGTAGAACTTGCATCCCTCATCAATTGTGTTGAACTCCAACCCGACATATGGCTTTATTCCAATCAAATTTGCTTCCTCCTTGTCGCATTCAATTGCATCTACAACTCCACCTCCAATTGCATCTCCAACATTGTCCTCAATTCCATCTCCAACACACACTTCTAATTCATCATCTTCAAATTGAAAGTCTCCAAAATTGTCAAGATAAGGATCAATGTCTTCAATCTATTTAAAAAAACAACAAATTATCACTTAGACACATGATTTTATTGCAAACTTCAAATGATAGGTTTTGAACTAGAAAAACAAATTTATTTACTCGCAATTTAGTTCTATCACTGGTTCCATCTGTAGTGGTGTGATTACTACTTGAACCCGCTACTACATCATTGGAAGCAGCACATGACAACATTTCGTATGAAATTGAACACACATGGTACAACAACCATTAAATGTCAGTAAATTTTCAGTTCTATTTTGGGTCTATGTACCATAATGTTCTAGCAAATTATGTCCATTAGTTATTATCTCAGTAAAAGAAATTATGTACCATAATGTACCCCTGGTACAACACCTGGTACAACTAGTATCTCAGTAAAAGAAATTATCTCCATTAGTTGTATCTCCCTATAATGTACCAGCAAAAGTCTGAAACCAGAAAACTACATAGTCCGTTAGTTGGTTCTCAGTTGGTTTTAATGTGCAGAAACTAGTATCTCAGTTGGTTTTAATGTGCAGAAACTATATCTCAGCAAATTTCAGAAAATGTCGAGACGGAAGAAAATCAGAGAGAAAATCAGTTGGGTTCCTAAATCTGTGCAACATCAAACCAGATGGTTTTCTTCCTACACCATAAACCCACCAAATCAGAGAGACAAAGAAAGTAAATCACAAACCAGAACATGAGAGAGAACGACAGCCTTTAGGCGAGACGGAACAAAATGTCGGGACGAGAGAGGAGACAGCCTTCAGGCGAGTCAAAAAATGTCGAGTTCAGAGAGGAAGCCTTCAACCCTTAGAGATTGCTCGATGACTGTCAGGGGAGAGGCGACCTTTTGAATCGCATGGAGGGTTTCGAATTGGGAGAGGGTTTTGAATTGGGAGGAGGAAGAGGACTAGAAAATCGGGAGAGAGAGGAGAGGACTAGGGTTTCGGGAGAGAATGAAGCGAAACGAGAGAGAAATGTCCGGGTTGAAATGAATTTTGCTCGACCGGACTGACTAGAGAGGTCCAGTTCCGAAAATTTGATCCCATCAGCAATTTGATCAAGAAGTTAATCCAACAGTTCAGAAAGTCTGATGTCAAAAATCTCTTAGCACTATAGTGCACCATAGCATTTCTCTCTCTCTCTCTCTCTCTCCCCCTCTATATATATATATATTGTATCTATGTTTGTACTAATTCTTTTGAAATGGGTGAATTATATCATGTATATTAAGTTATATTTTAAATTGAGTATGATTATTTATATAGATGACAATGACCATCATCTTATCATAATATCATTTATGATTAATAATAATTATAATATTAATAACTCACTATTTGGTAGTTGCTTGTTATGAGTAAAGGAGGTGCTTTATCGTCAATTATGCGGTGCTTTAGCGATGCGTCACTCATTCTAAATTAGTTGTCATGATTAATTTTATGTCGTTATTACATAGAGAAATTCACTAATGTATAAAAATTTATCTTATTAAATATTTATTAGAGAAATCGATCAATATAGAAATGAGTTTATTTTATTTATGTTTAATAGAAAAATTAATTAATTTAGAAATATATATATATACATATATATATTTAAACAACAATGTTGGTTAATATTCGTACTTATTCTTGTTGTAGTTTATGTAAAATTTTACACAAGTATAGATACATATTAATCTTCTTTAGCTTAATTATTCGTCAAGTCAGTTCAATAAAAGTTGCTTTGCAATTTTTTAATTACTTGTTCATATAACGATAAATTTGTCATTCTTTAACTAGGTAGGTATTTAATATTTTCATTATATGTTTTATGGAACTAGTTTGAGGTATCTATTTGATTAAGGTAAGTCTTAATAAATGGATATAGAAAATGATTATTGTAGTAATGTATAAATATAAATTAATTGATTTGAATATTATCATCAACTAGACGTACAGGCTCGCGCTCCGCGCAAAAAACTATAAAAAAAGCAATGGCAGAAAAAATTGAAAAAAAAATTGCTACAGTGTTTTTATTGTAGCACACTACAATGAAAACACTATTCATAATCACTGTAGTTAAGCATGTTCAACCTTTATATAGGTAAGATTATTCTAAATGTCATTGTTAAGTGAGTTGTTAAGTGAGTTAAGCATGTTCAACTCATTGTTTAGTGAGTTGTGAGATAAGTGAACTCTACCTGTGATAGAATACTCAAATAAGAGTGCAAATCATCCCAGCACGAGTGGTTTTTTCAAGTAGTTTAAATCAGCAATTATCACAAATTATATGGAGGCGACAAGAATGCTAATGGAGAGAGGCTAACAGAAGATTTCTCAAATGTTTGGGTACATCTACCGACCAAAACGCACAAAACGAACATAATTTTTTGGTAAAATCAAAATTAACTCCATTTTTCCAGGTAGTTGTTTGCACTACAGTAAAATCACTGTTGATAACATTTTTAAAACAAATTCTCCACTGTTCACGCTACAGTAAAATCACTGTAGATAATTTTTCCAATTTTTTCTCTATTGTTTTTTTTTAAAGATTTATTATAATTTTATTATTGCAATATAAAAATTTAACTTTTTCGCACGGAGCGCAAGTCGAACGCTAGTGTTTATAATTTCTCCACCAAAATTCATACTGTGGTTGTTGTCGTTGGAAAATTCTCCACTCATTTTCATCAAAATTTCTCCACCAAACAGAACATAAAGGCTCAAGGCGGGAGCTGCTTTGGGCAGCGGTTAATTCACTTTCTGAACAGCTTAGCAATTGGAAATGACTAAAGTGCCCTTGAGATATTTTCTTCGATAGACGGAAGTAGTCACAGAACACTCCCAAAATACTTGTTGCATCATGAGATTTTAATCTAAATTTAATTACTTATATATGTCGTCACTATAAAAATTTGAATGTAATAAAAAGTTCTTAGAAACAACCCATCTGCCTACAAGATAAAAGAGAAAGAAGACAAAGAAAACAGAAATAGTTCCTCTTCAATCAAATGCTAAATGAAATCAGATATTGAAACTTTTGCGATAAATGTTGCAATTCAATTTGCAACAATCAAACCCTTTTCTTAAGCTTTTGATGGCATGGTGGTGTGTATCAGATGAAACTATGTTGTTTTGAGCAGATGTAGAATTGTTTTATTATCAATGAATTATTTTTTACTGAATTGAAATCAATTCTCAGCAAAGATCATTTTGATCAGAGATAAAAAGAGAAAGGGTAACAATATCTTCATAACCTTTGAAAAGAAATAGCATACTACAATCATAATAATACATTTAAATAATCAAATATCCAAGTGTTAACAACATCAATAAAGATTGCATTAAGAAAAAAATTTAATGCATGAATTAATAACTGACAAGGACTGATAACAAATTCCAACTTGTCAGCATACATCTTTGAGTTGCAAACAACAATTTAAACTGCAAATGTCAAAACCAGAACCATCATTAACCACATATAATTGCTAATTGAAAGAAGCAACAAAAAATGATTAGTTATTTTCAATTCTATCACACATGTTACGAAGAAAAGATCTACCTATCACGTTTATTTCTCCTATAAAATGCAAATACATGTTCCATATATTCCAATTATTAGTACCACGGAAGATGATCATCTGACCTAATTACAAACTACATATTCAACAACACACTAAGCCCCTAACTATTACAGTCCCAAATTCAAATCTAGCAGCAACAAACTTAGTCTTAAGCCTTCTTTGGAGACTTGGCTATCTTCTTGGAAGGAGATTTAGGAGATTTGGTCTCTTGGTAGTCGCTCTTGGTCTTCTTTGGCAACAATATTTGGTTGATATTAAGCAATACTCCACCAGTCGGAGTTGTGACACCAGCAAGTAATTTTTCTAACTCCTCGTCATTTCTTACTGCCAACAAACCATGGCTAGGAACAATATGGTTTTCTTGTTATCTCTTGCAGCATTAACAACCAACTCAAGCACCTATTGGAAATAAAAAACAATTTAATAAAATTTCCTATAATGTTACTATTAAAATCAAGAAAAGAAAAATTGAGAGATTGATTTCACCTCAGCAGTCAGTTACTCCAGAACAGTAGCCGGATATAATTGAGCACCGGTACCAACACACTTGAGCATACCGGCTCTTTTTCAGGTACCGACCAAAGTATGGTTGTAGTACTATACAAAGACAACAAGGCACTCAGAAAGAGGGTAAATAGATACCATACGGTTAACAAAATCCATTTACTAGTTCAACTGCCTCATGATAGAACTAGTACGCGGTATGTGATAACCGCATGCATCAGTTCATTCATGCACCAAAGACAAACCCATAATGGTGGTAATTAAAGAACCATGCTAACCAAGCAACCAATCACGCATAATCATCTCTAATTTCCACTTACTCAGCAATAATTTGGAATCAGATCCACATAATAACTAGCATTCAAACAACTGAGAGCACACCTGATGGTTCAATTTTTTAAAAGGAAAATAAAATCAGAATTGATCAAGAAAAAGTAACCAAACCTTTGCCCAACTAAATTTGAAGTGTGTCACGATCAAAGCTGGAATCAAAATTTGTCCAGTCAAGCAGTGTACTGGTGTACCAGTGTAATGCACTACATTTTTTTTCTTTTTATGTTAAAACATGAAACAAAGTCAAATGACAAGAAATTCGCTTATTGTTCTAATTTCCTTTTTTATTTTAAATCATGCATTTTTCAGATAAGTACTTAAGTGTTATAATCGATACAATTGATATGCAGACTTCACTAAAAAAAAAATGAAGTTGAGAGTTGTTTGAGAGATAGAGAGCTTCAGCTGCCTGAGGTCGGAGAAGGGATAATATTTCATTGTCTAGGTCTTTTGGACCAACTATTTTCGTACATTGAATGCTTCTCACTGTTGTGGAGACAAAGGAGAAGTTAAGAGGAGAGAAAGAGATCGAAAAAGAAGACTGTGGAGGAAAACCGAGAGAGACTGACTGAAGAAAGAAGAAGACATTTGAGGGCGGAGAAGAAGGAGGAGTGTTAAAAAATATAGGTGGGTTTCGTCTATTGAAGAAAAGATATGAAGGACAACTTGGTCATTTTCAATTGCTAAGCTGTTCGGAAAGTAAATTAATCGTTGTCCAAAGTAGCCCCCGTTGCTTTGTTGTTGTTGCTGTCGTCATTGAAAAATAAATGGTGGTGAATAATCTAAAATATCAGGAAAAAACATCATCGGCAATACCTATTTAGTCTCAAGGAGTAATTTACTAATTTTCCTTTTTTTAACTTTTTTTGTAGATAATATTTCCGAACGTTAATTTTAAGCATGAATTTAAACCAAATTCTTTAGTTTAGTTTTACAGTTTTACTAAATCTAATTATTGTAGAACGTTAAGACATCTTAACTATAAATTATCTCTTTTTTAATTTACAAATTAAATACGAGTTTAGATATCAAACATAAAGAAAATTTTGTCTATATGTCATTACATAACATGTCAATTATCAAAATATCACTACATAATAGTCAATTATCAAAGTGCCAATAAATTTAATAATAATTTGTATTTATGTCATTATCTCTATTTTAACACAATTAAAAAATAACAAATTAAAAAATATTCATAATACCCTTCTTCTTCTTCTTCTTCTTCTTCTTCTTCTTCTCCTCCTTCTCCTTCTCCTTCTCATCCTCTTCATATGTCTGGTGTTGGGTTTTGTTTGTGTAGTAGTGTTCTTTTGCATGAAATTGTCTGGTGGCCTAGGGATTTGACAAAACCCGATCGGGTCTGACTCGGTTCGAGAAATTCGAGGTCGCGATCCGACTCGACCCGAGCGGACCCGTTAAAAAAATCGGGGCCAAAGACGGCTTGCGGCCAAACTTTTTTTTCGAAAAATCGGACTCAAATCCGGTCCGATTTGGACCGACCTGACCCGTCAACCAGTGCAAAACCCGTCCCAAACCCGTCGAAACCCACTGAAACCCGCCACAACCCACCCAAACCCGTGCAAAATCCATCCCAACCCGAGAATAACCCGGGTATAACCCAGAAATAACCCATTAAATTTAAAAAAAAATAAAAAATTCAAAAAAAAATCGTTCAACCCGTCAATTCAACTCGGACCTGACCGGCCCGCTCCGAACCCACCTCAAACATGACGATATGCTGACCCATGAGCCTAAGACGGGTTGTGGCTGGGCAACAAAATTTGAACCCGTCGAAATCTGGCCCGACCAACCGTGGACCGGCCAACACGTTGGACCGGGCGGGTTTGGACCGACCCGGCCTGACCGGGCCCATTGTCAAATCACTATGGTGGCCTAGTTCGTTACACTTAATAGCAACTGGTTAACCAATGCTTTCTCCTCAAAGATGTTATAGTGATCAATTTGTCCGGCAACTCGTTGGAGGCTGAATTGGTAGCACAGTTCTAACTGTGTTCTTGTCCCTTTGACAATATCGAAGCTGACCATGGTGAAATCGACATTTAATTCAGTTGAGATTAGAGAGAAAGGGAACTTAATTGATCATGGGCCTCGGCAAGTTGAATTGGGCTTAAGTCACGATATGCAAATTGGGTCAGAGTTGGAATCAACCAAAGAAAAGCCCGATACTTTGCGTTTGTGTGTCACTAAAGAGTAGGGCCGAGGCAGAACTGAAGAGAACCAGGCGACAGGAAATGAAGACGAATGAAAAGGTTGTTAAGTTCACTGTTGGAGGTCATTGGCTGTCAGAGGCAACTATTCTCGCAATTTATCTTCTTTTATATTTACTTTTACTTTAGAAATGGATGTAAATGCCTACTATATAAAGGCAGTTAAGGCTAGAATCCCTTTTTATCGAGTAATTTCAGAATTCAAACCCAATTTCTATTCTCTTCAATATTTCTTTTCAATTGTAATTCAGTATCAGACATCAATAAAGCTTATTTAAATCTCAATTTATCTTCAATTATGTTCTTCAATTATTCAAATTGTTAGTTTGATCTATTCAGATCATAACAAGTGGTATCAGAGCCTTTCGATCACATCTGGAAGGTCAATTTATCGTTTCCCTTGATTCTTGAGTTTTTGCCCAAAACACGATAGCAAATCGTCATGGAAGAATTACGATAAGAGCTTCTTGAGACTCGTCAACAACTTCTAGATACTAGAGAAGAATTCACTCGCACTCATGATACTCTAGCTCAAAGAATGGCTGATGAACTTCAACTCCACAGAACTCGGGTGGCAATCAAAATCAATGAGAAGGTGGCACAAGCAGATCGGCGATGAGATGCCATTTTTCGTTGCCATACAACTCAGCTAGATGCATGATGATGAGGCTGAGCCTTCTTTCATGCTATCTACTCATAGAGGACATCGTCCTCGTCCAGCAGGAAGGGATAACCATCATGACAATCGCCTCATACTGCCTCGATCTGAATGTCCCGGCTTTCTCGGTACACAACCACTCGAATAGGTAAGGAAATGCACTTCCTACTTCAAGTTATATCAAGTTCCCTTGCATCATAGAGTTCCTTTAGCAATGTTACACTTTAAAGACAAAACTAATGAATGGTACGAGGGATATCTGCTTGAGCATAACCCTCCAGAATGGTCTAAGTTAGTCAGATTGATTCTGAGAAGATTTCAAAAGGGGACAGTTAAAACAGCTCTCGAAGAGCTCAAGGAATTACATCAAACGAGTGATGTTGATGCTTACATGGACCAATTTGAAAAGGTGAAATCCAAATTGCTGTTGGAAAATCGACATTTCTCTGAAAGAGACTTTATTGATTCTTTCATTGGTGGTCTTAAAGAGGAATTAAAGCCATTGGTTAAGGCAGCAAAATTGCCCACATTGGATGATGTTTTTGAATACGCCTTACACATGGAAGTGGCAGTAGATGCTCAATTAAAGAAATTGAGAAGTTCTCACAGACCCTTTCTAAACTCCACCAACAATTCTCCTAAACCATTCTCTAACAAGGCCAAAATTGCTGAGTCAAAACCCAATTCTACTCAGTTCCAGTCTAAATCTTCTCTGCTAGATCAAAGGAAGGCTCTTGGATTGTGTTCAAGTGTGGAGAGAAGTATTATCCTGGTCACCAATGCAAGGTAAGGATACAAATGCTTTTAGGTCATGGTGAAGAAGAGTTCAATACTGTAGAAAATTTAGGGATTGATGAACTAGTGCCTGAGGTGGTAAGTGCTGAAGAAGCAGTTGTGTCCCTACATTCATCTACCAGTACACCTAACTTTAACACTGTGAAGTAATTGAGACCATACTTATGATAGTTATGGTAGCTAATGGTGCAAGAATGGTAACAGATTCAAAATGCCTCTCTTGCTTTCTCCATACAAGGGGAGGAATTTAGGCCTGATTTGAGGCTACTACCAATCCAAGGGTATGATGTATCTTAGGGATGGATTGGTTGTCACAGTTGGATCCTATTATGAAGATTAACTGGTCTCAGAAGTGGATTGAGTTTGAAAAGGCTGGTAAAACAATTAGGCTACAGGTCAGGCTTGAGTTAGCTAACATATCTATGTGTCCGGCTGTGAATGCTAACAAGGAGCTTGAATCTGGTAGTGAGGTGCTAATAGCTCACATTTGGATGTGCACAGGAAATGAACAGTCAATTCCTTTTTATTCATCCCCATCTCCAAACTACCCTTGACAGGTATAGGGATATTTTTGAGAATTTTCCAAGATTGCCCCCACCTAGAGGAATTGATCACAAGATTCCCTTACTACCCAATTCACAACCTGTTAACTTGAGACCATTCAGATATTCACACTATCAAAAACTTGAATTGGACAAAATTATTAATGAATTGTTGCAAAGTTCAATAATCAGACCATCCACCAGCCTCTTTGCTTCTCCAGCTCTACTTGTTAAGAAAAAAGATGGAACATTGAGGTTATGTATTGATTACAGACAATTGAACTCTATAACAATCAAGAATAAATACCCAATTCCCATCATAGATGATTACTAGATGAGTTGTATAGGGCTCAATATTTTTCTAAGATTGATCTCAAATCAGGGTATCACTAGATTAGAATGCACTCTGGTGATGTGTGCAAGACTGCCTTCAGAAGCCATGAAGGCCACTATGAGTATTTAGTGATGTCTTTTGGGTTAACTAATGTCCTTGCCACCTTTCAAGCATTAATAAATCAAGTTTTCAAACCATTCCTCAGAAGGTTTGTGCTTGTGTTCTTTTATTCTCATTTACAGCCCCACCATCTCAGAACACCAAAAACACCTCCAGCAAGTTCTAGCAACATTACAAGATCACCACTTGTTTGCTAAACTTTCTAAATGTGCATTTGGCTTAGAAAAGGTTGAATACCTTGGATACATCATTTCAAAGCATGGTGTGGCAACTGATCCTCAAAAGGTGGATTCAATTTTATCATGGCCAACCCCCACCACTGTGAAGCAATTGAGAGGATTCTTAGGGCTCACTGGGTATTATAAGAAATTTGTCAAGGGCTATGAGATGCTCAGCAAACCATTGATTGATCTACTCAAGAAGAATGCATTTCAATGGCACACTGAGGCTGACATGGCTTTTCAGACACTCAAGGTGGCAATGAGCCAAACTCATGTGCTAGCCTTACCTAATTTTGAGAAACCCTTTGTACTAGAGACTGATGTATGTGAAATTGGAATATGGGCAGTACTTATGCAAGAGAGACATCCAATAGCCTACCTGAGCAAGTCTTTAGGGGTTAAGCATCAAGGGCTATCTACTTATGAGAATGAATTGATGGCTCTTCTCACAGCTGTGCAGAAGTGGAGGCATTATCTACAAGGCAGACCCTTCATCATTAAAAATGACCACATAAGTCTAAAACATTTATTAGAACAAAGGCTTACTCACACATTGCAACATAAAGGCTTATGCAAGCTGCTTGAGTTGGACTATACCATTCAGTATAAGAAAGGGATATAAAAAGTTGTTGTCGATGCTCTATCTAGGAAAAAGAATAGTGAAGAAGGTGAGATAAGTGTTGTGATTGAAATAATACTTACATGGGTACAAGACCTAAGAGCCAATTACCAGGGAAATTCATGGGCTCAGGAATTACTTTCAAAGAATGAAAGAGAAGAGAGCCAGGATGACCATATCACTGTGCAACATGGAATTATAAGAAAGGATAACAAAATTTATGTGGGCACTGGACAAGGATGGAGAACACAACTGATAGAAACCATGCATGACTGTAGTATAGGTGGACATTTTGGTATACTAGGGACATATCAAAGGATGAGGGCATTATTTTACTGGCCTAAGCTGAAGGCATCTATAGTAGAACATGTGAGTCAGTGTGATGTTTGTCAGTTGAACAAGCCAGAGAGAGTAGCCCCTCCCCCCCCCCCCCAGGGCTATTAGAGTCAATACACATTCCTGAAGGTGCTTGGCAAGTGATTACAATGGATTTTTTCACTAGGTTGCCAAAGAGCCAAGGTAAAGATGTACTGATGGTTGTGATTGATAAGTTCACAAAGTTTTGCCACCTGATCACTCTTACTCATCCCTTCAGTGCTAAGGATGTTGCACATGCTTTCATGGAACAAGTGTACAGGTTGCATGGTGTTCCTCTCAAAATAATCACAGATAGAGACCTCATTTTTACAAGCAATTTTTGGAAAGAAATAATGGAAAATCTAGGGGTCAAATTAAACTTTAGCACTGCCTATCACCCACAAACTAATGGGCAGAGTGAAAGGTTGAACCAATGTGTGGAAACTTATTTGATATGCATGGTCTTTCAGAAACCCAAATACATGGGCAAAATGGGTATATTTGGCTGAGTGGTGGTACAACACTAATTTCAACACTTCCATAAAAATGACACCCTTTATGGGTATTCTCCTCCACAGCTCTCATTGGGGTCTAACCCAAAAGGCAACAATCTTGCAGTTGATGAAATTCTACAGGAAAGATATGAATTACTGAAAATTCTGAGGGCTCAGTTGCAAATTGCTCAAGAGAGAATGAGGTATTATGCTGATAAGCATAGAACTGAGAGGAAGTTTCAAGTAGGGGATTGGATATACCTCAGGCTCCAGCCCGACATGCAAGTTAGTATGAACAAAAAGGAGTTTCAGAAACTGAAATCTAAGTACTATGGACCCTTTGAAATTTTGGAAAGAATTGGGAATATGGCTTATAAACTCAACTTGCTAGAAGGGTTACTAATCCATCCAGTGTTTCATGTGTCCCAGTTGAAAAAGAAAATTGGTAAGAACACTCGGCTAAATATCAGGTTACCATTGGTAAGCCCTGAAGGAAAGGTGAGAATTGAACTAATGGAAATCATAGACAAAAGAATGGTGAAGAAGGGCAATGTTCCTGTAGTTGAGGTTTTGGTCAAATGGTCTAATTTGGCAGAAGAGGATGCTACCTGGGAAGAATACGACAAATTGACAGAGCAATTTCCTATGATTAGACTTGAGGACAAGTCTAAGGTGAATGAGGTGGCATTGTCAGTATCGGAGCTGACCATGGTGATATCGACCGTTAATTTGGTTGAGATCAGAGAGAAAGGGAACTTAATTGATCATGGGCCTCAGCAAGTTGAATTGGGCTTGAGTCACGATATGCAAATTGGGCCAGAGTTGGAATCAAACCAAAGAAAAGCTCGATATTTTGTGTTTATGTGTCACTGAAGAGTGGGGCCGAGGCAGAACTGGAGAGAGCCAGGCGACAAGAAATGGAGACGAATGAAAATGTTGTTAAGTTCACTATTGGAGGCCGTTGGCTGTCAGAGGCAGTCGTTCTCGCATTTTATCTTCTTTTACATTTACTTTTACTTTAGAAATGGATGTAAATGCCTACTATATAAAGGCAATTAAGGCCAGAATCCCCTTTTATTGAGTAATTTCAGAATTCAAACCCAATTTCTATTCTCTTCAATATTTCTTTTCAATTATAATTCAGTATCAGACATCAATAAAGCTTATTGAAATCTCAGTTTATTTCATTTTTGTTCTTCAATTATTCAAATTGTTAGTTTGATCTATTCAGATCATAACACCCTTATTGTCCCTGAAAGTTACTTGATAGATAACGCTCACATCATTCATGGACAATTTTTTTGTTGACAATTTTCGTTGGGATTTGTCCCTGAAAGTTACTTGATAGACAACGCTCACATCATTCAACGCTCACATCATTGGATGGCTTTGAGGCTCATGCCATATATACTTATTGACATGTTTCAACTTAAACACGGAATTTATCAGAAGTATAGGAAGATCATTTAATCAAAGAAGGTAATCATTTTTATGTTGTTTATTAGATTGTACATTTCAATATTTCATAACCGTAGTCACATTCCATCTCATGGATTCATGGTTGACGAAGAGGAAGTCATACGCAGGGTGGGTGGAGAGGCGAGGAGAGGAATGCAAATCATTTTCACTCGGTCGCTTCAGTTCGCTGGAGGAGAGCACCATAGAAGATTTACGGGAAGATGGATTCAACAGTAGAGAACTCTCTTTACTGTAGGATTTAGGAATGAGAAGAAGAGCATTGTGGATATTTTTAAATTTTATTTATTTTTTAATTATATTAAAATAGAGCTAATAACACAAATACAAATTATTATTAAATTTAATGATATTTTGACAATTATCTATGATGTAATAACATTTTACAATTAAATGTTATAGAGTGAATATAGACAAATGTTTTAAACGTAAACTCCTTGTCACGCTGAACAGCCACGTAGGACTAGAGCTCATTATCAGATCTGGTAACTGACGACCCCTACAAAAAGTCATCGACTAATGATCTCTCTATACGTCAAAAAATTCATATCTCTTGAAATTACAATAGTTATTCATCCTCTAATTTTTAACGCTGCTACAGCAGTTAGCGTTTTTGACCGGCCCAACTTTTCCCTGACCATTATAGGGGGTATGGATTCTACGCCGAGCGCACGAAATTTCCTCTTTGAATATTTTCGAGCCCTTGCCTTGGTCCGAACGAGGAACCTTCTACTCCAGTCAACACCCTCCCCTCTTCCCTTCCCAATTTTCAATTTCTCTGTACAAGAGATACCTAGCTCGATTCACAGAGAAATCATTGCTGAGTGGTGTAGGGTTTCTAATTTGGTGAAGAGATGCCAGTTGCGGCATCAGCTATATATTTCCTAAATCTCCGTGGCGACGTTCTAATCAATCGCCTTTATCGAGACGATGTCGGGTAAGAGAGTTATATTTTGTCGTTTACATTTAAAGTTTAATCAATATAAGTGAAGTTTTGTTTAAAGTTTACTCAATAGTGAAGGTTTGATTCGATTTGGAAAAGATAAAATGTTACTGTTTCCAAATAATTTTTTTGTTTACTACGATCTGAAATTTTTATGAACTGTCCTTCCATAATTTTTATCTTCTTTTGGGCAAAATTGTATGCTGAGTTAGATCTAATGGTTCAAATCTGATAATTGGTCATGATTTGTGATTTAGAGGCAACATGGTTGATGCATTCAGAACTCATATCATGCAAACAAAGGAAATGGGAACGTGTCCTGTGCGCCAGATTGGGGGATGTTCCTTTCTATATATGAGAATTAGTAATGTGTATATTGTGATTGTTGTCAGTAGCAATGCTAATGCTGCGTCAGCGTTCAAATTCGTGGTTGAGGTATGTTTCGTTTTTCATGCTACGGCATGTGGTATCAAAACCATATTTATCATGCATTATTGAGATGTATATTGCAGTACCAGAATGATTTATTTAATTGAGTATAATGAAACTTTAAAAGCAAAAAATATTGATAAAAGTAAAAACGAAAGAACAGATTGAAAGAAAGAAAATAGTTCACCATACATATGGTCTCCACATGCTTGTATATTGCACGCCTCTAAATTCTAAGACCAGTATGTAATAAGAATAAATCAGTACTTGAGGCTCAAAGAGCTAAATGTTACCAACATTGTAAGGGAAGCTTTTCACTTCCTTAATTACTGTATGTTGAAGCATAGTTTAAGGGCACCAGCCAAGGCTTGTCCATATATCGATCCATACCTAAGTATAACCTTCCTAGACTTTGATATCAATTCATGTTTCTCTTTTCTCTGACCAGGCTGTTTCTCTATTTAAGTCTTACTTTGGCGGAAACTTTGATGAGGATGCTATCAGAAATAATTTTGTTCTCATTTATGAGCTACTTGACGGTATATTCTACACTTCATACAGTCACAAAGTCGAACATTTTTATTTCTCAATTTTCCTTTATCTCCAACTTTAACAGTCTCATTACACAATATTGATATTGACTGTTAACCTCAACGGGTCGCTACAAGCAATAAAATTCTAGATTGGTTAAAGCTTAAAGTTTCCTATGTTGGTTTACATAAAGTGCTGTTTGTTTTCTCTGCCGTGATAGCTTTATCATTAAATGAATATGAGGTACAAGTCTTTAATTTTTATAAGTACCCTCCCACATTTGCTTATATGGCAAGGAACCAACTCAGTTTGTGCTAGAAATTTCAAGCAAGCATCATTAAACTAGGCTTTAACTTCAAGTTCCTTCTAATCTTTTAAACATAAAGTAGAGGTGGAAGAAGTTAAGGACCAATAAGTTACAATAATAAACTTTGGGAGGCAAAAGAGGAATGAGGGATGATCTAATAATTTGTGTATTCACTACATTTTTGTGAAACCTTCCTTTAAGTAGATTCCTTTGTACATTCTTTTGGTCCCTCAATTTGCAGAAATCATGGATTTTGGTTACCCCCAGAACCTTTCACCTGAAATTTTGAAACTGTATATCACTCAAGAAGGCATCCGATCTCCATTTTCTTCCAAGGTAATTAAAAGTAACTTTTAGTTGCACTTTTTGTATTTATTGAAGTTGAAATTGCAGAACCTCTCTTCTTATACTTAAAGTGTAATGTTGTCCTTTGTTTTAATTCAAGGCGTCAGAAAAACCAGTCCCAAATGCTACACTACAAGTTACTGGAGCTGTTGGCTGGAGACGTGAGGGTCTTCACTATAAGAAAAATGAGGTGATCTTGTTTTGTCCCTCGGATTTATATTCCAGTTTATAAACGGGTAATTGGGAATGCGAGAGCGCTAACTGAAACATAATTTCAGGTGTTCTTGGACATAGTTGAAAGTGTTAATCTTCTCATGTCCTCTAAAGGTAATTTCTTACACATGAAGCCTAATCTATTGGAAATTGATTTTCATTTATGGTTTAGTTTCTCAAACTGAAGATTTGCAAATGGATTTTTGTTTTCTAAGCATCCTAAGTCAAACGACACAATAAGTTGCCAGTTTAGCTTCTGGAGTAAATTAACTGATTGTCTGTTTAATCAATATACCTTCAAACTTTAAAGGAAATGTACTGAGGTGTGATGTAACGGGGAAAGTTCTGATGAAGTGCTTCCTTTCGGGGATGCCCGACTTGAAGCTAGGGTTAAATGACAAGATCGGCTTGGAAAAAGAATCCGAAATCAAAGCCAGGCCTACTAGAAGGTACACAGTATTTTATGCTCTTTACATATCTCTTGAAAAAAGGTTTCTCTGGCAATTCACAATTGGGGGGCAATTTCCATATCACTTCTTCACAAAAACATATAGCATTTATTCAAATGGCACAAAGCTAAGCCAGATTTCTTATTTGCAAAACCCAATCATTTTCAAACTGAAATGAACAACATCACAGAATGTATTCATCCAAGACAATACATTCTGTGATGTTTTCCATCAAAAAAACACCACAGAATGTATTGTCTTGGATGAATATATTTCATTTTCTTTCCAGAGGGAATTTTGCAAATATAACAGGAAAAGCGGACTAGAACATCTATTAACAAAATTGATTTTCATGAAGAATATTTTATTGGATATTAATGTCTCTGTCATATGGATCTTTTAGTCTGCTGCCGAATGTATTATTTTGCTCTTCAAATTAATCTGTTGTCTCTAGGCTTTTTATATTTGCAAATTAAAGAAACTAATTTCTTTTATGACAAGCTTTCTTTATTTCTCTTTTTCAGTGGGAAGACAATAGAACTTGATGATGTGACTTTTCACCAATGTGTAAACCTGACAAGGTTCAATTCTGAGAAGACTGTCAGTTTCGTGCCTCCTGATGGTGAATTTGAATTGATGAAGTAACTCCATTTTTCTGAACTCTCACTTGCAGCATTATGTTTTTTAACTAAAGTTTTGATTAATGCCAGTTTGGTGTCAAACTCTATATTTCTTTTTAGGTACCGTATCACAGAGGGAGTAAATCTCCCATTCAGAGTATTGCCAACGATCAAAGAATTGGGCAGAACACGGTTAGAGGTCAATGTCAATGTATGTAGTTAACCATCCTCTATATTCCACAAAGTATTGGACTGTATTTTTTGTTTTTTATTTACATAAAAAACATTATATCATCTCTAATTTACAGGTGAAAAGCTCATATGGTGCAAAAATGTTTGCTCTGGGGGTGGTGGTGAAGGTCCCAGTTCCTAAGCAAACTGCAAAAACTAGTTTTCAAGTAACAACTGGCAAAGCTAAATACAATGCTTCCATTGATTGTTTGGTTTGGAAGTAAGTTCTTTACTGTTTCTTTTCTTGTATAAGTCTGTACTTGCCACGTGTTTGCATAGAGTATCTGACATTATATGTCCAGCTAAGTCCTAATATTTCCTGGCCTTTTCATATGACATTTTCATGTTCCATTAGCCATTGATAGTACATGTTTGGTTGCAATCAACAGACATATGTCAACCCAAATTGAAATGAGCAAATCAATTGGGTTTAAACTGTTGGGGTCCAACTTTATATGAAATACATTTAAGTTAGGCTGACATGGATATGGATGAGTTCATAGTATAACGTACATTTTGCTTCAATTAATCTTACTACACTAACCATGTGGTGTTCTGTCAACAACAACAAAGCCTTTAAGTCCTAAAAGTGTGGTGTCTGTGTGAAAAATAATATTGGATATTGTTTATACTTTATAAAGGTTTATTTGACTTAAACAGTTCTTATGTAGGCCTGAACTACAGGTTAATGTATTTTCTTGCTATTTTTGTTTGTTATTACTTGACAAAACCTAATTAACAACTTGAACCTCTATTAAGTACAATGAGTCAAAATATGAGCAGTAGGTTGAGTTGAATTTTGCAGCCAAACCTTGTTATGTCTATTCCTCTAAATGGCTAAGAGTGGGCACAAATCTGTATATTCGAAAAACAAAAATCAAATAGCTTTTGAAATTGCAGGATAAGGAAATTTCCGGGACAAACAGAGGCAACAATGAATGCAGAGGTTGAGTTGATCTCTACTATGGGTGAAAAGAAGGCAGTAACTAGGCCTCCTATTCAAATGGAATTTCAGGTTAGTGATCAGAACTCATCTATAAAAAATGTTCTCCTTCTATAATGGTGGTAACCACTTCTTGCTGCTCCTGTTATTGCTTAGGGACATGTTTAGGGGTACCTGCAGGTTGGGTCTGGTAAGGTTGTACTGGTACTTGCCCTTTGATTTGTTGAAATTGGGAAGGAACATTGATTTTTATTTTCCTTTTTAAATAGAAGGATGCATTACATGAATACTTTATTCTTACAGCAGTAAGTACCATGCCTTCACAATGAACTTAAAATGGATCAGAATTCAGTTGGCAGTCTTGACAAAGAAGTATGATACCATACTTCACAATGATTATTATGGGAAAGAAATGTTTGTCAATTAAACAGAAAATCCTGACAATTGTTGTTGTAAAAGAAAATAAAATTTGAGATGTGATAATTGGAGTGATCTATTTGAACAAAAATTTATAGAGAGATGTATTTGAGGACCTTTGATGTTATACTGGTACTCAATTGCAAAGATCTGATAAGTAGCCTATCTAGATATCTGCATGGCAATATTTGGGAGCTTTGGTCACATACTAACCTCTGACTCCTTAAGTTGAACTAATAAGCTTATTTTCGTTTGCAGGTTCCTATGTTTACTGCATCAGGATTGCGTGTCAGATTTCTTAAGGTATTTGCACCCATCTTTCTTTATATGATGTTTCTAACCCCATGAATTGCTTAACTTTTCAAACTTTTAGTACTATGCTTAGCAAGTAATGATACTATAATTGAATTTCATAGAACCATTACCAGTAAGCTCAAACTTTGATCCCAGTAACCCCCAGTAAACACTTATTTGCTATTTATTAAGGTACCTGCAGCCATCTTTCTTTTATATGATGTGTCTAACCCCGCGAATTGCTTAACTTTTCAAACTTCTACTACTATGCCTATAGCATGTAATGATACTGTGATTGAGTGGCATAGAACCATTATCAGTAAGCTCATACTTTGATCCCAGTTGCCCTCAGTAAACAACCCTCTTTGCTATTTCCAGGTGTGGGAGAAGAGTGGATACAACACAGTGGAATGGGTTCGTTACATAACTAAAGCTGGATCATACGAGATTAGGTGCTGAATTTGACGTGCCTTAGTGAATGTTTCAAGTAATTCTGCTCATAAACTGTTGTTTTTGTCTTAATCTTTTGTCATCCCAACAGTTATAGGTAGACCTCTTTAATTCTTGTTTATTATTTGATTTGAGCGGACAGTACTGTGTAAATAATAAAGAAAGTTCATCAGATATATATATTTTTAAGTTACATTGAGCGCAATGCTGTGATTTCTTCTCAGAATATTTGTTTTAACAGGATAGGGTTTTGCTACATATTTAGTTTTTTTGTTAAAAATGCCTCTCTTCATGAGGTTTATAAGAAAGTAGAAGTATTCTAGAGCAGGCATTCTCAATGGTCAATTCTAATGTCCTGCTATTGCGCTTCTAATGTACCTTCACTTTTAGTTGTAACTCTGTACTCTGTAGCGTACGTAAAGCCAAGAAGAGCATTGCATGCACCCAAGAACTCGAAAGTTCAACTAGACAAATTTTCGCCACCAACAACTTCATATGCCCACTGTAGCTCCAACTTAGAAAACATGGGCATGATAAAAATGTAATAACAACAGCGAGACAATTAAACCACAAATTCGTCTGGTAATGATAATTAGCGTGATTACAAACGGCAATGGCTCCAATACACATGGTCTCATCAACTAAAATTTGATTAGAAAACTACGCCCACAGAATAATTAGAAATTTAAATAAAAGAAATCAACTGAACTCATGCAATACCTACCTCAGGAACAACACAACAAACTACATACTGAGATAGGGAGGGGTCAAACTAATCTAGCTAACTACTTTGACATCATTTTCATGTCAAGACTCATGTCTTGTCTGGTTTGCACTAGAAAGTGGCCAACCCATTGGACTATAACCAGATGAGACATGGTGGGCCCCAGAATTGCTAAAATTATGGCCCATGTGATGGTGGTCTACAGGGCTTCCCGAGTCATCATCTGATCCAGAGTCATCATCCTCCGACATCCCATCAGAAGGCGGGCTGCTGCCGGTTGACATAGGGCCAAACCCATGCATGTGCAGTGGCATTCCCCCCATGTTATGTTGTGGAGGACCAGTTTTCATCATTGTGGGGACTGCCATATGAGCTGCGGGTGGCCCAGTTTTCATCATGGGTGGGTTTGACATTGGCTCCCGACTAAATTGTTCTTGCTTCGGTTTTGGCTTCTTTCCTTCAGCTATGAAACTACCAACCACCACCTATGAGGTTCAGTTTAGAAAAATTGTTCAGCAATAATTAAACATGAAAAAGAATGAAACATGAAAAGCCAAATTACTTTTACTGATTTTACTGCAGTACTAGTTCGGGTCCTATTCTTCTACCGCGAGTCACAGGTGCAGCGCAGTGCTGGACTGCAGGGGAGCTTTTAGATCTGGGACACGAAGCATTTGGTATGCATGATATTTTCAAATCTAACAACATCGGTATGTGTGATATTGCCATGTCCGCCCTCAGTAACTTCACCAAGCATTTGCTATTGTGTTTTCATTGCTCAGTCTTTTAAGAAACAATAGTAATACATGGTCATTTCTGGGGTACAGAAACATTTTTCTAGGTTTAGTGCCCTAAGGTAGGACAGCTCTGGGCTTCATTATGTTTCAGCCACCCAATTTTGATTTGTTCCACACAACACTACACTTTGAATTTATCCTAATTAAGTCGACGTTTCTATTCTAGATCCAATGTACTCAATTATAAATTAACTTTCAAAAGAATTAGTCCCCGGACTAATATTCAGTCAAAGCTTTCACAAGAAGCAGATAAACCACACATTTTCCTTGAAACTACACAAATATTTATGAGAAAATACAAAACTTCTTAAAACACATGTACATACATGAAACATAGTAGTATCATCCGAAACTAACTTTTTGGAATATTTTTTGTTTAATTATTTCAGCAGTTTGACAGATCCAGTTCATAGTAAAGTGTCAAATTTGAATTTGAGATTGCTAATATTCAGTCAATGATTTCACAAGAAGCAGATAAACCACACATTTTCCTTGAGACTACACAAATATTTATGAGAAAGTAAAAAAAATTTAAAACACATGTACATACATGAAACATGCTATTATTATCTGATACTAACTCTTTGGAATATTTTTGTTTAATTATTTTAGCAGTTTGACAGATCCAGTTCATAGTAAAGTGTCAAATTTGAATTTGAAATTTGTATATTTAAGTGGGAGTTCAGTGATCGTGACTTGGTAATTTGTGAAAGAGTCTAATTTTAACCCTATTTCTATATGATATAATTTATACATTTGAGAATTTATGTAAATATATAAGTGCAACCCCTATTCCAGAAAAAATGAAGAAATAAATGAACTTGGAAGAGGGAAAAAAGGAGTAAATGCAAAAGGAATAGACCTGAACAGGTGTGGAGGCCATAAGCATGCCAGCCACACAACCACCAAGTACACGACCATCAGTTCCAGCTAGTGCCACACTTAACCCACCAGTGCGGCTGCGTGTGTCACCATCTTGTGCCAGTATAAATGAACCCGAAAGAGATATTATCTCAAACCGACCCTGTGTTCATCAAATATAAACACTTGTTTAGTGAAAAAGAACCATAAATTCTTAATGGCAGTTAAGTTTACTGAACACAGTACGACCTGCAATGCAATTGCAGAAAAAAGTTTAAAATACCAAAAATAAAACAACATGACTTTAGTTTGGCAATGTTTGATAGGTGGCGCCAGCGATCCAAACATACAAATAAAAAAATAATAATAAAAGGATATGAACCTCATAGGTAACAAGTCCGCCAGAGGTGGCAGGCTGACGTAAGGTAACATTACTTATGGCTCCATTGGCTGAAAGAACACAGATTGTGCGGGGCCCTTGTTGTGAAAATGCCATTATTTTGGAGGCAACATCCTGTATTATAGTTAAACGAATCACACACAAAAAAGGAAAGATACATATTGTCATATTCCACAGTAGCAAAAAGAGGTTAGCATAAACAAAATAGGATCTCAGCCACATACCTCGCCGGGTGTTACAGTTATAATATGAGGTGTGAATGCCGCTCCAGAAGAGCCTGAATAACATTTTTTTTTGTAAGTAACCATATATGCAATCATATTATTAAGATGTAAAATAAATCATCAGGAAAGCTGCGTACAAAGACCCCAAAGTGGTTCGGCCCTTCCCCGGACCCCGCACAAGCGGGAGCTACGTGCACCGGGCTGACCTTTTTTTTACATTGATTGGTTACAAACTTCAAATTAACTAAGAAATTATAAGTAAATACTGTTTAGCTTACAAATTAGTAACTAACTACCACTAGTAATTGACATTTCTTTACTTAACACAGAATATTTTCTTCATATGTCCTACGTCCTAGATAAGTGTAGGTTCTCATTTTCAAGGGTATGAGAAATAAGTTCTAACAAAAAAATAATTTGTTCCAAGTTTTTTACCAAGAGCTTCAAGCTGTTTTTTTCTTCCAGACCCAGGAGGTCGCCCCTTCCTTTTAAAGGAAGGATCGCTAGCAGGGCCATCGTATGAACCTGGCGCAGAAGATCCTGGCCTCAAAGCCAAAGCCATGTTTCCATCAGGACCATACTTCCTTGGCCTTCCTCTTTTTTTCTTTGTTGTTTCACCTGAATTGTCATGGCTGTTGACGAAGTAAGAGTGAGGTGTCTGTGAACCTGGTGGACTTGGAGCATGCGATTCGAAAGAGAGTTGCACAGATTGCGACATGCTAGAGGGGTTTGGGTTGGGAGCAAACGGAGACGAGCTGGGTGGATTGGTAGGTGCTGGAGGAGGTGGAGCCGATGCAAATGGAGAGGGTGCTGAAATGGTGGCAACTGGTGTTGGGTCTCTTGTGTCCATCTTGTCAGGGAAACAACAAAAAACAAAAAAGCCTTATTTGCAGACCACTTCCTTAAAAGTACTGAATCTGTTATTACGAAAAAAAAACTATTAAATTTTATGCAATAAAAAATGAATATAAGAGAATTTTTCAAAGACCAAATACTATGCAACGCTGTTAAAACATATCATATACTGGAATGATTAATGAATTATAAGAAAATATTAGTATTATCAAGGTATCGCCAAAGAACAAACCAAAAAACAAAATGGCATTAAGGTAACTCAAAAAACAAGAATATGAATGCAGCAAAATATTTTACCAACTGAGAAAGTTCCTCGGGTTGGTACTTGGCACAAACAAATTCAGGCAACTGCCAGGACTGCATTCTAGGGTTTTACCCACTACCGCAACATACAGGCTACAGCTGCTCTTCTAAGATTCTAGACAAAATCAAGGTCCAATGCTACACGAATTAGTAAAGATCAGTCCCCATATACTGCAAGCAGTGCACCATGATCAGTGAAAATTTATCTTTTAAACAAAAAAAAAGGAGGATCCACCAATTGCAACAAAACCCCACCGAATATCATGGCGAAACACCTACCAGTTAACAATTACACGAGATTGCACTAAAAGAAAGAAAATCCTGAGATCACGTCATAAGAATTTGGGATAAGTACCAAACTAGAAAAAAAAATACAACCACAGTTACTGTACAGTGCGTCACTCACTGTTGCCTCACCTAGGGTTTTGATAAAGAGAGAAAGAAGGAACGTACCTTACAGCCAGCGCAACCGAAGAGAGAGAAGCAGATCGAGCAAGAGAGAGAAGAGAGAGAGGAGTGAGAGAAGAGTGAGAAAGAGAGATATTTAGGTGATCTCATATTCCCGTCGTATGAGGAGGGTGCCCCGCTTTGACACATGGCCTTTCTCGCATCTCGATACCTACCTTTCTTTTCTTTTTCTCTTCCCTGCTTTTCAAACTTAGGGAAATAAAATAACCAATAATTCATTAATTCAGAGTAATCCGGTCAAAGATAACGGACACATTGTTTGACCGTGTGACAACTTTCTGACATTATTGGGCCCTACGTGATTAAAATATATCTCGTGCAATGCTGGCCCACCTTGTCTGTGACCTGGCCCACCTTCGGGAAGAGTAGTCTGCGTTGGTTTTTAGAGGTGCTCTCTGCATTTTTTAGATCTGAACCACAGAATTAGATTTGATCAGTTCATCGTTAATTAAATTTGTTCAAATTTAATCGGACGGTTTATATTTTTTGAGTGCCATCTCTACAAAAAGGTGCAGTCGTGCAGATGGTTTCGTTCCTACAAGAACTGGAGATGTTTCTTAATGGGCTGTGGATCCAGAATACAAACCAAATCAGGCCCAATTTGAAACAGGCTTTATTTTCAGATAGCATACCTAAGCTTTAAAAATTGGGCGAACAAAGATCTTGGGCCGGAGTCCACCTCGAAAGCATATTCTCTGTAATCCTTGGATTGAAGATTAACGATGAAAATTAATAAAAATAACCAAGAAAATTGCTCGTAAACCGTTCGAAAATTTCAAGACCAAGTCTGTGCCAACTTCTCTTTTATTTGTACAAAATAAAGAATATTATGATGTCGCGACTCACGAGTACAAAAATCGACTGAAAAACCTCCTGTGGATATTTAAAACTGAAAAAAAAATTGACCAATTGTTTATCTAGAATGGAGCTGATATATCGATCACGTAATCGATACTTTCATCGATTTCAACAGGACGGATTCAGTCGGGTTCAGTTGACATGTTGTTTTTGTTATTAGAAAAACTTGCATACTCCATCGGAGTACCTAGTGTATTCAATTCCACCAATTACATGTATTGTATCACATAATAATATATAATAATTTTATTTTTTTCAATTTCTTAGATTCAATTCCACCAAGCACCATTGGCTGAGTACGCAGGTGTACCCAGCTAGTGGAGTATGCAAGTTTTTCTCTTTTGTTATTATGCATATAATTGACTGGACGCTCGACTGAAAACAGAGTTCAATACACTCATCGATGCGGACTGAATGAATTCAGTTGCATTCATTTTGAAAATTATTCTACTTATTATGCATATTTTTTTTTGTTATTTTGCATGTAATTAACATGCAAAATAATATGATGCATAATAACACATTTATCTAATATAATTAACATGTATAATAAAAAAAATTGAATATAAATACTGTCAAATGCATAATAATACAATTAACATGCACAATTCAAATTAATTAAGTTCTTATGCACATTATTTGAACTGTTATGCATGTTCTTAGATGTACAATAACAAAAACAACATACATAATTACCAAAACAACATATATAATAAATAAAATAATTTTTCTTCGAAACTCAACTGAACACGTCCGTATCGATGATGGTATCGATGCGCGGATCTGTCTTTTCCTCTCTAAAAACACACACAAACGTAACGGCTACAAAGGTCTTGAGAGAAGTGTAAGAGATGCTAAAGATCTTTCTCCACTTGGATGCGAAGTTCACAACTAGGAAATGAACAGAGAACCGATTCATTCATTACATTTCTTAAAAATTCATGTACTGCCAAGTTGAAGAACAAGTTAACCTCCTCTTAATTGTTCTTTCCCTCCAAATTCATTGCATCTTTAAACACCTTCATGTTCTTGTGGCAAAGATTTGCATCAAGAACAGAACAAAAACACAATACTTTCAAGTAATTGCCAAAATAATTAAGAACAAGACACTGACTGTTCATTAGAAAATAGCCCGATTTTTTTTTAAATAACCAAAATAAAAAAAGAAAATATTATTTTGACAAAATTCGATGCAAAATCATTAACCTAGCTATTTCGGAATCATGGATTACGGAATAAAAACAAAATCACAGCCTCCTACAAAACTCCGAAGTCACAGACTCCTACAAAACTCCGGAGTCACAGACTCCTACATAATTCCGGAATCATGGTTTCCGGAGTTACGTATATATGATTTAAACAAACTAACCAGTTGAGAAGTGGGTTTTTTTATATATAAAAATATTAATATTTTAATTGATGAGTTGGATTGTATTTAGGTAAGTTTTTGTAACGAATTCGACTGTACTTATCGGGATTATAAATATTTTTTTAAAGTCGCAAATCATCGAGCTATAGATATCCGAGTCTACTTCCACCACGTTGAGTCTGATTTGCGATCAGAGAAACGTGCATCTCAAATTTAGCTCCATCTTGAACTTATATCTTAATTAGTCTTTTTTATCATGAGTTTGCGTTGGATTCAATTTTGAATTGCTCATTTCTCCGATCGCAAACAGACTCGACGTGATGAAAGTAGACTCGAATATCTACAGCTTGATGTCTTGCGACGATAAAAAAAGACTAATTATGATCCCGACGAGCGCAGCTGAACTTGTTACAAAAAAATATTAAATGATTAACATTTTTTCTACAAACTTCAACTACGTTCTTCGGGATCATAATTAATACTTTTTGTAGTCGCAAGCCATCGAATTGTAGATATTCGAGTCTACTTCCACCACGTTGAGTCCGATTTACGATTGGAGAAACGGGACATCTAAAATTTGGCTCCACTACCAACTTATGCCTTAATTTGTAATTTTTTATCATGTGTTTGTGTCAGAATCAATTTTGAATCGCTCGTTTCTCCGATCGCAAATCAGACTTGACGCAGTGGAAGTAGACTCCGACATTTATAGTTTGATGACTTGCGACGATAAAAAAAAACTAATTACAGTCTCGACGAGCACAGTCAAAATCGTTACAAAAACTTACCTAAATAGAATCCAACTCTTGTATTAAATTATTAATATTTTAATTAATAAAGTTTCCAACGTTCAATGATTTTTTTTTCATGATTGACCTTAGGAAAATAAAAATAGTATTTATGACTTTTAATTCAAATCTTTTGCAGCAATAACCATATTTTATAACATTCAGGTTCATATGTGTTATCTGATCGCAAAACATGTGAACGTCTAGATAACACCTATGAGATACACACATATTTTATAACGAATACGATTAGAAATACAAATTCTTAACTAAAAAATATTCTGATCGCAAAACATGTGAACGTCTAGATAACACATATGAAACTGAATGTTATAAAATATGGTTATTGCTACAAAAGATTTGAATTAAAAGTCATAAATACTATTTTTATTTTTCTAAGGTCAATCATGAAAAAAAATTCATCTATAGCGGTAGATGATCTATATTTCATCCTAGCTCCTTTTTGTTTTCTCACCCAAAAATGTACTTCAAATTATTGCAAAAATTATACATTTCAGAATATATTCATTCTCACATCATACTATCTTATGTAAATCATTATAAATAGTTTTTCCTAACTATATTCATCTATAGCGATTATGTACATATTGCATCTATATACTAAATTGACTAGAAACTCACCTATAACCTACATTACAAAATCTTTTATTAATTTGCAGCCTTGTGTGCCTTCCACATGCATTTCTAATAATTTCTTTCATATCTTTTGCTTTTCAGACCTGACTTGCTGAATTCGTTGGCGCAACTTTCGTCTGTGATCATGAATTTTCATAAGACCATGACCCAAAACCACAGCAGAGTATATCCCATGAGTGATCATAGGTGCGAGAATATTATCAGTCTATTATCAAGAAAAAAACACACAAGTTAGAGAAAATGGTGAGATTGATCTTCTACTTTGCCTGAATTAATGAAAGTAAAAAAAAAAAGCAAACTAAATAGAATATTGAAATTACCTGGATCCATTCAAAACCAAGGTAAAGAGCCAGCAATCCTTCTAACAAAGGAGAATATATCTTTTTCATTTGCCTTCTCTGGTACCAAGCTGAAATAATTAATCAAATAATTAAGATGAGAAACTAAAAAATAATAAAATGTCTTATGCTCCTGCTGATACATAAAAAATTTAGATATGAGTCAATTAACCCTGAAATTAGAAGAAAATTGCTTTGGCTGGCATTTTAAAGTTGGAGCAGTTAAGTGTATAAATTTGAAAACACAAACTAAAACAACATATATAATTGTAGCGCGAGTTTTATTACCTGTGAATAACTTCTTGTAATTTGCTCGGCTTGAAGGAGATTGGGGTATTGGTGCCACCACATAAGTGGGATCTGTAATAAAAATGCAAAAAAAAAAAAACTCAATTTTAAATTCAAAACAAATTTAAAATTGACTTTTTTTTTGCAGAAATGCAGAAAAAGACCGCGTACAAAGACCCCAAAGTGGTCCGACCCTTCACCGGACCCCTCAAGCGGGATCTACATGCACCAGACGTACTGCCCTTTTTTTAAATAAAATTGAAACAAAATAATATAAAATAAACTAATTAACCTAAGATAAAGCTGCTAAGCAAACTAAACTTACCTTTAGGAGCTGTTGCTATGTAATAGAGGGATCCTGTGAGGGCTGCAGTGACAACTGCTGCAAAAGCTTGAGCAAATGGAACGAAAAGCGGCAGCATGCCCGTCTACAAAGAGCATTTTACTGATCTTTAATACAATATCAAGAAAAGAACTTGTATTAATTTCTTGTAAGAATGAAGTTTTTTGGCTTACCAGTGATGCAATTCCGCGTGCATCTTTCATGAGCTCAGTACCTCGCAGGAATATATCAGACAATGATCCCTAGATATATTTGCCAAATATCAAGCAAATTAGTTTCTATGGCATTTTTATCTTGATATTTTTCTTTCCCAAAGTTCATTTAATGTATTAAAAAATTCTGAAAAGGGAGTTTAAAAGGATCCTAAATGTTTAAACTTTTACCTGGACTGCTGCACGATAAAAAAGCTCCTCTCCAATTGAACTGGCTGTGATGATCATAATGAACTACAAATACACATTTAGTATCGATAATCATGCATATTACACTAGAAGGTGATGAAACAATAAAACAAAACGGAGTAATAATAATGATAAGAGAATGGAATGACAAATAATATTGAAAATAAGAATTAAACAAATTTAAGAAAATATGCTATCTATATATATATATATACTTATTGTAATACCTGCCAAGGAGACATGCCATAGAAAAAGCTTCTCAGCTCATCATCCTCCACGTCTCTTATTGCACGGGCATGAGGAGAATATTTCACAACCTCATCCTACATTAAACAAATTAAAGGTTCATCTTACATGTGCGTTCTGTTTCTTGTATTTGGCAAAAAAATATATCTTTGAGGTTTGAATGATGAAGACCAAATAATTAAATGAGTAAGTTCAATTTAGTGCAATATATATAATGGATTAAGGTATATAGTCGAATTGTATACTGAGCTTAACTAACTAGAATGATGTTTATAATACATAAGGTATCACAGACTCAAGTGAAGAGATAACTAATTATTTATCAAAGAAAACAGAGATGGGTTATAGTCATACGTCAAGGATAAATAGAAGAGCCATTATCGGTGGCGCCGCATAGCCGAGCCCTTGTACGATAGCATTCAGTGAGGGATGGAGTCCTCCCATGCAATCAACGCCAGTAACTGAGCAAATGAACTTGCCGGCAAATGCCATCGCTCCATATATACCTATCCCCGTTATCAAAAGAACAATGACGTTTCATTAGGAACCATATATAACAATTCTTAATTTAATTTAAAATCTCTTGAATTTTGTTTACGTCTGGGTACTTTGATATTTAGTTAGGGCTTGCTACATAAGTACATAGATCGTGATTAAGACTTTAAATTATGGTATTCTTATATGTTTCAAGCTAGCGTTTAGCACTAAAATTGGTGCCAACAGCTCAGCAGTCACCAGTAATTAATTGAACTCTGTATTGATCTTTTTGTTAATAATGCTAATTAACTGTTATGCATCAAAGTACCAAACTATTTATATATATGATTCTTATATTGATTGATATACTAACCAATGCCATAACTTAGCCGAACAATTGCCCCGAGCTTCTCCCAGACCGGGAAATCTGTCTCGGTCCCACCGAAACTCCTATCAATCGCTGACACTTGTCCACTAGAAACACCCATGGTTGGTCCATCTGCAACAAGGCCTCTCTGTATGTGGCTTTCAGTGTTGTTTCTAGTAGCAGAAGTGCTGATTCTCTCTCCACTGCTACTTCTCTCGACCGCTGCTCGGATTTTAAAGAGCCTCGGTCTATATAAGGTATTTGTACTGCTAACTGAGGAAGTTGGGGAAGTGGATGTGGAAGTGGAGGGGTGGAGAGAGAGGCGATTTGAGGAGAGGAAGGATAGTTCCATTAGTGAGGTTTAGAAAAATGAGATGGAGGTTTTCTTCAAAAAGAAAAATGAGATGGAGGTGAGTTGCAGAGAGAGAGAGAGAACTAGAGGAAGAAAAGGAGATAGTTTTTTATGTTTCGACGCAAGAAAACGCCAAGCGCGCTTAGAACACCACAAATTTGTGTAGGAATTGGTTAATATATTTGCTTCAGGTAGACCCGGTGCAGTATTAGTTTTCTATGATGCAACATTTGTCACAGCACATGCAATTTTAATTTTGAATGATGCATCAAAGTCTATTAATTTAGGACAGTTAAATTTCAAACCATTTTATGTATATGCAGATAATATATATTATCTTTATAATGTTGGATTTAAAATTTATTTTTCATCCTCTGTAAAATGGTTTGAAATTCAAATCCGAAATTAAGTTGAAATTGTTGTCAATTGTCAACTATCCACCCTTTCCATATAAAATGATTATAAGAATTTATCAAATTTATAATTTTAATGTTTTTAATTTAGCGTAATTAATATTTGAATTTTTCTGATTCTACTCTTTAGAAAATAAGTTGTGATCGGCTTGTTCCACGCATTAAATTCAGACCGGGTCAAGCCAACCATTTCTCCGAGCTGACCGTCGTTTCTCAAATTCATTCTTAGGAGCTCTTCTCGAACTCTCCGCACGCGGTTCATTTCGTACCTCACAAACCACGACACAGCACAATCACTAAAAGCCAGCCCTGAACTTGTTTGCACCAAATACAAATATCCACCAAGTCCAGGGAGCATAAACTTTCTGCTCACAGAATTCGTCCTGGCCTCCCGTTTTTTAACCACTAGGCCCACTGTTTTATTATTAATAGTTTATATCCGACAATAAAACCACTATGGTGCGCCCCTGTATGGTGATCAAGTAAAAACTCTTAGTTTATTAGGTAGGAGAATATGCGTTCCATCCGACGTGTCTAAATATGAGTGGTTACTAAAGCTGCTGCGTGTTCGTCCGTAACTTGGGATGATCGAATATACTTGCGGGTCCCTGCTGACCTGTCACTGGTACGTGCTGCCAATTGTTTAAGGATTTGGTGCAGATTATAGAAATATGCGGAGCCAATTAGGAACTACCAAGTAGTAAATGGATGAGGTGTGAGAACGTGGGGTACTGGAGTTGGACTATTGGAGGATATTTTCCCTTGAAATTTTTGGATGGATATTCATTCTTTCATGTGATCATGTCTGCATACTCTGCTGCGTGCCAACGTGTACGGTCTCAATTGAGCATCTATATTGCAGCAATTAATTTTAATTGCTAAATATGTAAGTCATCATTTTTAATTGAATTTTTAACAATTAAGAAGAATCATGAAATACAAAACACTTCATTCCAGCAATTCGTTAAGAATTGTAAATTAAAGAAAATGAAAGAATATTGTCCAATCATTTTGCAAAAGTGTCACTTAAGCAACAATTTCTTAATAAGCAAATTTGCTTAATTAGCAATTCATTTGCAATCCAACAATTGAAATAATAATTAACACATAAGAATAAGCAATTGTAAAACAATTACAATTGTAGATGCTCTTAGTGTATTGGAATTTTGAATCTTGGAACGGATCTCCGCAAAAGAAGTTAACCGGAGGAAGAAAACCAAATTAGAAGGCTACCTTAATATGCAACATTTTTTGTAATTATGATTTTTTTGCAATTAAAATAGCAGAGTTGTATGAAATATAGAAGGCTACCTTAATATATAGAGAGAGAAAGAAATGCTATGACATTAGGAAGTCATAATAAGTTTTGGCATCATCTCAAATTTCAAATAAGAAAATTTGAAACTATCGATCCAAACCGTCTAATGTGATCTCCATATTAAAATCTTACTAGAGATCTTTTTTAGAATTTTTTTACTATTTCTAAAGGGGTATGAAATTTTGTTAATTTACTAATTTCTGCATCATCCAATATGGCTCATTTTGCACCCCTCTAAAAAATAGTAAAAAAATTCTAAAAAATGAAAAATTTTGGTTTATAGTAAGATTTCAATATGGTGATCACATTGAATGATTTGGATCGACATTTGAATTTTAAAATTTGAAATTCGAACGTGATGCCAAAACTAATATTGACTTCATAATGCACCATAGCATATCTCTATGTATGTATGTATATATATATATATATATATATATATATATATATATATATATATATATATTATACATATAGAGTTGTGCTAAAATACTTTATAAAGCACCAACATTCATATACTTTAGGTTAATATCTCGAGATACAAAGAAAAAACGGCCGATCAAGATCGTTAAAAATGTTCTCCATATTAACATTTATTTATAGACCAAATTTTATATTTTTTGGAATTTTTTTACTATTTTATCGGATAGATGGAAAGTTCATTAATCTAACGATTTACAGACCTTCAAAATAGTAAAAAAATTTCAAAAAATGTAAAATTTGGTCTCCAAATTGATGTTAGATTGGAGAACATTTTCAACGATCTTAATCGACTATTTGCATTTTGTATCTCGAGATACGAGCCTAAAGTATAAGAATGTTGGTGCTTTATAAAGTATTTTAGCATAACTCTATACATATATATATATATATATAGTTATGCTAAAGTACTTTATAAAGCACAAAAGTGCATATACTTTACACCCACATCTCACAATACAAAGTACAAATAGCTGATCCGGACTGTTGAAAATGTTTTCCATACTAAATTATATTTGGAAACCAAAATTTTCATTTTTTTTATTTTTTACTATTTTATTGGATGGATACTAAATTCGTTAAATCGTTAGATTGCTGAGTTTTCTACCTATCCGATAAAATAGTAAAAAAGTTTCAAGAAATGAAAATTTTGATTTCCAAGTAGTTTTTAGTATGGACAACATTTTCAACGGTCTGAATCAGCCATTTGCACTTTGTTTGTGAGATGTGGGTCTAAAGTATATGCGCTTTCGTGCTTTATAGTGTACTTTAGCCTAACTCTCTCTCTATATATATATATAACATGTTTTTTTTAGTCTAGTATGACTGTATCAGATGGTGAATTGGTGATAGATATTTTTGTTCCCCCTTATGAGAATGTAGTATAATGTTCGACATGATGTAAAATAAAACATACAATATTGTAAAGTAGCCACCTTATTCCCTATTCCCTACTTGCAAGCGTCTTATGTCACGTGCGTGTTTGGGACGCCCATGCATTTATATATAAAAAAATATATATATAAAAACTGGGGATCATATGAAAATTATTGTTTGACAAATTTTTACAGTGATTTTCAAATAAAATGGAACAAAAATTATGAAACATATGTTTTGAACTTAACATTGATTTTTTTTTATTTTAAATAAATTAAGTGTCATCTTATACTTTATCAAATAAAAAATATTAAAAATAGATCGATGCAAATTAAATATTTTATAGGAGCTGCTAATAGTCCCCACTTATATGTCCCCTTAAAAGTTCCCCTAACTAACTCAATCATTAAATAGCTAATTACTGAGTTTTTGTTATTAATTTATTCCAAAAATGCCTTAATTGTCCCCTTACACGTCCCCACTACAAGACAAAAATACCCTTAACAATCCCTCTAACTAACTACCATTAGAAGGGCTAATTTTCATTCTTGAGAATGGAAAGAATGGAAATTAGATGCACGTCCAAGTCTTTATATAAATCATACGAAGTCTTAATAGTTGTGTGTCCAAGTCATTATATTACATAAAAATTGTGCATTTTAATTCAATTTTGCAATAATTTTATTATAATTTTGCTACAATTTCTCGTAACTTTGCTGCATTTTTGCTCCAATTTGGATGTAATTTGTTGCAAATTAACATTTCGTGCGTTCAAGTCTTTATATAAATCATACGAACTCTCAATAGTCACGCGTCCAAATCTTTAGATTACGTAAAAACTATGTATTTTAATTTAAGTCATGACTGGATATTTTTCTCTGCATAGTGATGACCGGAAATATTTTTTTATACATAGTCATAACAGGAAATATTTTGAAAGTTTGCATTGTGGCGGATAAAATGAATTGGAGCACAGTAGAAAAATCTACCATACGATTATGTCCATTGGATCGAAAAACTCATACCCTCCAGCTACTTTTATCACTACCATTTTCATAATTATCCAAAAAACGGCTCCTTAATATGCATATGATATTATTTTTCATTCTATGCTTGTTTAATTTGTTCAATAATTTAGATTTAAGTTGCTGAATAAATTTTCATATCAAAATCTTGTAGGAAATCAAATTTCGTGATTTTTTTAGCTTTCTTGCTATTTCTAAATATTTTTTAAAACATGCATGTTTAATATTAAAAAATTGTCATATGTCTGTTTTAAAAAAATATTTCAAAAATAACAATAATCACGAAATTTGATTTTCTACCATAGCATTTGCTCATAACATGTGCTTTACAAATAATATGCTAGAAAGTACAATAACATTGCTCAAAACATGTACTTTATCATACAAAGTACATATTTTGAGATTTGACAAAGTACAATAACATTGCTAATGACATTGCTCCTACAAAAACACATGTTTTTTTATGTAAAATAAAACATACAATATTGTAAAGTAGCCATCCTATTCCCTATTCCCTGCTTGCAAGCGTCTTCTGTCACGTGCGTGTTTGGGACACCCATGCATTTATATATAAAAAATGGGTATCATATGAAAATTATTGTTTGACAAATTTTTACAGTGATTTTCAAATAAAATTGAACAAAATTTATGAAACATATGTTTTGAACTTACATTGATTTTTTATTTTAAATAAATTAAGTGTCATCTTATACTTTATCAAATAAAAAATATTAAAAATAGATAGATGCAAATTGAATATTTTTCAGTAAGTGCGGAATGACATTTAAATTACATAAAATCAAATACAATAAATATATCTGTCTAAAAAATTTCAAATTTTCGATATTTTTTACATTTATTTGAAATCCATTTGTAAATATTGTCACACAGCACGTCAATGTTAAATGAAACGACATAAAATAAAATTTCAGCACATATTTGGAGCTTTAATGCCGTGGGCTGTTTATTAGGATTAATCCATCACACGCAATTTTTGGGCTTATATTATTGGGCTGCTTATTAGGATCAATTTTCACACTTTACTTTTGGGCTTGAATTACTGAGCCGTTTAATAGTTTTAATTCATTGCACGTGATATATGGGCCCGAAAGTATGGGGTGTTTTGTAAAACTTCAAAGACTTGTTCCAGAAAAAAAAAAAGACTGTCATAACTCATAACTCATAACACGGTCCCTTCATTAGTTTTCTTCGTTGAAATTTGTTCTTTTTCTTTTTTGAGTGATGATATATATATATTATATCTATCTTTTATTTATATAAAGGTTAATTAGAACATGAATTAAGTATTGTTATGATAATGCCGCCGATCAGTTTCATGGACGAAACGCATGCATGGATTGCAGATCCATGCACCAGTAGGACAAAAGGACATACCTACAATACTATGTTTGCCAAGCTTTGTTTAACATGTCGATATCAAATCTGAGTCAAAATGAGGTAAACATCATGGAAATTCGGTGGCATGTCTGTATCAATTATTGTGGTTTCTTTGGTTTCTACTTTCTTCTAATACTAGTGATCGTACCCGTGTCACAGTAACGGAAGAAAATAATGTAGTAGAAAACAATATTTATTCAAGTACATTTTCATAAAGCGTTGAAGCGGTGTCGTGCAACATGGAGCGTGGAGCGATAGCAAAAAACGTGGAGCGCGGAGTGGAGCAAAATCGGGAAGCGTGGAGCGTGGAGCGGGGAGCGGGATGCGTGCAATGTGGAGCATGGAGCGTCCAGCGTGAAGTGGGAAGCATGGTGTGGGGTGCGGGTGCGGGTGCGGGTGCGGGTGCGGGAACGGGCAATGTAGTGCATGGAGCGGGATGCAGGAAGCTGGCAACGGGAAGCGGAAAGCGGGCAGTGGGTTTGTTGTGGTTTAAGCTCTCTGCTTAACGCTTCACGCTTCTAGTTTGTTATGGTTCTTAACCAATATAAAGCAATTACCTTGACTAATTTGATTTGAATTAGCGTGAACAAGGTTAAACTATAACACTTTGTTCTAATCAAATAAAACTGAACTCATTACAATTGTAGTTACATGTCTTCTAAAAAAACGTCTTGAAGGCATACAGATATACACTCTTTATTCTATGTTGTCGTGATTATCCGAAAGTTGAAGCCAAAAACCCCTCTATGAATCACCCTTTATGCTATTATCATATAGTTGTAACACCTAATAAGATGGCATTTTCAGATAGTTCAATATGTGATTTTAAAGTAAGGAAAATATGTGGTTTATTCTCATTTGACAATCAATTTTCTGATAGTTGTTATATAAACAAAAAACTTCATGGGATCAATACGATATGAGGAATTACTTCAATTGAAAGAGAACAAAGCATCAAAGAATGTGGTGTCCTGCAGCTTGCTACGACGGAGTGGCATCATGCGTCATACGTCTTGCGTCATGCGGCATGTGTCATGCATCATGCGGCTTGCAGCGACGTCATGTGTCTTGTGTCTTGCTTAATGTGTCATGTGTCAGGTGTCTTGCGTCATGTGACAGACGTCTTGTGTCATGCATCATGCGTCACGCGTCGCGCGTCGTGCTTCAGGCATCCTGCATCGTGTGTCATGCGGGTTGCAACGACGTCATGCGCCACGTGTTTTGTGTAATGCATCTTTTGTCATGTGTCATGCATGATGCGTCAGACGTCATGCAACTTGCGTCATGCGATTTGCAACGGTTTGCATCATGCGTCATGCGTCTTGTAGCATTGTCATGCATCATGCATCTTGTGTCATGCGGCTCGCAACATCTTGCGTCATCCGTCGTGCGGCATGCGGCTTGCGTCATGCGTCTTTCGTCGTACGTCATGCGTCCTGCATCATAAGGCTTGCGGCGACAGGCGGTGTCATGCGTCATGGGTCATGTGTCACGCGTCATGTGTCTTGCGTCATGCGTCATGCGTCATGCGGCTTGTGTCATGCGTCATGGGTTATGCATCATGCGTCATGGGTTATGCGTCTTGTGTCAGGCGTCAGGCATCATGCGTTCTGCGTCATACGTCGTGCGTCATACATCCTGCATCTTGCGTCCTGCAGGTTGCTACGACGTCATGCATCTTGCGTCTTGCGTCTTGTGTCTTACGTCAGCGAGGGAAAAAAATATGAGTCGGTGGTCGTGGTCGGCATGGATGATCTGGCGAAGTCGATCATTTCTATGCCCAAGACGTTAGTAAAAGGCAAAAGAACAAGAAGTGTGTGTGATAGATATCGTTGATAACATCCACACCTCTAGCAGATTATATCACCTAGGTGTGGAGGCAACCAAGTGAGACAGAGAGGGCAAAGAAAGTTTGAGAAGTTGTGGCGTCGACCAGGAGAAGAGAGTGAGAGAGAAAATCGCGAATTGCTCATTTTAAGCTAGTGTTAGGTATACGACAACGATTATTTTCGTTGGCATGGGTGAAACTACAGCAACAACTATTTTAAAAAAATTTGTCCTAGAGCTTTGAAAAAAAACTGAAACATTTACTTTAAATAACCATTGGCATAGCTCCACTTACCCCAACGGTTATTAAAATTACTGTTGTCGTATCTCTAATTTTTTTTTTTGCATTTCTGCCAACAATGTTTAACAATTTCTTCAAAAATCATTGATTTATGAAGATTGTTAAATCTCATTTCTGTTGTAGTGTCCCATCTCATCTTTTTCAAGCGGCTGCATGCAAACATGCAATTGTAACTTCGCACATTAAAAGCTTCTTAAGCAGTTAAAGTACAAAATGATATTGCATTTTGCAAAAGCATCAATGTTAACTTTCTGGGTGCAAGTGGAAGATGGAAAATATAATTTTCCTTTCATTCATGATTTAGTTTTTGGATTTTGCTCCTGTGTTTTCATGTGATAAATTAATTGAATTACAAAAATGAAATGTTATTTTTAGATCAATTAATTTTAGTGCAAATATAGAAGCACGATACTTAAACTTTTATTGAAATATTTCATTAATGATGGAATCGTAAATTTTATTGTGATAAAATTGTGACAAAGTGCCTGCATAAACTTCAATGATTTCTCGCAGCATACAGAGAACGTGGTTCAATTGAATAGTTTTCTTGCCGGTCAAGGAATTTGAACTTAAGTCTCGTGGAAAATTAGGCAGAAAGTTTCAAATTCAGAAAATAATCAAGATAGAATCTCTCCTGTTATGTACCTATTTATTAAAATATTATAAATTTGTCGCTTATGCCCATGTGGTGAATACAATTAAACGCATTATAAGATATTTGAGAGGGGTATTTTTGTTCATAGAGAAAAGTAAGACCAGTGGTGGAGCCACGTTGTCCCAGGGGGGTGCAGCTGCACCCCCCTGGAAAAAAAAATTTCAAAAATGACCATGTATTTGAAATTTTTTTGCATAAATGACCATGTAAAATAATTTTTTTGCAAGAATAACCATCATTTCGAACCCCCTGAAAAATATCGTAAATCTTGAACCCCCCTGGCGAGAATCCTGAATCCGCCACTGAGTAAGACCAAAGACCAAATAGACGCATCATTTGCTTAGATGCTTTATTAGATAGTATAGATATGCACCATGCTTCTTTCTTTCTCCTTTTTTTTGCTTTCTTTTTTTGGTTATCTGGACAACATTAAAAAGGTTATATTTGCAATCTGACATGTTTATAAAATAAGTTGTCAAATATGAATTCGACAGCTTTCGAATTTTAGCTGTCAAATAAGTTGTTACAATTGCAATCAACATATCCTATCCCATAAAGAGAAGGTCGTTTGGCATGTCAATTGGAAGGATTCAATAATTTGTGTAGCAGATTGAGCAAAGTTGAAACGTGCAGAGACTTGCCATCATAGTCTCTTAAAAATGGATCCTTAGTTCTGCAGATTAAGAAATTGAATTATGAAGTGAGATGATTAGTTGGCAGCACAAAAAAATAATTTAAATTTGTTTTTTATTACCTGAATTTCAACAAAACCAATGTACACGCCATTTCATTTAAGGCATTCATTTTCTCTTTTGAGAAAGACGGTTTCTTAAAGTAATCGCGTTTGATTTCTTTTCAATAGTACCCCTATAATTGCACACACAGCTTACAATTAATGTCAATCAAAATCTTTATTGTAATTCAGTCATCAATTGACCTTTGATAAAAATAACAAAATCTACAAAGCTTGGATCTCGAACCAGGAACTATAAATAAATTTAGGTCACAAAGACCAGAATAGTTGCATGATTTTTGTATGATAAATGTGACCTATCTCAAACACAGAAATATATGTTCTTTCAGAGTATGAGATGCTTCATTTAATCATTTCCTGTCCTTAAATTTTCACCTACTTTAATCTCAGGACAATTACATAAAACTTGAAGAAGCTCCTTATAGTGACTCTCTAGCTTGTTTGAAGATGAATTCACATTACAATGGAAAATCTCTTCAGACTGGTCCCCACAATCCATTGACCTTAAAAAATCGCTTTTCTGAATGTTATCATGATATATTGTTAGTGCATTGTCACTTGATATATCTTGGACAGCCTTTGTTATGTCCTTTAGCCTCTCTCTGATCTCAATGTCAGGTACCAATTTTGCAACTAAACTCTCTGGAAGGCATGCTATTGCACTGTGAAGTGTACAGAAGATAAAAACCAACAGTTGAGTTAGAAAAATACTTGTATAATTGACTTCAAATATACGTCCAGAAAACCTGGGATTAGCCAGCACAAGCAAAATACATAACAAGGGGGAACACAAACTATATGCATTCCAACAGACTTTTCTGCAAATTAAACAGATCATTTTGCAATTTTGACAGATGATGGTACCATATATTTCTGGTTTCTGCAATTTGATGCCCTTCTAATATAGATTGCAAACAACACACTAACTCGAGCAAAAGTTTTCGAGCCATATAATGACAACTAATTGCCATCGGCTTTGACATCTTAGCTTGTCCAAATTGCCTTTAAAACACTACATAAGTCACAACCATGCTGTTTATGTCTGTTTGAAATTTGTTTCATATGGATTTGAAAAAAGAAAAAGGAAAAAAAGGATGGGGAGGGACAAAAATTACATACCAGCAATAACCTGGACAAGATGCCAACATATAACGGAGTAGAAACTTTCCAGCTAGGCAAACTAAAGGATGGGTCTATTTGCAATACTTCTAGATAAAAAGGATATCTTTAAATAGATGCATTATTGGTTCTCTTTCCAAATTTCATTCCTTCTGGGTGTTACATGCCATGATTGTCAAAAGGTGAAAGCAATTTTTCAAAATCTCCTGATGCATATTTACTGCCATCAGGTAATGGCAGAAACTGCATTGACTTTTTAATAAAAATATAGATATGATAAGCATGAAAACAGTTGTTTGCATTTCACAGACATTATTAAAGGTTATAACTCAGCAGGAAGAAAAAACAAACATTTTTTATTACAACTTACCTAGTAATTCCCCTGACAAGACCCCACTTTTGACCAACTTGAAGGGATTGCCTAAAGCCAACATTAAAATCCTCTCGAGCTGACGCCTCTTTTCTTTCAGTTATCCCTTCACGGTAACCCATCTGAAATCATGTTAAAATCTCAATTATATTAATCCTGGAAACAAATTTAAATATATTAATAAAAAACCAGAAAGATAATTACTTAGATACTGGAAATACAGTCTCGAGCTGTTAACAGTTCAGGTCCCATAGATAAAAAGGATTTTTTTTTTTTGTGCAAAGTCACACCCTTTAAATAAGATGATTTTGAAGTATCACGAAACTTGAACCTTAGTAAAAGATAAGTGGCGGTTTTCTCCTTTACAATCAAACCAGTTGAAAAGATAAGTGCAAACTAAGGCGGGCTTGATTAATGATTATCACCATATCAGATTACAATCAGATATGTAAAGTGGTAAGTACATTAAGGGGTACAAGTTTCAGCAAAATGTCAGATGTTACAACTTCCAAGTAAGAAAAAATAGTGTGAATTAAAAAGACTTTAAGCTTTAAGCTTTAAAACTGTAAGCTTTACAACTTCCAAGTCAGATGTTACAACTTTAATCTTTAAAACTGTATTGAAAAAAAGCTATAACAAATAATTTGTTAAAATACCGTGTGAAAGCGGTTCTGCCTCGAAATCCATTCCCTGCTGAGGCTTGATCCGGGGTTTGAGATTTCATCAGAATCATCGCCCCATATATCTTCCTCAGGATTATCTTTACAGATATTACCTACAAAAAGAGTGATATGTACATAACAAAGTTATTGATAGATCAAGATAATTTTCTTTTGTAAATGATAAATTTGTTTCTGTTATTTTTCTATGCATGTCCACCGAAATATTCATAATTAGACGAGCCTAAATTTATACAAACTGGTATGGTGATTGGTGGCAGAACTGGAATAACCAAAGATTGCTACATCCACGGTGCAACATTACTGAACAAAATAAAACATTGGATGCTTATCCCCGAGTCCCCAATGGTACGGATTTAACTCAGAAGTATCAAAGAGCATAGAGTTAATACCATTAGATCACGGCATAACACTGGTACAGTGATATTATGCAGGTGATATGATGCAATTTTGATCCTGTCAACCTCATCTCCATATAGTTAATCCCATCAGATTGTACAAATTCATAGAAAACAAGTTACCTTTCGAATTGCCCTCATCGTCAACTTTGCTTGATTGCGCAATGGATACCTCCATTTTTAACTCGACAAAGGAAGCTCCTGAACTCTCCACCAGAGCCGGATCGAGGGGATAGCTAGCAACGCTGTGATCCTAAAGTCCTATCGTTAGATTGGAAAGAATCGCCGTTCGAGTTGCGGCAATCTCTCTTTGTTTGCAACAACTGGAGGTGCTTCAATTTCCGTGCAACTGAGTTGAAGAGAGGAAAAGCAGCCCGGTATGGAGAAAGAAGGAATCGGAAGCAGATGAGTCGCACAGAGATTGGGCCATCTGTAACTGGGCCAAAGCCCAAAGATGAAGATTATGAGATATTATCAATTTGTATCGAATAATTTTTTACATGAAATACAATATAGCCCATGTGCAAACCGAAGCAAAATTAGGAATGACTGTTCAAAGAAGCGATGTACGCCGTTCGATCATTTCCTGCATGGAGAGAGATACATCAGCCATCATCATAAAAATTAGGGGTGTAAACGGGTCGGGTTGGACGAGTTTCGTATAGATTTTTAACTCGTTAGATGTCATTCGGATTGTAGTGTTTTCAACCCGTAACCAACCAACCAAAAATAAAAATTATCAAATTCATACTTTGTTTAGGCGGTCGAATTTTGCGGATTTCGCAGATATCACAAAATCCAATATTTCACACAATTTTTCTAATGATAACAAAGGAGGATGGACGCCTCGTGGTGAGGTGACCATTCCTGGAACGAGTGACCTTGGTGCCAGAGGTGGGGGGTGTAGCATTGATGAAGGTTGCCGGTGAGAGGCCCTTGGGCAACGAGATGAGGTGCCTATTTCGAGGTAGGCGTGCGATGCTAAGCTCAGCCGACTGAACCAGGCCAGTTGTGGCAGCAAGGTTGGCTACCTCCAGCAAGGACAGGTTGGCATGCCCTTTCGAGTGAACCACAATCGCTTGACCTAGTCTCTCCATTTCTTCAAAATAGTCCTCGTCTCTATGAATGAAACAGAGAGTTTTCTCGGGCCTTCCTTCTAGCAGCTGAGTCTGGTTGAGGGAGGTGGTAGTGGCCAGAAGGTCATCGAAAAATGGCTCTCGAAGTTGTGGGCTTCCTTGGTCACCCGAGCAGGTTTCGTAATGAATACTGAGAGAAGCGAACATTTGGTTCCAATATGACCGTCCGGCCAGCACTTCCCGCATTTGGTGGGGTTCCAGCAGACCGACTTGGTATGGCCACGGCGACAGCAGTTGAAGCAGCGGCATCTCCATTCCGTATAGTGAGGGGATAGAGGGAAACAGAGACGTGTTGGGCCATGGGGAGAAATGTAGTAGCGGGTGTCTGTGGGGGAGGATGGTGAGCTTGGGTTGGCAGATGAAGAATGGGTGCGGGAGGATTCAGTGGGGGAGGATGGGGAGGGGGTCATAAGGACTTAGGCATAGAAAGGCTTAGAGAAAGGTCTGTATGGTTGGATTGCGGGGGGTGAGGGTGGTGGGGGCGTAGGGTCAGCTTGGCTTTCTATAAACATTAATTTTACTATTATATTTTTGTTAATCACAAAGCTATATATGCATGGCTATATGCATAATTTTTCTAGCAGTAGCAATTTTGCTTCGGATAATATCTTTTCGTCTCAATCAAATTCCATTCGTTGTTGAAGCTATAGATTTCAATACAAAATAGTTTAAATTATTTTGCCTTCTGTTGTTGAAATAAATATCCAAGAAACATTGTGGTGTACTAGATTTAAGTTAGAATTATTTTTGTTGGACGAATCAACGATTTTAAGCATAAACCTGATTTTTTTTTTTTGACAAGTTTTTAATTACCTATATTGAATTTCTCATATTAATCATTAATTATTGTTGTTCTGTCTTATTTTCTCTTATTTTTAATATGTGCCATCAGATACTTTTGTTTCAAATTATTTAATTTTCATGACATGAAATTATGAAACAAGTTTTATTTAAAACAAACTACTTTAGTATGAAATTATTTGAATAATTCAATGTTATTCAAGCATGGGAGCAACAATTCTGCTTCACATGAAAAATCAAATTAAAAATATAAAAATGCTTTATTTATAACTTAAAATTTACAAATCAAAAGCAAATGAAGAATTCAAATTTTAGATATCAAAATAAAGCACATCATAAGCCATCCCTTTATTCCAATATATTTTATATGTGGCAACAATGACCTAAGACCATCAGCAGTAGCAATGACACGTTTTTCCATCTTTTTTGCAAAATCCTCCTTTTTCACAACCTTGTAAACACCAATTATTGCATGCATCATTTTGCTTGGAAGGGTTGCATTTTACATTGTTGCTCCACTTCTGATAGTCAGTGCAACAAGATTGAGCTGAAACACCTATATATATTTTTTAAAAAGATTCACTTGTATTGCATCAGAAACATTTTACTGCGACAATATATATATATATATATATATATATATATATGTGTGTGTGTGTTATTTTAGAATGAGATGAAAGATTATAGCTGTGAAATCAAATACTTACTTGAAACCAACAAACAAAGTTATAACTCACATTCAAAGAATATTTGCCTTAATTTGCTAACATAGTTTCGGTACATTTTACATAGTTGGGTAATTGTAACACACATTCAATTTTGTGTGTTAACATATTGAGAAATATTATTCAAAAAGTTCATTTAAAAATATTTTGATGGGACATATCAAATTTCTGTTAGTTTGAAATTGATCATTTAAAACTTCATTTTTATAAAATTAAATTTGTGATGAAAAACTAACATTTTTTGGAAATTGACCCTGATTTGGTACATGCATGCTATAACCAAGCAATTTGGAACATTTCTATTTTTGAACTTCTTAATTCCAATGGAACTGTCCAAAAATATGTACCATAAAAATTTAATGCATGCTACATATATCTTATACATTTTATAAAGTTGTGCATGTTGTCAACTGATTTTGATCAAACCCTCCATATAAACGAACATATACATTAATGAGATTAGTTTCTTACTTTAATGCCAAACAAATGATACGCATTCTCATATGTATTACTTCCTTGCTGGATACTACATGAAGCAAAAAGAAAAAAATAAAAAAGTGCAAGACAATCTTACTTGGTAAATTGGTCATTCCCATGAGCAAGCAAAGACAGAGAACAATAGCAAATTTGGGGTTAATCATTTTGTTTATGTTTTGTATTTCTTTGAAAAGAATTAATTGTTGTACACATGCATCCATACGTATAAATACTTGGATTGATAAAACAGAAAGAAGAGTAGACGTTTCTACTACTTGGAAATGAACTGAAATACTATAACATCTTACTATCTTTGTCCTTTTATCGTTTAATTTTTTGCTAAATTATATTACTATTGTTAGAAAAATTCTATCATGGGGCCACCGTTACTGCGTAAGCATGAGAACATGGTAGGACCAACCAATAAAATTCTCTACGTGGCATTACTTAGCTTATTTAAATCAGAGCAGGTAATTTCTATCCAATACATCATATTTCCTTCTATATCCATCATTCATTGAGCGTCACTCCTATAGGTCTTAATTAACTTAATTAACAAATTCTTTTTGTAAACTATATTTTAGGAATATTAGAATATTTTTTGTTTCTTTTGTTATTACGTTAAAAGTTGAGAAATAAAAATATATTATCTATGGTTAACTTGATATGTAATTTCCATTTTTATGTTGCTGAAACAATAAGAGAATTAATATATATTATCTACAAATTAAATGAAAAAGAAGTTTCAATTTGAGTTCAATTTTAAATGAGAGATTGAAAAACAATAATTATTAATTAATATGAAAAATATATCACCTCTGAGTAATTGAAATTTACTAATGTAAATTGAGTTACAAGGTAATTGATAATTAATTTCTATAAACATTAAATTTTCTATTATATTTTGTTATTCACAAAGCAATATATGCAGGGTGATACCTTGATTTTATTCACTTCTACAAAAGGGCTATGGTCCCGAAATTCTGTTGCCTTTAATGTCGGATAATTTGCCGGTGTAGCAGGAGGATACTAAATGCTTTACTAACCGACGTTAGATGATTTACTTTTAACAACGACTTTTAACTAAAATCTGATGTTAAATTCACTTTTATCACTGATTTTTAATATATACCCGATTTTGCATGTCAGCATTAATATCAGATCTTAATAAACAACATGTGTCAAATCCTTTTATATAACATTGGTTTGATACTAACATCTCGTGTTGAAACTTTTTTTTTGCAGAAATCATTTATTTTATGTGGCTAGCCCATCAAACTCATCTCGAATTCACTACTTCTTTGGCAAGTGTCGCATTAATTGAACCAAAAATTATATTATCTACATATATTTGGACCAAAAATAGATGATTATATCTTTGTTTGGTGAATAGAGTGGTGTCAGTTTTCCTAAAAAAGTCATTTGCAATTAGAAAGAAACTTAGTCTACCATATCGTGTCCTTGGTGCTTGTTTAAGACAATAAAGTGATTTTTCCAATTTATATACATGATTTGGAAAATCAAGATTAACAAAGCCACTAGCTTTTTGAACATATACCTCTTCTTCAATGAACCCGGTTAAGAATGCACTTTTGACATTCATTGGGAATAAGATAAAGCCTTTAAAAGAGGCATATGGCAAAAACATCCTTATTGATTCAAGGCGAGCCAAAGGAGCAAATATTTCATCGTAATGCAATCCGTATTTTTTCCTAAACGATTATTCCACTAATATAGCTATGTTTCTTATAACATTACCTTCTTGGTCCTTTTTATTTCTAAACACCCATTTGGTTCCAATTATACTTCTATTCTTTGGCCTAGGTATGAGTTGTAAAACCTTGTTCCTTTCCAATTATTTTAAGTCCTCATGCATAGCCATTATCCAATCGGGGTCTAATTTCGCCTCATCAAATTTAGTTAATTCAATTTGAGATATGAAAGTACAAAGGACTGTCATTTGATTTAATCCCGACCTAATCCTACCTCCCTCCCTAGGATCACCAATTACATTTGAGAGAAGATGAGAGTTTAGTTCTCTTAGGTCTTGAGGAATTTGATAGTCATTTTGCGATGTAGTGACATTGCCTTCGTGATTGATATCTTCATTTAATGCATTCAGTCCATCTCCTCCTTGATTTGATTCGTCATTCACTTCGTGTTGAGATGATTCATTTGCTTGAGCTTCTTGTTCAACTATAATGTTTCTTCTTTATTGTTCTTCATCATTGGTTTTTAGGATAGAAGCCTCAATTCCTACATCATTAACACTACCAATCTCAGCCCGAACGCTAGCATTTTCATTGAATTTTACATGAATTGACACTATTATAGCGTGATGAGTTGGAACATAAATTGTATAGGCTTTATTTGTCATTGAATACCCAACTAAGACGCCTTCTCTGTATCTTTTCTTTCAAGCTCAAATTAGCAGTAGGATAACAATCGTTTGACCAACTAAGGAATTTCCTTTCAATATATCTTCTCAATTGTATTTCATACTAAGAGCTTCCATTTGCAACGGAATATCCCTCCCTTGGCTTCTTATTGCTCAACTTCTTATTTTTCTTTTAGGCACTTGGATTGGTAGTTAGCTCTGTTGGTTTGAATACTAGTTGAGCAGGAGTTTTAAATCCCTAGATATAGACATGATCAGGGAGACAGTCTATTGAATTAGGGCTTGGCCCAGGGACGAAGTGAGGAACGAAGTGCTTGGGAATTGAAAACACGAAGAAAGAAGTTTTCTTGCAGTGACAAGTACAAAGCATTTTGAACCGAATGCTCTAAAGTAGGATATGCTTGGTTTACATCTCATCCATAGATCATAAGGGATTTTCATGAGAATTAGTGTAAGCCTAATTCGGTTAATTACATAACAAGTCGTATTAATCGCTTCGACCCACAAAGATTTTGAAAGTGAAGAATCATTTAACATGGTACGAGCTAATTCTTGCAAAGTTCGGTTTTTCCTTTCAACTATCCCTTTTTGTTGAGACGTTTTAGTAGCCAAATATTCATGCATATATCCTCTTTTAGAGCATAATTATTGTTGTTCTGTCTCATTTTCTCTTATTTTTAATATGTGGCATCAAATACTTTTGTTTCAAATTATTTGATTTTCATGACATGAAATTATGAAATAAGTTTTATTTAAAACAAACTACTTTAGTATGAAATTATTTGAATAATTTAATGTTATTCAAGCATGGGAGCAACAATTTTGCTTAACATGAAAAATCAAATTAAAAATATAAAAAGTGCTTTATTTATAACTTAAAATTTACAAATCAAGAGCAAAAGAAGTATTCAAATTTTAGATATCAAAATAAAGCAACATCATAAGCCATCCCTTTATTCCAATATATTTTATATGTGGCAACATTGACCTAAGACCATCAGCAGTAGCAGTGACACGTTTTTCCATCTTTTTTGCAAAATCCTCCTTTTTCACAACCTTGTAAACACCAATTATTGCATGCATCATTTTGCTTGGAAGGGTTGCATTTTACATTGTTGCTCCACTTCTGATAGTCAGTGCAACAAGATTGAGCTGAAACACCTATATATATTTTTTAAAAAGATTCACTTGTATTGCATCAGAAACATTTTACTGCGACAATATATATATATATGTGTGTGTGTGTTATTTTAGAATGAGATGAAAGATTATAGCTGTGAAATCAAATACTTACTTGAAACCAACAAACAAAGTTATAACTCACATTCAAAGAATATTTGCCTTAATTTGCTAACATAGTTTCGGTACATTTTACATAGTTGGGTAATTGTAACACACATTCAATTTTGTGTGTTAACATATTGAGAAATATTATTCAAAAAGTTCATTTAAAAATATTTTGATGGGACATATCAAATTTCTGTTAGTTTGAAATTGATCATTTAAAACTTCATTTTTATAAAATTAAATTTGTGATGAAAAACTAACATTTTTTGGAAATTGACCCTGATTTGGTACATGCATGCTATAACCAAGCAATTTGGAACATTTCTATTTTTGAACTTCTTAATTCCAATGGAACTGTCCAAAAATATGTACCATAAAAATTTAATGCATGCTACATATATCTTATACATTTTATAAAGTTGTGCATGTTGTCAACTGATTTTGATCAAACCCTCCATATAAACGAACATATACATTAATGAGATTAGTTTCTTACTTTAATGCCAAACAAATGATACGCATTCTCATATGTATTACTTCCTTGCTGGATACTACATGAAGCAAAAAGAAAAAAATAAAAAAGTGCAAGACAATCTTACTTGGTAAATTGGTCATTCCCATGAGCAAGCAAAGACAGAGAACAATAGCAAATTTGGGGTTAATCATTTTGTTTATGTTTTGTATTTCTTTGAAAAGAATTAATTGTTGTACACATGCATCCATACGTATAAATACTTGGATTGATAAAACAGAAAGAAGAGAAGACGTTTCTACTACTTGGAAATGAACTGAAATACTATAACATCTTACTATCTTTGTCCTTTTGTCGTTTAATTTTCTGCTAAATTATATTACTATTGTTAGAAAAATTCTATCATGGGGCCACCGTTACTGCGTAAGCATGAGAACATGGTAGGACCAACCAATAAAATTCTCTACGTGGCATTACTTAGCTTATTTAAATCAGAGCAGGTAATTTCTATCCAATACATCATATTTCCTTCTATATCCATCATTCATTGAGCGTCACTCCTATAGGTCTTAATTAACTTAATTAACAAATTCTTTTTGTAAACTATATTTTAGGAATATTAGAATATTTTTTGTTTCTTTTGTTATTACGTTAAAAGTTGAGAAATAAAAATATATTATCTATGGTTAACTTGATATGTAATTTCCATTTTTATGTTGCTGAAACAATAAGAGAATTAATATATATTATCTACTAATTAAATGAAAAAGAAGTTTCAATTTGAGTTCAATTTTAAATGAGAGATTGAAAAACAATAATTATTAATTAATATGAAAAATATATCACCTCTGAGTAATTGAAATTTACTAATGTAAATTGAGTTACAAGGTAATTGATAATTAACTAGGAAACACAGCGCGGCTGCGCCGCGTCTCGTTTATTTCTTATATCATATGAGTTTCACTTAGATTGTTGTTATATAAAAGTAAATATTTATCATATAATTTTTTTTAGTTCTGAAGAAAGCAAAAGTAATATCATATTATAGTATGGTATTATTTTAAATTTACGATGATCTCCAAAATAATTTTAGCATGTTTTTTAGTCCATGATTTTCTCATTTTTCTCCTCATTGCTCTTAGTTGCAGTTCTGCCACAACAAACATGTTGATTTAATTTTCTTTATTTATAGTTCATGTTTGATTCATTCAACATCCTTGTAGTAGAATTTGGAGATTGAACATGAGATTTGTTTTGATGAATCATGAGATCTAATATTATTATCACACATTCGATTGACATATATAGATTAAAAAATCACTCTGAAATAATACGCTGAAATGCATAGAATCATCTATAATTGCAGCAAAAGTTTTGATAATTGAATAGCCATGCATGCTAAAAATAAACCTATGATTTTTGTGTGAAGGAGCCAAAATAAATATTTTTATACTAATATGTATGTTCTATCTACTTACCCATGTTAACAACAGTTTGAAATTTGCTGGTACTGGTCCAAACACTTAAAATTTGAATAGCAACTTTAACAGAGTTTGAATACCATACAAAAGCCCTTTGATAATTACCTTATCACAACATTCAGACACTGATAAAACTAATATCAGGGAGTTAGTGTAAACATTAGCGCTAAGTGTTTTTCACTGAAGTTTTACCTAAAAGATTTATTTGATTTTTTTATTTTAAATGGTTTAAGTGCAAATTCCGGGGTGCAGAAATTGCACATCTTATACTTATACTGTCAAAAAATATAAAAAGGAGTTGCACACCTTTACAAAAGCAAAATGTGTAGTTCCCAATTCCCAACCAAAAAAATGCAATACTTAAGCTAATTTTGTACTATACAGTACAATAAAATAAAAGGATAAAAATATGGCAGTGAAATCAAAACAGTGAACTCTATCTAAACACCGACAATTGCAGCAAAAATATGGCAGCAAAGCAAGCACAGATTGTAAAACATGAAAAGGCATGTTTGGAGCAAAGAAGCAAAAACAAATACTATCACGTATGTTGCGCTTACCCTGGAATTTTCTTTTTGCTGAGAGCATCAAAATCAAACCTCCTCTTAACTCCACAACAACAATCATATGAAACTAAAACATCTCAGAAGCAGACCTAAAATACAAATGGAGGGGGAAAAGGTGAAAAGATGGGCAACCAAATAGAGGCAAATATCAGTGGGCATTGTACTTTTGTTTGACCAACAATTGCTCAAACAAAGAACACATAAGGCCTCTAAATGTGATATTTTGGCATTTTAATTTGCTTAAAATGAAAGACAACAACCACACTTACAGAGCATGATATTTTTTATCTTTTTTGTTCAATCGTATGCACAAATTTTCCACCGAACTAATAAATCCCTCAAACAATGCATGAAATTAGCAATAATCCTAAGTTCTTATGATAAAATTAATAACAAACTGGAATGAACTCAGAAAAAACAATCCTCACCACAGAGAGCAGCACAACAACAAAGCAAAGAGATTGAAACATTTCTCATTAAGAAGTTGCTTTCCATCTTTTGACAAAAAAATCTTTGAATTCCACCGCGACATTTCAATTGAAGATCTCACTAAAATCCTCTTGTTTTTCGAACCTAACAAAAGGAGGCAAAACAAACCAAATATAATAAAATGTAACATCCAAAGAAAAAATCAAGGAGAAAGGAAACAAAAAAAAATAACCCAAAAAATTGTCACCATTTCTAAAAGCGCAACACTATTTCTTTCATCTTCCCCTTCAGCAAAATCGCCTATTTCCCCGCCTCATAGAGTTAGGGCTGGGGTTTGACGCTTGAAGCTTCTTTGTTAGATTACTTTGAACGCGAGCTATTGAATCAGTGCAATCAGGTACGACCGCTGCTTCTCAGATCGGGCAAACCAGACATCCCTGACCCATGGAACCTCACCATTGAACAAAAAATAAAAATGCCACCTTACTTCGTAGCGAGGCTACAAAGGCAGCAAAGCAAAGAGGGAGTAAGATTGGCGGGTGAGGAGAACGTCGGGACTCAACACGGAGAGAGACTGAGAGCCGAAGAGCTCTCCGCATTTCTTCTTCTTTGATGAAGAGGAGATGGAGAAACATAGCAAGCAGAGAAGAAATAGAAAGAGAAAGAGATTCAGCGAGATCGCTGAAAAGAAAAAAAATAAAAAAATAATTCTCTACACGAAAGAACGAAGAAACACTAACCACATGTAATCAATAAATTCTATAAACAGTGGCGATTGAGTGACGATTGAAGATACACCGCTGTGATGCCGTGTCCGCGAAAATACAGGCGGACACGCAGTGAGTATTATCGTTTTGCGATTTCTATAAACATTAAATTTTCTATTATATTTTGTTATTCACAAAGCAATATATGCAGGGTGATACCTTGATTTTATTCACTTCTACAAAAGGGCTATGGTCCCGAATTTCTGTTGCCTTTAATGTCGGATAATTTGCCGATGTAGCAGGAGGATACTAAATGCTTTACTAACCGACGTTAGATGATTTACTTTTAACAACAACTTTTAACTAAAATCTGATGTTAAATTCACTTTTATCACTGATTTTTAATATATACCCGATTTTGCATGTCAGCATTAATATCAGATCTTAATAAACAACATGTGTCAAATCCTTTTATATAACATTGGTTTGATACTAACATCTCGTGTTGAAACTTTTTTTTTGCAGAAATCATTTATTTTATGTGGCTAGCCCATCATACTCATCTCGAATTAACTACTTCTTTGGCAACTGCCGCATTAATTGAACCAAAAATTATATCATCTACATATATTTGGACCAAAAATAGATGATTATATCTTTGTTTGGTGAATAGAGTGGTGTCAGTTTTCCTAAAAAAGTCATTTGCAATTAGAAAGAAACTTAGTCTACCATATCGTGTCCTTGGTGCTTGTTTAAGACAATAAAGTGATTTTTCCAATTTATATACATGATTTGGAAAATCAAGATTAACAAAGCCACTAGCTTTTTGAACATATACCTCTTCTTCAATGAACCCGGTTAAGAATGCACTTTTGATATTCATTGGGAATAGGATAAAGCCTTTAAAAGAGGCATATGGCAAAAACATCCTTATTGATTCAAGGCGAGCCAAAGGAGCAAATATTTCATCGTAATGCAATCCGTCTTTTTTCCTAAACGATTATTCCACTAATATAGCTATGTTTCTTATAACATTACCTTCTTGGTCCTTTTTATTTCTAAACACCCATTTGGTTCCAATTATACTTCTATTCTTTGGCCTAGGTACGAGTTGTAAAACCTTGTTCCTTTCCAATTATTTTAAGTCCTCGTGCATAGCCATTATCCAATCGGGGTCTAATTTCGCCTCATCAAATTTAGTTAATTCAATTTGAGATATGAAAGTACAAAGGACTGTCATTTGATTTAATCCCGACCTAGTCCTACCTCCCTCCCTAGAATCACCAATTACATTTGAGAGAAGATGAGAGTTTAGTTCTCTTAGGTCTTGAGGAATTTGATAGTCATTTTGCGATGTAGTGACATTGCCTTCGTGATTGATATCTTCATTTAATGCATTCAGTCCATCTCCTCCTTGATTTGATTCGTCATTCACTTCGTGTTGAGATGATTCATTTGCTTGAGCTTCTTGTTCAACTATAATGTTTCTTCTTTCTTGTTCTTCATCATTGGTTTTTAGGATAGAAGCCTCAATTCCTACATCATTAACACTACCAATCTCAGCCCGAACGCTAGCATTTTCATTGAATTTTACATGAATTGACACTATTATAGCGTGATGAGTTGGAACATAAATTGTATAGGCTTTATTTGTCATTGAATACCCAACTAAGACGCCTTCTCTGTATCTTTTCTTTCAAGCTCAAATTAGCAGTAGGATAACAATCGTTTGACCAACTAAGGAATTTCCTTTCAATATATCTTTTCAATTGTATTTCATACTAAGAGCTTCCATTTGCAACGGAATATCCCTCCCTTGGCTTCTTATTGCTCAACTTCTTATTTTTCTTTTAGGCACTTGGATTGGTAGTTAGCTCTGTTGGTTTGAATACTAGTTGAGCAGGAGTTTTAAATCCCTAGATATAGACATGATCAGGGAGACAGTCTATTGAATTAGGGCTTGGCCCAGGGACGAAGTGAGGAACGAAGTGCTTGGGAATTGAAAACACGAAGAAAGAAGTTTTCTTGCAGTGACAAGTACAAAGCATTTTGAACCGAATGCTCTAAAGTAAGATATGCTTGGTTTACATCTCATCCATAGATCATAAGGGATTTTCATGAGAATTGGTGTAAGCCTAATTCGGTTAATTACATAACAAGTCGTATTAATCGCTTCGACCCACAAAGATTTTGAAAGTGAAGAATCATTTAACATGGTACGAGCTAATTCTTGCAAAGTTCGGTTTTTCCTTTCAACTATCCCTTTTTTGTTGAGACGTTCTAGTAGCCGAATATTCATGCATATATCCTCTTTTAGAGCATAATTATTGTTGTTACGTCTCATTTTCTCTTATTTTTAATATGTGGCATCAAATACTTTTGTTTCAAATTATTTGATTTTCATGACATAAAATTATGAAACAAGTTTTATTTAAAACAAACTACTTTAGTATGAAATTATTTGAATAATTTAATGTTATTCAAGCATGGGAGCAACAATTCTGCTTAACATGAAAAATCAAATTGAAAATATATAAAATGCTTTATTTATAACTTAAAATTTACAAATCAAGAGCAAAAGAAGTATTCAAATTTTAGATATCAAAATAAAGCAACATCATAAGCCATCCCTTTATTCCAATATATTTTATATGTGGCAACATTGACCTAAGACCATCAGCAGTAGCAGTGACATGTTTTTCCATCTTTTTTGCAAAATCCTCCTTTTTCACAACCTTGTAAACACCAATTATTGCATGCATCATTTTGCTTGGAAGGGTTGCATTTTACATTGTTGCTCCACTTCTGATAGTCAGTGCAACAAGATTGAGCTGAAACACCTATATATATTTTTTAAAAAGATTCATTTGTATTGCATCAGAAACATTTTACTGCGACAATATATATATATATATATATGTGTGTGTATATATAAATATATATATGTGTGTGTTATTTTAGAATGAGATGAAAGATTATAGTTGTGAAATCAAATACTTACTTGAAACAAACAAACAAAGTTATAACTCAAATTCAAAGAATATTTGCCTTAATTTGCTAACATTGTTTCAGTACATTTTACATAGTTGGGTAATTGTAACGTACATTCAATTTTGTGTGTTCGCATATTGAGAAATATTATTCAAAAAGTTCATTTAAAAATATTTTGATGGGACATATCAAATTTCTGTTAGTTTGAAATTGATCATTTAAAACTTCTTTTTTATAAATTTAAATTTGTTTGATGAAAAACTAACATTTTTTTAAAATTGACCCTGATTTGTGCTATAACCAAGCAATTTGGAACATTTCTATTTTTTAACTTCTTAATTCCAATGGAGTTGTCCAAAGATATGTACCATAAAAATTTAATGCAAGCTACATGTATCTTATATATTTTGTAAAGTTGTGCATGTTGTCAACTGATTTTGATCAAACCCTCCATATAAACGAACATATACGTTAATGAGATTAGTTTCTTACTTTAATGCCAAACAAATGATAGGCATTCTCATATGTATTACTTCCTTGATGGATACTGCATGAAGCAAAAAGGAAAAAAAAAAAGTGCAAGACAATCTTACTTGGTAAATTGGTCATTCCCATGAGCAAGCAAAGACAGAGAACAATAGCAAATTTGGGATTAATCATTTTGTTTATGTTTTGTATTTCTTTGAAAAGAATTAATTGTTGTACACATGCATCCATACATATAAATACTTGGATTGATAAAACAGAAAGAAGACTAGACGTTTCTAGTACTTGGAAATGAACTGAAATACTATAACATCTTACTATCTTTGTCCTTTTGTCGTTTAATTTTCTACTAAATTATATTACTATTGTTAGAAAAAATCTATCATGGGGCAACCGTTACTGCGTAAACATGAGAACATGGTAGGGCCAATCAATAAAATCCTCTACGTGGCATTACTTAGCTTATTTAAATCAGAGCAATTAATTTCTTTCCAACACATGATATTCCTTCTATATCCACCATTCATTGAGCGCCACTCCTCTGGGTCTTAATTGACAAATTCTTTTTGTAAACTATATTTTAGGAATATTAGATATTTTTTGTTTCTTTTTCTATTACGTTAAAACTTAAGAAATAAAAAAATAGTTGCCATAGTTAACTTGATATGTAATCTCCATTTAAGGTGCATACAATTTTTTGTCCATCTTTTATTAATTATGTTGAATTTTGTTTATGTTGCTCAAACAATAAGAAAATCAGTATTTATTATCTACAAATTATGTGAAAAAAGTATGTTTTAATTTGAGTTCAATTTAAAAAATGAGACAAAAAAACAATAATTAATAATTAATACGAGAAAATATATCACCTCTGTGTTATGAAAATTTACTAATGTAAATTGAGTTACCAAGTAACTTGTTAAGGAACGCATTCGCGACCTTAGGCCAAGTATTCATGTTTTCGGGACGTTGACCATGAATCCAACTTTTCGCCTTATCTGCATGAAAAAATGTAAAGGCCATAACTTTTAAATCATCACGTGTAACAATTTGTATCTTAATGGTGCTACAAATCTCCTCAAAGTTGGCAAGATGTTGCGTGCCGTCCTCATATGGTAGACCATGAAATAGGTTAGGTTGCACCATGTTCACCCATGCAAGAGATATTTGGTATTCCTCCGCATTAATGATTGGAGTGGTGTTTCCTAGTCTAATCTTTTCGGTCTTTGGTGCGGCGAATTCTCTCAAGGGACGATTTGCATCTTCTGCTTCATTGGCTTCACGATTAAGAGCGGACGCTCTCAACCGTTGCACCTCGACGACCATTTGATTTCGCTACCTCTCAAGATTCGCAATGCATGCGACCTCGTCAAGGTTAGACATCTATAATCGACGTGGAATCAAGTGCAAGATTGGTCCCTTTGGAGGGCGGTTCTTCCTTATCTCGTAGAAGAGGTGGGTTGATCCTTGTCGAGAGAACCACTCAACCAAGTTCGTATCGTCTGCAGTTGATGATTCTCCTTTCATTTTTCAACCTACTAAATACGAGAAAAAGAACGTTAGAAAATGTTTAAACTGGAACTTAAATTAAAAATACTAAAATCTGAAACTAAATCAATCGTTGTCCCTGACAACAGTGCAAAAAAATTGATGTGAATTTTACAAACACTAGTTGCTAGATAGAGATTGCAAGTATACAATCATTTATTGTAGTACTTAGGGTTCGAATCCAGAGGGACAATTCAGACTTAACTTTCAGATTTAAGCAATTTTAATTTAAGCCAAAAGAAAAGTTTCTGATTTGGGTTGGTTCGTGGTTTTAAACTAAATTAGAGATTGTTGTGAATTCTAACTCAATTAACAAATCGATTATGTCTTGTTAAGATGTATTATCCATAATTGTTGATACTTATTTGGTAATCAATTTCTTGGTATTATGAGGGTACGGTTTTCAGATTTTGGTACCAAGTGATATTTCTATTTTGGTACTATGTTTGCACTTGTTTCGGCTTCACCTTTCGTACTTGGTTAAATAGTCAAGGCCCATTAAGTTCATACCGTTCTAATTATCCTAAGCCATCATTTTTTATCTTTCGATACTTGGTACAATTCGTGAGAATATTTAGGTAAAACCCGTAATCAACAAACATCACCTCTCGATCCTTAGTTCGCTGGTTACCCTACTTCCTATGGTCTAAATCTAACATCAAATATCTCTATTGCAAATATCAAATATCAAATTCAAACAATTAAAATAGCAAGCAAGTAATAATGATAAAATCAGCAAATAATTAGCATCACCTCTCGGACAATTTATCGCTTTACTTTCTATGATCAAGGTTTAATACTAAACCCTAAGATAACAATTCACCACGATTGCAACAATTAAAATAGAAAGCAAATCATAGAATCATAGAACTAATAGGTGGGTGAATCACGCGAACTACTTAATAAAAGATTCGCCCGGAATGGAATCACCTTTTGAGGGACCCAGCCAGCCGCCCGGGGTTTCATATTCGTCGGTCTCTCTACAATTTGGCGCTGTCCGTGAGGTGGGTTAAAAATGGCAAGCAATTATCTTGATGGCAATATGATAAATTCTTAGACTCCAGAAGATGGTCATGATAGGAGGATAAAGGCTAAAGTTCCTCCACCACAGGATAACTTGGCCAAGAAAGCTTTCCTCACCATTACATTTTGGTGAAAGAAAGAGCGAATCCTTCTTTTTGAAGGATTTGAATAGCATCCTTGTCCCAGAAGTATCTCTCTCATTCCAGCTTTCCTTTTTTATCTCTCTTATCGTTCCTGAAACTTTCAATTATAAAAAGGGGATTTTTCATATCGGAGGGCCACTATTCATTTATAAAGAACTCCTTTTTCTTCTTTTTATATCATCCTAACATAGAGAGAGATCTTAGCATTGTAGGTTGAAAATAAGTATCTTAAGTCATAAACTGATACAAATTGCATACATATAATAATATGACCATGTAGTCAAAGTTGTTTTTGTACCATACGTAATAATAAATAGTTCTAACTAAATAGCGCCAGTACAATCGATGCAGATTGAATTTAGATGCGAATAATTTGTTTATCAATAGCACCAAGTACAGACCCAATTCAAACTAGACTGGTTTTGGGTGATACTTGGCTCTGCACCGGATAAGACTGATCGCGGAACATTTGTTTTTAATTCTAAATTGGTTGTCTTTTTTTCTGCTGTCATGTTGCTACGTTGGTTGCATATATTTAACAACATTGCATTTGACAAGTATTTTTCTATAAAATAAGGGACTTAAACCGCGCATTACCTAGGCATTGAGTCAGTTTATACATGTAATGATCTTGTTCAAGATACTAAATTGAGAAAAAGCAGAACTTTTTGTCTCTCAAGTTCAAAATTCTTTCGATATGAAAATAATATCTCGTTCCATAAAAGAGAAATTCCCTAACTATATGTACTCAAAAATCTCTAAGGCTCTGCACACACTAAACATTTCTTTAGCAACGAGCATGCTTGGTATTTTACCGATATCTGATAAACTCTTCCTCTAGGTTTGAACCAATGCCTATTATTACGGTATGCAATGCCATTCACTTTCTTTGTTGGGGTGAATCATGACGGTCAATCCATTCTACTAGGATGTGCTTTGCTCGAGAATGAATGGAAAGAGACATAAATTTATTTGCCTATTCCAGACTTGGTTAGAGTGTATGGGTGGTAGAGCTCCAGCCGCACTTGATCATTTAATTTATATATACCTCTCTCTCTCAAACACACACGCACACGCACATATGGAGGATTTAAGTGCCTTGTACCAGTACTACAGACGTATGTTTCAATTTTACTGTAATTTGATTTAAGGTAAGCTTTGTGAATGGGATTAGCACAATAAAAGGGGGCACCCATGTGGAGTAAGCCCAGTAAGCAACGAACGGTCTGATTTGCCCAGTAAGCAACGAACGGTCTGATTTGATTCAGGAGATCTAAATTCTTAAAATTTAGTTTGCACGAATCTTGACACAATTGAAAGATTCAGATCTACTATGTGTCATGTACTGCGCGGCACATGATCTAAACTCGAGTGGGTGACAGATAACATTTGAGTTCAACATAGCGTTAGTATGATGTAATAATTCTTTGTTTTTGTTTCACATTCTTCGCTTCTCTCTTCTGTAACGATCTCCATATAAATTTTTATTTTCTTTTGATGAAATTTTTATATTTATTTAAACTGATTACTTTTTATTGAATTTAAATTGATTACTTAATTGTGCTCAACTAATCTAAAAACTATTCAAAAAGCACATTTTTTAATCATAAAAATCTATATATTCTGAGTGGCTATGAATCTATAATAATGCTTCTTTGAAGTAAACAAAATTTGTTCTAACCTTTCGAACCAAAGTAGAAATATGAAGAATATAATTTTTTTTTGATCGAATGAAGAATATAATTTAGTGGACCTTACATTGACGTGAAATTGGAGTAAAGCTATGATTTTATTAAAAGTACAAATCTTTGGTGCTCTTAACTTAATAGCATATTTAAACATCTTTAAATTTTGATTTATCTTGCTCAGTAATTTCTTCATATCAAAATCTAATGTGGAACAGAAATCTTATTTTTAGAAATTTAAGTACATCAGTACCAACACTTAAGGCAGAAAATATTCTTAAATTTAATTAAGGCACTTAGATAAAGAGCCACTTAATTTAATTAGAATTCCAATATACTTAGATAAAGAAAAACTTTGCAGTCTAAGATGTCACAAGGATGCCACAATTTATAAAATGGGTATTGCACTTAAGGCAGAAGATATAAAGTGTATACCAAAATTGTAGCATGAATGGACGAAACTGATCCAAATCGAAATTTCCATCGTCGGGACCAAACCAGTCCTTCGTGCATACAAGCGACTCAAGGGTTTCGTCGACCATTGAAGCACGTAAATGGTCGGTTAGTCTGCCTGCTGCACTAAAGGCAGACTCCGATGCAACAGTTGCGACAGGAACTGCCAAAAAATCTCTAGCCATCTTTGCTAAGGTGGGATACTTTTATGAGTTATTCTTCCACCACTTCAAAATATCAAAATTGTCATCTTCATCATCTACCACATTCTCTCTCAAGTACGTATCCAATTCTGAAACTTGAGGGCTCAAACTAAGATTTTCAGATTTGTATTTCTTGTATTGAGCATCAAGTTTTCTTTTACCGAGTACTCCGCTTTCTTCTTGGATGATCACACTACTTGTTCCACGCTCGATACGTGGTCTTAAACTCTTATATATCTCATAGAATTTTTTAAACCACGACTTAACGAATTCCAACTTTGCTTCAACCACTTCTGTCTCATAAGCCTTGTTAAAGCAAAAACGTAAATACACCATCTTGTCTCGCGGATCTAGAATGAAGAGATTAAGAGTCAATTTTATGTTTGGGGTATGATATAGTTTTGCTTTTCAGTGGTTGAGTAGATTTAAGAGGCTATTTTATTTGCTATTTGTGGCCCCACAGTCAGTCTCTCGTTGAGAAACTACAAGTCTACAACACTAGAATGCCAGCAAATTTGAATTCGTACATTGGTAGCCATGTGACTCCAACACTGTACCGTTGTTGAATAGTGTATGTCCCTGGCAGGGCTTGGAATGAATATTTTATTTTATTTTATTCATGATTAAGGTTTGTGTCGCCTTCGTGAATGGAACGAGATTTTCTATGCTAAGCAAAAATAATGTTCCGTGTTGCGCAGCAAATTTCAGTTTTTTTATTTGTATCGAGATTCGTGCAAGCTAAACTTTATAATATAAGATCCTCTGAATCAAATCTGAACCGTCCGTAGCTTACAGCGCAGAAAATCCGAACCGTTCGTCGGTGGTGCACGGTAGAAGAACAGCTTTCTTCATGAATTGGGTCCTGGACTCATGGTCCATGATTGTCTGTCATTGTGGAGGAATTGTTTCTACTTTTTTTCTTTTTCTTTTTATTTGATGGAAGGGAACAAACAAACTCATAACAAAGCTCTGTTGTTATTCAACTTAGGATTCTTGGTCAAGTTCTGTGTTAAGAAAATTCACTGTACAGTTAGGGGTGCTAATGAACGGATATCAGTCCATTTCCAGATCAGTCCAGTAATAAAGAGAAGAGGTCCATAACCGAACCAATCCCATTCTTAATAAATGGTGTCCAGTTCAGATTTGATCCATATTGTTATCAAATAAAGTCCATTAATTGTCCAAAAATTGACCATGGGGGCTAACTCTTGGACAACCCATTTATGACATGACAAAATTCTAGAAAATTTGACCATGCAGTTATTTCGGTGATGGATCTGAATATCTGATGGTAACCATGTAGAGAAAATTTCTTATATTTATATTCAGGTCGATTTTTTCTACAACATTTCTAGGCTTGATTATGATTAAATCTATCAGAAATATAGCAAATTTACAAAACAAAATTCTTCAAAAAATCAAGCAACCACAGCAACTACTGCCTACTGGAAAAAATGCATCACCTTACAAGAACACATTCTACTATGTAATTTTTGTCTACAAGCATATAAATCTAGTACCAAACTGCAAGAAAAAAATTACAAAAAACAGTGACAGCAGGAAGGAGCTTCTTAAGACCACCTTACCTAACGTACCAACATCAAAATAGTATAGCAACATCAAAACAGTAAGGAGCTTCTTAAGAGTTAAAGACCTGTGAGTGAAAGCACAAATCAAGACATTTTTTAGTTCTATCTGTGGGTACACATCAAGTTCATCAAATAAACTAATTGTATTATTATAAAAAGATATAATTAAATAAAATATGCTAACTGCTAACCTATATTTTCAAAACCAGCACTTAATAGGTAGAAGGTTACCAATTCATAGTTACAAAAATGAAAATAAGAATTAACTAGAAAAAAAATGTTGAGTCTTAGTGTCTCACCAATTCATAACTAAATAAATTAACAAGAGTACAAAATGAAATGAACTGTTACCTGTTTTTCCTGCAATTCTTTGTTCTGCTCTTTGAGCTTTGCTACTTCAGCTTCTAATTCCATCATATAAGTCTATAAATACAAGTTCATACATTAGTTAACTCGTCACAATAAAAAAGAAGAATGCAAAGAAAAGTTAATCTAGCATAAGTTTTTTATCCCTCTAATTTCTGATCTGATCTAATTCGGTAATTCACAAACATACTTAGTAGCAAACAGCCAACCAGCAAAGCTGAAAGAGTAGTTGGGACCAAAAAAACAGAAGGGAAAAAAGAGGCAGAAGAATTCTTACTTGTACAATATACCAGCACAACACAATTTTACCAGCACAGCACAGTTCAGACCAGAAATCAATCAGCACAACTCAAACCAACTAGCACAACAAAATTCAGGCCAGCACAGCACAAATTTACCAGCATCAAGCCAAACAACAATTACCAGCAAAACAAAATAAGTATTGCAATAAGAGTTTAAAAGTCATCCTAACAAGGCCCGAATACAAGATTAGCCGAACATGGTTAAGGGGCTAAATATGATCAAATAATAGAGATACAAAGAAGGATAGAGAGAAATAAGGATACAACCGAGTTTGCTCCAAGGATTGGACTCCGTCTTCTCTTCTTCTTCTCTCTCTGTGAAAATCCTAAGTTTTATCCTCTGTTAACTGATTGAAATTTGTGATGTGGCTATCTTAAAACTACAGGTATTTATAAGGAAGTAAAAATCCTCAAAATAGAATTCTAAAACTGGCATTTTATGGTTCGAGGGCAATAACTCCTCTTGCAGCCGCAATTGAGTTGTGAGTTGGAGTTATGGCCATCTTTACACGTTCTGCATGCAGTCTTGCGGCCGCAATAATAGTTCTTGTGCTTGCAATGGGCCTGAGTAGGAATTGCAACTCCTATGTTGGGCTCTGCCAACTTGTATTGCGATCGCAAGGATATACCTTGTGCCCGCAATCAAGTTGGGATTTATGCTAAGTGCTTGTAGAGGTCGATTGCGGACGCAAGGAAGGTTCCCGCGACTACAATTGACCTGACAAATGGTCAAATTACTCTGTCTTGAATCCTGGCTTGCTCCGAAGCATCCAATTTTGTCCATTTTGCTCCAAATACCTGTTTTTGCATCAAAACACTGAAAGGTAGTAACTTGAACTCTTTTTGTAATAAAACTTGTTTATTTGACTCTAAATTACACACTTAACCCTAGATACATGCATGCATAATTTGGCTTTATCAGTCCTATATTTATATACATATGTATTAACTAATTTGCAGTTTTAGTTAGAATAAACTAATTTTCAATAGTTAATTATGTATATATATTATTTTAAAAGTTATAAACTTTATAAATTCTTTTGTAGGTATTTACATAATCTTTATTTAGAATTTACTAATATTTAGAAAATTACTAAATATCTTTATACTAAATTCATTCCTAACTAGAATCCTTTTAACATTCAACATTTTATCTTTTCTTTATTAGCATTAAATACTAATTATGAATAATAGCTAAATTTTATAACTAATTAAGATAATTATATTTACTATACAAGTAACTATAATAATTATAATTATACATTTTCTTAATTATAATTTATTACAGTTACTCTTACAAGTCTGGTAAAATTTCGGATCTGAAAACAACAATAATATTCTTGTGCAAATAATCCTTGTCAGTTAAAAAGTCATGCAAATTTTATTCACACACTTGTCAATTCAAATTTGTTCTTTTGCACAATAATATTCTTTATTGACTACTGTATATTCTAAATCCTGGCACAGAGGTGGTTCTGGTACCATTTTGTTGGGTGCAATTTAAACTAAGTAGAGCCAAAATAAATAAGATCTTAATTAAACAATTGTAAGTCTATGTGTGCAAGATCTAATAAAAATAGCGGAAGCATTCACTTACTTAGCATCCTTTGTTGGTCTTGACTGTCTCTCAAGCAGTATCACTAGATGGGGCTCTATACTATCCTTTTCCTTTAGCCTCGAACCGATCGTTGACGAGTTCTTCCAAGCAATTTTCGATGTTTACTTTTCTTCAAGGCCATCAACACAATCGAGAAGTATTTATGTCTTAATGGGGAAACAGAGGAAGCCTATGCACAACACATGTGCGCCTAATGATGATATCGATAATGTTTGGAGAACTAATGTCTTTTATACTAGTGAAAATGTATCTTGGAAAGATATCATAATTAATAGCAAATATTCTTTGAAATATTTGCTCTCCAACTTTTTTTGATGTTGTTTTATTTATTGCTGTAAACATACAACAAAATTTTATACTATTTGCACAACAAGTCGGAAAAGAATCTCTCAACAGAATAATAAATCCCATTTTTATTATATATTTAAAAGATCGGCAATTCCGCCATTTTTTGTATCAATAACTTTTTATAAAAACAACCAAAAGATATACAAAGTTTAATACTTGGCCAAACCTTTTGATATCCTTTTATACAAATTAATTCGAAAAACGACCAAATGATATATATATATATATATATATATATATATATATATATATATATATATATATAGAGAGAGAGAGAGTTAGACTATTGTGAAAATGTTTGCACTTCGGTCGAAGTGCAAAATTTACACATTTTATAATTTTTGAGTTCAAATTATAATTTGAGTTACTTAATAAATTCTTCATCTCAAAATCTTACAGGAAATCAAATTTCATGATTTTTGGAGCTTTCTCGCTATTTTTTTAATATTCACAATAGCCTATCCATATATATATATATATATATTTATATATAAGAGTTGTGCTAAAATACTTTATAAAGCAGCAATATACATATACTTTAGGCTCGTATCTCGAGATATAAAGTGCAAACAATCGATCAAGGTTGTTGAAAATGTTCTCCATACTAACATCTATTTGGAGACCTAATTTCATATTTTTTGGAAATTTTTTACTATTTTATCGGGTATGTAAAAAATTCATTAATCTAACGATTTACAGACCTTCAATTTAACAAACTTTGCACCCATCTGATAAAATAGTAAAAAATTTAAAAAATATAAAATTTGGTCTCCAAATTTTTGTTAGTAAGGAGAACATTTTCAACAGTCTTGATCGGTTGTTTGCACTTTATATCTCGAGATACGAGTCTAAAGTATATGCATGTTGGTGCTTTATAAAGTATTTTTGCACGAATCATATATATATATATACATATATAATTTTAGTTGCTCAATAAATTCTTCATCTCAAAATCTTACAGGAAATCAAATTTCATGATTTTTGGAGCTTTCTCGCTATTTTTTTAATATTCACAATAGCCTATCCATATATATATATAAAGTGTATTTGCCAAAAGATATACTAAATTATGTTGAGCTCATTTTGTTTGATATCTCGAGCTAAATCAATTGATTAGGTTCAAACAATAATCTTGACATTTATTTTAACACTAGCATTAGTTGAATCCATCATAATTGGTTCATCAACAATTGTAATTAATTCACATTTAGTTCTATATGTATTGATATCTAAAATCTTAACGAAATAAGTAATATGCAATTGTTTCAGTTAATCACATTTATAACATATCTTATATTATTAATCGTAATATTAATGACAACATATAATATATTAATTATATAACATGTAGTTCAAATTTTATTTATTAAACTTGAATTTGAAATTTTAATATTTAATTCGTCGAAGACCCATACAGGGGTTTAAGTAAAAAAAAAACAAAAAAAAAACCAAGACAAGCCACCCAACCTAGTCGAAAGCTTATCTTCTACCGCGCAGCACCGACGGATGGCCCAGATTTCCTGCGTTGTAAGCTACGGATGGCCCAGATTTGATTCAAGGGATCTGATATTATAAAATTTAGCTTGCATGAATCTCGATGCAAATCAAAGATCCAGATTTCCTGCGCAGCACGCACAATGACGGTGCTGCGCAGTAGAAGATCTCGTTCCAACCTAGTCCCCTACATGCTTGGAAAACGACCACCAGTGTTAGGGACTGAGGGGGGGGGGGGGGCATGGGTTTTCCGTGTCTTACACGTATTAGAATAAAACTGTGCTTCTGCTCAAGTTGTTTAATAGATTTTATATAAACAAATTACAAATAAATCCTCCATAAATTTGATATACAAATCTGGTATCTTTGATTCAGTTAAGAAATTACCTGTATTTTCTTCGGTAGTTGTTTGAGCACTATCTCTTTGCTTCTTTATCTCATTCCCAGCCTGTCAGGATCTTTAAGTCAAGACCAATTTAGTTGGAATATGAATAATGCATTCGTTAGGTTAGGAAGCACATTTATTATTACGTCAGAAGAAACTTGTTATTTTTGTTAAATTGACGTGACACGTAGAACCATTTAATTTGTTTACCAAGGTGAAGTAATAACAGAAAACAGTAATTCTTATTCTTACCCGTTACAAGGGGCGGATTCAGAGGATATTTAAGTCTGACTACATCTAAGTTCGAACACTGAGATTGAAATTATGTTCGGACACAAATCCACTAAAAAATATTAAAAACTCATTTTTCACTAAACAATAACTAAATTAGCGTTTTGTGAAAATCAAACCAAGACTTGCACATGAATGGCTCCGACACTGCGTATTAAGCACGTCTAAATCTATCATTTTGCCATTATGTATGGAAATTATTATTGTATTAGAATTTGAAAGCATGATCATGTTGGGAGTCAATCCTCCTTAGAATAATTTACTTTCATTACTGAGTATTTTATTATGGAGGAGTGATCACTTGGTGATTTTTTTTATCTGGACAATGTTGACGGCCTTAAAAAAATAAAGTTAAAATTTAAAATCCAATATTATAGATGTGATTTGTAATATTTAAGCATCACATCCTGTTTATTGCATTGTATTTAACAATAACAAAATTTTAGCATTTTTAAAATTACGTTCTGGATACATCACCGCGCACTATACTAAAAAAAAAAAAAGCTGCGAATTGTTATGTTATTTATATGTTTGATTGTATGCTTATAATTTATTTATCTCTAATTTTTCAAATTTAGTTTAGTTTCTTTTAATATCTATTGTCGAGATTTTCGAAATAACAACTATCAAGCAATCATCAAGTTATTACTCTTGTGTTATATGATATCTATAAAGAAACAATCGCACAATAGTCCTCATATTTCAAAAGAAATTACACATTGATTCATCATTCGGTCTAATTTGTGACATTGGGAGATCATTTGGTAATATTAGAAAGAAGAGAAATATAATTAGAAGAGCATTATGACAAGTCAACATTTAGCATTTTCGACATAAAAATACAATTATATTAAGAATGATACATCTCTCTCTTCTCTCCGCGACTCCGCCGGTCTGCTTCAAACCTAATCTCCGCCACAAGTCTCCTTTTTACTCGTTCTGAGCTTCTGATCGTCTCTCCCTTCTCTCCCTTTAATATCCCGCCTCTCCCTTCTCCCTTCTCTAGTTCCGACGGTTGTGGCCTGGCGGCTGTGGTCCGAGAGGCGAGAATCTGAGATCTGACTTTAAATCGGTAAATCTGACTTTAATCTTTGTAATTTTTCATTTCTGTTTAGGCTTTCTGAGAGATCTCAAATACCACTGGTACAAATGCAAATATCAGTTCAGATAATCATACTGAGGTCTGATTTTTCAAATATCAGTTCAGATAATCTGACTTTAATCTTTGTAATTTTTCAAATATCAGTTCAGAAAATCATACTGAGGTCTGATTTTTCACTGTACTGATATTGTTACATCTGTACTGATTTTTCACTGTACTGATATTTTTAACAAAATTTTTTTTCGCCCCGGGCCTCAAATCTCTCAGGACCGGCCCTGATGCCATCTCATTCTCTGATGGTAATTTAAAGCTAATTATCACGGAGCCCGCATGAATAAGAGAGGGGATCGAGCCATGGCCGACCTCTACGATAGTACTCAGAAGATCAGTCGAGTGAAGGTCTTATCCGTATTAATTTCACATGTTTTTTTATCTTGATTTATGTGTTTTATCTCATTGATGAGTTTGAATTTGAAGTTAAATCCTGACGATACTGTGGGGATAATGTTATATCTTTTCATCCTGATTTCAGATTGAGGGAAGTTCTTGCAAAGAACCCTTGGATCAGCCACTGAATAAAACTGAAGGAATAAACGAGGTAACAATTGAGTTAGGTTGGCTTCTTTTGCGTGGTTTTAGCAACACTGTAATGTTAATAAATGCTGGTATTGACGATTAATTTTGAATCTCGAAAATCTGATGTTTATTTCTTTGTTACTTGACATCATTTATGATGAATGGTTTGCTTGGATTTCACGATTTTGGTTAAAATCAACTGAAAAAACACTAACACAATGGATAGCTTGTTAAGACATTCTATAAGTTCTATATTAATCCATCTATAGTATTGCCTTTTCTTATTACATGCAAAGTCGTAGTTGGAATGCTAATTTTACACATATCAAGTTTATTTCTTTTTTGACAGAATAATAAGTATCCTTCAAGAAAGAGAAGCATTTCAGATGATGATAACCCTCACACAAAGCCTGAATCTGGTACATGCAATGTATGTAATACCCCCTGTACCTCTTGCTTGCATCGCATGCGTGTGGAGACTGACACCTGCTCGGCTGTGGGAACCTGTAGTGAAAACTTCCACTGTGAAGATGCTGAAACTAAATCAAAGCTGAGAAATCCCAATAAGACCAAGCCTTTTGATACAGGAATTGTGAAACAAGAGGGTCAAGGTGAGAGTATTTCCTGTCTAACCAAATATACAAAAGAAAAAGATACCCAAAAGGGAGATAACCACAGAGAATCTGGTTCTGTCAATTCTACAGTAGAGTCACAGGATAAGAAGAGGTTTAATATAACTGATTCCCGAGAGAGTGATTCCAACTTCAGAGTTTCACAAAAGAATTCTGCACGCAATGAGAAGATGTTTTGCAGATTAGAAAATTGTGACAAACGATATTTTGCAGATAAAGATCAGAAAATAGTGGAAGTGAAAAATCAAGAGAACGATAATGGGTTGATAGATGTAAGTACATTATCCTATCTTGTCTTTATCTACTATAAGAAACTGTACTGGACTTCTGAGATTTGTACAGTTCACCTCAGATTTTGGACCATCATTTTTAAAGGGCAGTTTTAAAATGCAAAGATAACAGAGGCTTTTTGTAGATTCACCCCCTCCCTCCCCAGCTGCCCTCACCTTTGCTTTTGATTATTTTGTTGTTGATACGCAATAATTATGAAAATGTTGATCTAAATGGTTATGCTACAGGTGAATGTTTGTGATATTTGTGGGGACACAGGCCGCGAGTATCTATTAGCCACTTGTAGTAGATGCATCGATGGCGCTGAGCACACGTGAGATTCCCTTTAACAATATATAGATCTTAGAACTGGACATGCGTTTTTGGTACCACGCTGGTAGAAGAATGGTAGTTTTATACTTTTATGTATGTGGCATGGGTCCGTTGTACCTAAAGTGTGCCAGCCTGATCCCAAAATTGGATTTTGATCCTGCAGCTTTCATTCTTCTTTTCTTCTCGGTCTTGTGAAGGCTATCTTTTGTCTAACTAGCCATTGTTCTAACCGCAGCTTCTTGACATTTGCATTTTGATTTTTTGCCATCGAAATTGTTTTTTAAGAAAATTACCTTTTTAATGCCAATTTAGGTATTGCATGCGTGTGAAATTGGACAAGCTTCCAGAAGGTGACTGGCTTTGTGAGGAGTGTCAGCTAAAGGACAAAACTGAGAAAAAGAAGCAGAGACACTCTGAAACAACACACCTTTCCCCACCACTATCAGAGAAAGAAAACAAAGGTGACCTCGTGAATTCTAAAAATCCTTTCTCCCGTCACAAAAAGTTGTGTATTTCAACAGATGATGCTATCTATGCATCTGTTCCGCCTCCAAGTCCATACAAGTCTTTTAAGGAGGTGATCAGTCCTGGAAAATCTAATTATTTATCAAGAGAAGGTTCACTGAAGAAGGAGATTGACTCTTCTAAGGAGGTGATAAGCCCTAGAAAAGCTAGTAATTTGTGTCGAGTAAATTCAATGAAGACAGAGATTTTCTCACCAAAAGGTAGCAGTGGAGTTCAATTTATGAATAAATCTCCCAAGGAGGTGATAAGCCCTAGAAAAACAAGTAATTTGTGTAGAGGAAGTTTAATGAAGATGGACATTTGCTCACCAAAAGGTAGCAGCAGAGTTCAATTCATGAAGAAATCTTCTAAGGAGGTGATGAGCCCTAGAAAAACTAGTTATTTGTGTAGAGAAAATTCAATGAAGATGGAGATTTGCTCACCAAAAGGTAGCAGTGGAGGCCAATTGATGAAGAAATCTCAGTTGTCTCGGTCTTATTCTTTAAGTCATGTTTCTTCATTGAAAGATGTGGAGAAGGGTCAAGCTGCGATGCTTCCTCCCAAAGGTACAAATAGAAGGTTTTTCCTTTTGCGTAAGCACCCCCTCCATTTTTCACAGATCCAGTCATCTTTTGTTATTTCAGAACAACTTCGTGCTTAAATGGACAAGAAAATCAAACCTGATGTTCTTTTCTTGAAGAAATTTACTTGTTCCTTTCAGGATAAGACCAACTTGTTTTGGATGGAAATTCCTTTTTGGTTCCTAAGGCCAGTTCAAAATGGACAAACATGTTAATACTATGTCACGTTTTCGTGTACTTTTTGTTAGGGTTCTTATATCTTTTACCCTTTTCAATATCTTATAAATGAAAGTTGGTCAAATAAAACTCGAATGCACCTTATCAGTTATCCATTTGACCTTCGAAACAAAGATGCTTTTATGATGAGAGAGGTGGGGGGGGGGAGTGGAATCATGCTATGGGCTGTCTTTCGCCATAGCTAGCTATGAATGCTCTTTGTATCAAGAAATTCAGACCAATTAGTTTGCTTAATTGTAGTTTAAGCTGTGTCACGTTCACTCGTTCACTTCCCGGTTGTTGGTAGAGTGCCATTAGACCGTCCCTTATTGGTTGTCAGTGCCCTTCTTCTTTGAAGAATCATGCTTTTCTCTTAGGGCTTGTTTGGCACACCAAGGTTTTAGCTGTGGATTGATTGGACTTCCTACCCAAACAATTAAAATTCTCAGTACCTATTCGGTTGTACTTTTTTGGTTGTGGGATGGGTTTGTATTTCCTGTCCACGTAAGCAACCCCAAGGGAAGCAAACAATTCACTCCAACACAGTTTTATTTTTCCCAAACACAAACGACAATCCATCTCTCTTGAGAACATGACAAAAAAACATTAACAAGGATGTGTTATGACATCTACTGTATGGAAACTATGAATATATTATAAAAAAAGGACGAATAAGCTAATATATTCATTATTATAATAATTTCAATATTTTCTAATAACAACATAGAAGTATAACATATCAAAATATACTATTTTCTGAATCGTACTAACAATAGCAACACAATAGTAAGAATGAAAATTTTAATATACAATCTGGAATCTAGATCTTCCAATAAAATTCCCATGACTGAACACTCCACTTGTATTCCCAGTCATTTTTGTATCCGTGGGTTTCTAGAAGTTAATTTCTAGTATCTACTGCCTGTATTTCCCGTCCCGTGTAATCCCTGCAAGCTGAACGCGCCCTTAAGTTGTTGCACCATGGTCCTCAAAGTAAGGAAAGGACCTAGAAAAAAAAAAGATAAAAGGGATTCTTCACGTAGTTAACTCAGTAAAAGATATAGGTTATTGCAAGCTTCATATCAAAGCCTGTTCGTAATTCTCTGGATTCTATCTAAGAGGGTTACATTCCAATGAACGTCTATTGGGTTTCATTTTCAAAGTCTATTGTGTTTCATTTTCATGAGAGGCTAAAATTTTACGTTGGCTCGTCAAGCCTATCACAACCCTCCTTTTCCGGCCCTGAAACCGGCTATGTTGAAAACAACACAGGAGGAGTTCATCTACCAAGTAAACATGCATTAAATGCAAGGTTGCAATATATATACATTGATCAAGTATTTCCTTCTTGTTGCACTTACAGGGGATCATTTTTCATAAGCTCAATACGTAGTGGATTGGCTAACATCTTTTTCTATTTGCTAGGATAGCTGTTACATTTGAGATGGTGTGACCTTTGCACACCCTGCTTATACAACCCTAATGATCATTTTGAAATTTCATAGCTTTGAATCTACTTGGCTAAACTTCCCTTGTGTGATGTAGGTACAATGACAAAACACCTCTCTTTCAAGAATCTGAGCATGAAAAGGAAAGTCAAACCTATTACTGCAAGCAACCCAACCAAAGAAAGGACATCGTCTTCTCCCCTTCTGAAACCAACTGATGAACCTAGACCTTTCAGAAGATTGATTAAATCTGCATCCTTTAAAGAAGCAAGCTCTAGTCGTCCAAATCCTGATTCAGTTAAACTAACCAATCCCCTAAGTCCAACTGTCCAGGTTGACACACAGATGAGGGCAGAAAAAGAAAGTTCTTTGGGAAAGAAGGATTTTAAAGGAGAAAACCATAATGATGTCTTAGCACAACAGCATAGTACAATAGTAAGGAAGTTCGAATATAAAGCTGAAGGAAGTCTGCCTAAGAAACCTAAGCATGGTACAAGTTGCAGTCAAGCGGAGCCTGGTATGCTTAGTTCTGAATTCTATTTCTTCCAGATATTTATCTTCTTCGGAAGCGTGAAAATGTCACATGTGCCTCTTCCGTATTGATAAATGTCCAACAATCCTTGTAGAAACAGAAATTTCCAAAAAGCTTTTTATACTGTATCCCTAGGTCCCTAGCCGCCACCATTTTCTAAAAGTTCTCCAGATGCTCCCATTTTCTAAGGTTTTTAACTCACTAATTAATCACTCCTCTGTAGCTTTGGAATCATAGTAGTTGAATCATAAAATGTATCGTGTATTGGTGAATTTTGTATCGTATCGTGTATCATATCGTTAAGATACCTAAACTATTTAAAATAACAAAAGGAGTTATAGTAATTAGTATCTAACAAAAAAATCTAAATAACTAAAGAAATCATCGTAATTTTAAATATATTGATAAGTGTCAATTGACATCGATGTAAATTCCTTGCATATTAAGGTATTTACATGAATATCAATCATTGCTTATAGTAAGCAGCAAAATAATCTAACATCATGTTCTAATAAGTCACAAAATGACATATTTGCTGACAAAAGAAGCTATGATACTATCGCCATTTTTACTAACTAACAATATCATCTAAATCCCCCTAAAAAAACAATATCATCTAAATCATCACTATTACTAGCATTGTAATCGTCGAGGTGGCCGGACAATGGCGACTCACCCTTGGATTTCACTTAGACTCGTATCGAACCGTAAGATGCATATTTCTCGCCCTTTGACCCGTACCTAACTGTAAGATACGCATCACGTTCGTAAGATCTTGCTTGATATCATACCGAACTGTAAGATACTAACTTCTATGTTTGGAATTGTCTTTCACTTTCTAAGATCTTGCTTGATACTAGGAATTTCAGGCATTGAATTAAATTGTTGTTTAACTTGTTATCTTCAGAATAAAAAAATTGTATGAATTAACAACTTGACTGTGGTATTTCAGCAGTCGGAGATGAGAAGATGAGCAAAGCAGGCCTCGCAAAACAACATCAAGCCAACAAAAAACCTAAGAGCATATTGGCTTCTAAGGAATGTGATAAGAATTTTGACAGATTGAAAACCGCAGTCAAAACAGTTTCTCCAGAGGCAATAGATGCGGGAAATAATGGAATTTCAGACAAGCCTAGGGTGCCAATTTCCAAATCTGAGGTTTCTCACACCAGCAAGAACCAGAAAGCAATCTCTACCAATGTTGAGCAGCAGTCAAGATCTACATTCTCTAAGAAAAGCAGAGTTGAAAAGGTCTCAAAAGATGTGCTTTTGCTGACCGCCTCTTTCAAGAAAGAAGAATCAATTGATTTGGATGTACATTGCCCAAATGTTGGAGTTCAGAAAATGGAAGTACCTGATGTGCTGCCCCGACCCAGCTCTTTGGATAAAGAAAAACCGGATAGTATCTATGTGAATACAACAGAATCCAGGGTTGAAAAAACAAAAGCACCTAAAGATACGCTCCCACATGATAGATCTTTGGAGAAATGTATGAATTCAAATCGAATGTCTGATTATGTCAAGAATGCGGAAGTGGAACCCAATGTGCCATTAGTTCAGGATTCATCTCTTCTTGTGACTTCATCAGAAACTATGGTCATTCCAGAACTGGATTTTGTGTGGCAGTAAGATTTATATTTTTGTACAATTTGAATTACAACAGGACCATCATATGTAAAAGTCTCTTGCAATAGGAATTTATGTGTATATGTTTTTGCTATTTTTAGGGGTAGATTTGAAGTTTTGCGAACCAAGACGCAAGTATATGAAAGTTTCGATGGGATCCAGGCACACTTCTCTAAACACGTCTCACATAAAGTATTTGAAGTTGTGGCCAAGTTTTCTGATAAATTGCAGCTGGAAGAGGTGCCCTGGGGTACTGCATGGCCGCTGCAGTCCCAAGAAATTGAGCCGAGTGAAGAACATATTGCCCTTTTCTTCTTTGCTAGAGATTTGGAAAGGTTTGCTTGAAATATTTTATTCTTTATTAGGTCTATTGGGTTTCATTTCCACGCGAGTGGCTAATTTTTTTACTTTGACTTGCCATGCCTATCACAACCCTCCTTTATTAGGTCTTGCAGAGAAGAAAAAATCACCTTTTTATGTTGTGATATATGTAAAATATTATGTATTCTGAAAAAATATTATTTTCCTAAGTCCTAATCACATTAGAGAGGAAATCGTACATGAAGAGGAAATGTCCTTTAGAATCTGTGGGAGAATATCCTTCCTACCTCCTTAGCTCCTTTTTTTCAAATTAAATATGGCTAGGAAGGCAGAGCGCAGAGGCTTGTTGCCAACCTTTTTTTACCATGGAATGTATTTTAGACACTACCTTAATACAATTCAGCATTGTCCAAGATCTTCTCATTGTCATTGTTGCCTTCTTTTCTTTGTGACAGTTATGAGGTGAGGTATAGCAGATTACTGCAAAAGTTGATTGCAAATAACCTGGCACTCAGGGGGTACATTTCTGGTTCTGAACTGCTTATCTTCCCTTCTGACAAATTGCCACAGCAATCTCAAAGTAAGAACAACTATCCTGGACAAGTTCATTTTTGCGATTCAGTTTGAAACAAGCACATCAGTTTAGCTTATTTCCTCCTGTCGTCAAAATAATATACCAACAAATGTTGCCTGCAGGGTGGAACAGTCTATTTTATCTTTGGGGCATGTTTTGTGCACGGAAACAAGTTCCTCCCGAGAAAATCTTGAACTCGCATAAACCAATTGGTGGGCTATCAGGGAACCTCCTAGCAAAAATAAATGAGGACATGAAATCCATCAAGGAATTGTCTATAGGCAATAACTTACCAAAGCTGAAGGTAGAGGATGGTGTTGCTCCTTTAGTTGTGGGTCTAGAATCCTATAAAATACAAGTGCCGCAGAATGCATCAATATGCTTGGATCCCAATGCATCCTATGCTGATTGTGAAACCCTGAATGCAAGTCAGGCTGCTTCTACTACTCAGGTAGTGTATTTATGTGTTTTAGCATCAAAATATTAGCCTTAATCTTATATTATACATCTAATTTAAACAATTAACTAATCGTGGAGGGAATTAGAAACAGCAAATTAATGAATATGGTTTTGTTGCTCCATGTATTACATCTTACAGATTCTTTGTATTTTTCCAGATTTGTGTGGTTAAACCAGAAGATGCCACTGAGAATATGGCATCCCTGCCAATTCTCCAGAGAAAGTTGGCTGACAAAATTTCAGATTGTAATTGTACTCTTCCTCTCCTTTTCTACTGGCTTGATTTATCAGTAACTTGGAATCCATCTGACCTTGATCCTGTTTTGTTTTGTTTTTTCTTTTTTTTTTCAATGTCAAACAGCGGATAATAAAACCTTCCTGTTGGGAGAGAAAACAGATGCAGAATTGAAGCCAGGAAATATGCAAGCCCACTTGTCAGATGAAATCTCACCCGAGTTCAGTCTGAAGAGGAAGCGGGAGCAATATGATTTGAAAATTGAGACTGGTTACAAGAGCAGCACTTTGCTGAAAAAAATTGCTTCTCCCAAGATACATCCTTTGTCAATCGACCTTGAAAAACCTGCAGACACTTGTGATGTGTACAATACAGAGGATGTCGTAGACACTAGCTTCAGAAATGTAGAACACTCTAAAACAGGGAATAGTGTCAGTAATGCAATCTTGTCAGAAGATGAGGATGTAGCAGAGGATAAAGTGCCTGATCTGAACTTAGCTCTAGGAAATAATAACCCAAGTCAAAAGGATGTTCGTCCATTGCCTTTGTTCCCCTTGGTGCGGTCAGAAGTAGTGGAGAGGGAATTGTCTCTTTCCTTGTCTCTAACGATTGAAGCTCCTGGTTCAGAGAGAGGGTCGGAAAGTCCAGTCGTGAAGATGCAACAGTTTCTGCCAGAAAAGCCTGTTGAAAAGGCACCTTTACGACTCTTTGGTGGGTATATCAGTCCCTGAATGAGCAGTATGAGTTTGACTTTACTGTACATATTCTAAGTTAGTCAGTTGTAGCAGCAGCGTAGACTAGATAGGTAGTGAGGGTGGTTGGCTAAAGAGTTGAATCTTTATATGTTTATAATACAATATATAAAAGTGTGTGTTTTCTTTCAAGCTAGTGCTTCTCTTTGTTTTTTTTTTTTTTTGGTACTTGGTCTTAGAATTAAAAAGTGACAGCCTATTGTAAATATGGCAAGAGAAGGGTTGTTGCAATACAGTTACCTATTAGGTTGTGTCATAACATCAAATTTATTTTGGGTTACTTGTAGGTTATGTGGTAACATCAGAGATACGTGTTGGCTGCTTGCTTGACTATTTATCATATCTGATATCCGTTGTATTGTGTTACAGTTTACATAACTTTTTTATAGGAAAAAGCTTAGGTACAAAGATAAGTACATTAGGTACATGTACTTCTAGTAACTTTAATGCACGTAGCTTTGTGTATCTAAACTTTTTCCTTTCCTATATTCTATTTTCTTTTTCTTTTTTTGAGAACAAATCACCGGATAATTCATCATGCCGGTGTTCATGCAAACCACTGTTTCTATTACATTCAAAATTGTGATTAAAGACGAGCCTGTTTTGCAATTGTGTGCAACAAAAGTTACATAATCGAAAGAGAAGCTATCAAAACTAGTCAGAACATTTTTGATGTCTCTTATCAATGGATCAATTGCACTAAAATCACTACTGCAAGAATGAAACAGTCGCATTAGTTGTTGAGAATCTGATTTAGCTTGTATTTTTCTTTGTTATTCTTTCAATACCCAGAAGAATCGGTATTGGATGCGTATCGGGTGTGCTATGTGGCGCATCCTATTATTTTAATATGTTTGATTGGCTGGATGTGGTTTTGGGTGCGGTTGGGTGCTCCTCGGGTGCGGCTGAGTGCTTATTTTTTTTATTTTTTTGTTTTTAAATCTATTTATTTAAAATATTTTTTATTTTTTATTTAAATTTATTATATATAGCCACACTCGTATCCAATTTTTTTAAAATTTAAGTATCATCGCATCCGCACTATATCCGATACGATATCCGCACCCGCACCTGTGCAACACAGGTATTTTTGGACAACGGTCATTTCTTGCCCTTATCAGCCCTTCCTTTATCACCATAGCATCTCCAATGGAGCACACTATAATCACCAATGATCAATTCTGCTTCGTGCACCATATTTGTCCCATATTAATCTCAGATTGCAAATCCCAACCCAATCTTACCTACATTGGTGTCCAAAGCAACATCAGCACTCATCTTGAGCCAACCACATTGGGATACTGTCCACTGTATCAGTTATTTAATTCCACTTCCACAATCAGAGATGCTAGTACTGACTTCTATGTTGTCAAACACTTGTGTGAGGTTGAGCACTTGTTGAATTAACGCACCAATATCCCTTCCCGGTTCTCCCATCCAAATCTTATTTCTCTCATTCCAAAGTACTCAGCAAGCATAAGAGAATATTTGAGTTTCTTGTACTGACATAACTTGAAACAAGACTTGAATCCATTCCTTTACATCAGAATTAAGTGCTAAGTTGTAAATCGGGTCTGATAGAGAGAAAACTCACCTCACACATTTTCTCCCATACCGCCTTTGCGAGTGCACACTCCTTAAGATCATGGATAAGGGTTTGTTGTTTACACCTGATACATGTCGATTCAACCTCTGTTTTCCTCTTTCTCAATTGCATGCATACAAGTCGGTAAAAATTGGCATGCCACTTTCCACGTGAAAACACGTATCTTATTCAATAGCAGCAACTTCTAAATGACAACCCACACTGACTCTTCTTGTTGCTGATTGTCTGCCTCCTTTTAGCATATTAAATTATTAGATGCCTATAGAGAGTCCTAACACTGAACATTCCATAAGTCTCAAACCTCCATGCTTGAATATCCTCTGTAGCACGCTGTGCCAAAGTTATTTCAATTTTTTTGTCAGCATCATCTGCATTGAATACTCCACCAATGATTTCCTTGTTCCAACCCCTCTGATGTGGGTCAATTAACTCATGTACCATTTGTACCACTGTCTTCCCACATTATAATCGATTTGTCATATTCCACCCTCCAAACTAACCATGGCTTAAGAGCTTCCCTTCCATACAAAATACTCCAACCCAAAGCTCAAAGAACAAGGTGAAAAGTCAAGCTCAAACATGTCGGTATCAAATTAAAACTAGTAATTCAAGGCACTAGAGATCAAGACAGAATGTTTGGCTTACTCCTAGAATCACCACGATGCTAAAACAAGGTTGGTTTGATATGAAAGCAACTAATTTGGTCAGAACACCTAGACTCACTCTCACAAGGGGATGGCAAGTGGATCTAGTGATCTAGGAGGACTTGGCAGGTGCAAATAGGGGTTCCAATGATCTCACAGCACTCAATTGCTTATTAGGATTAATTTGGAGTCGAATTGTAAAAGCTCAATTCTTAAGCTCGAGGGCAATTAATGGTGTTAAATAGGTGTCAACATCAGCTCCAACAACCTGGAAAACTTCTATACCTCTGCCAAATCAGCTGAGATCAGCAAAGGACACCTTAAGGACATCCTAGGATGCTGCAACAGTCAGTTAGATGAGAGCACATGGATCAAGGCCCATCTGACTCAATTGCACCCTAAATCGAAATTGACCAATGGGAGTGATTAAAGATGTCTTTCGCAGCTTCTAGAAGATTAATTGCACTCAAATAACAGAATAGGACCCACCTAGCACCTGAAAAACTCAAAATGCAGCATGAAAAGACATACAAGACTCAAGACAACAAAGAAGAAGAAATGTAATAGAAAATCAGATAGAAAATAGGAATCCAATGTAAAACCCATATGTTGAGGCTATAAATACCCATAGAAACCACTAAATCAAATGCCTTTTTTCTCTGTTCAAACTATCAGAGTGGTCGAATCTGCTTTGCACTTGCTGAGCCTTCTTGCTCTCACCCGACATATCATCTGAAATCAGGTGAGTGGTGTTGAGTTTGGCAGAGAAAAAGGCTTCTTTATATGCTTTATTTTATGAATTTTGTAAATTGCTTGTTTGTGAAATGAAAATCTGAGTTGAAATCTTTTTGATCTTGTTGTGTTGATGTTTTGAATTTAAATTTGAAGTCTTTATGCATGAAATCATTTTTATGATTGATTTCTGATGTTACAAATGATTCAAACAAGCTTTTAAAACCCAAATTTGAGTTCAATTGATCGATTCTCCCTTTTGAATTCATCTCAGATTCTGGCACAACAATGCATTTTCTGATCTCAAAACCTTCTTTTATGTGATGAAGTCTCTTCTTGATCCAGTGATATGCCATAGTAAAGACATCGAGCAATTTGCAAGCTCTAAAAGTCATGAATCAGGCACAAGGATCAAATCAAAATAGTGCCCTAATTGCCCTTAAATATCCTTTCTATTCTCAAATCCTTCAAGCATTTGAAAGAAATCCCTTTTCAAGCTTCCTTTAAGTCTCATTGTGTATAATCAGTTGTATACCAGTGTAAAATCAAGCTTTGAAGCCTCAAAACTCAAATCCAAATCAAATCCTCCTTTTCAGCCTTTTGATTCAAAGATGTCAAAGATTTGTTATCTTTGTACATATTTTGTTTCAATTCTAAATCCAAATACCTTTTGCAAGCATGTACATTATATTTGTATAAACCTTCATAATTAATTTCATAAATTTTGGATAACAGTTTTCAAATTGAAGCCATTTCAATCTCAGATTTCTAAAAAATCACAGAGGAATAAGGTTTACATGCAATAAATAGTTCCCCTTGTCTAAATTCGAAATTTCAAAAACAGAAATGCTTCTTTTGGAATGCCAAATCTAAAAGCATTAAAATGGATCTTGATAGACTTTGAGAATCTAACAGGTCTAAAAATTAATTTTGAGAAATGTAAAATGATTTCTTTGAATATTAATGATAAGTTAGGCAATCATCTAGCTAATATATTAGGTTGTAATGTAGTCTCTTTACCAATTAAGTATTTAGGTGTGTCATTACATTGAAAAAATATAAATAAGTCATATTGAAATATTCAATAGAAAAAAAATAAAAAATAAACTTCAATGTCGGTAATGAAAATTTCTTTCGTTATGAGGGAGCTTGACTTTTCTTAATCCAATCATTATAGCCATTCTCCTATATTGGTTATCTCTATATAGATTGTTTGTTAGTATTAGAATAAGAATATACATGATTAGGAAACAAATTTATGGTTTGAAGGAAATACTATTCGAATGGAGTCTTAAGGTTAAGTGCTAGTGCGAAAGCATTTTAACAATAACAATTCAAAATTTCGGATCTTAATCACCTAACTAAGTGTTAGTGAGTAGGGATGGCAACAGGTTATACCCACGGGTATTTTTTATGACCCATACCCAACCTGCCTGTCAGAAAATGAATTAATCTAACAATTCAGAAAAATCTTCAATTTCAACACATTCTTAAACGCCTCCGATAAAATAGTAAAAAAATTCAAAAAAAATATAAAATTTGGTCCCTGCGTAGGTTTTAGTATGGACAACAATTTCAACGGTTCGGATCGATCGTTTCCAGCTTGAAATTCGAAATAAGCATCCGTTAGCATGTTTTCAGTTTTGCTAACGTTAGTATGTTAACTGGATTATATATATATGGATAGGCTATTGTGAAAATATTTGCACTTCGACCGAAGTGCAAAAGTTATACATTTTATAATATTTTGAGATAAAAAAATTTAAGTTGCTCAATAAATTATTTTTCTCGAAATTTTGTAGGAAATCAAATTTCATGATTTTTTTTAAGCTTTCTAGCTATTTTTAAAAAACAGTCCAGCTTAATATAAAAAAACATGTCCTTTTTAGTGTTGTTTTTAGTAAAAATATAAAAAATCATGAGATTTGATTTTCTACAAGATTTTGAGATGAAGAATTTATTGAGCAACTCAAATTTTAATTTTGAACTAAAAAATTATAAACTGTGTAACTTTTGTCCTTCGACCGAAGTGCAAACGTTTTCACAATAGTCTAACTATATATATATATATATATATATATATATATATAGTATGGCTAATGTGAAAACGTTTGCACTTCGGCCGAAGTGCAAAAGTTTCACATTAGCCAACTTTTTGTGGTCACAATTTAAATTTAAGTTACTAAATAAATTATTCATATCAAAATCTTGTAGGAAATCAGATTTCGTGATTTTCAGAACTTTCTAGCTATATTTTAAATATTTTTTAAAAACAGTCATGAAAATATAACATTTTTTAATATTAAACTGGACCGTTTTCACATTATCCATACTTCTTCCATTTTTGTTTCTTTTTATTGCCTTTTCTCTCACTTTGGATCTCCTCTCTTCCCCGTATTTGACACATTTGAATTCGTCTCTCGCAATGAAGCATCACAAGTTCAGTTGTCTCCTTTTTGAATGTGATCTTAAGGCGAATTATATATATAATTATATATATTCACTCCGAAAGCAAATCACATATATTCACTTCACGAGATAAATGTTTGCTAACAATTAGTCACAGCAGGATATCAAGGATTCAGGCAGCTTTCTCCAGTTGTGATCGTATAAAGTAATTCTTAACAAATGTTGAAAGAGAATATAAGTTCTATTGGTTTAAATTTTATAGCTTTAATTTACAAAATGTTGGTCGAACTGTTTGAATTCTAAGCAGTACTTCTGTTCCAATAGTATTTTGACAAAATCAAAGAGTTCTATCGTTATCTATAATAATTCTATCAAAATATAGTTCTAAAAAAAGTTCATCTGACAGGAAATTATGAAGAGTTGTGTCCTGCATGCTGTTCTGAAGTACTGTATCATATTAATTTGTGTTGCAATTTTGTTGTGACGAGCCACATTTTTTTGTTTAATTGATTAAAAAAAAGAAAAAAAGTTCCGCAGAAATTATAGAAAAGAAAACCAGTAGAGAATACGATTCCGTCATGCCTCACCTCATCTCGTTCGTTCCTTGTGCACCTCAATCATCAGAGATATTTACATCCAACGGTTCTTACTACTCGATTTCTTAGAGATATTTTTACATCCAACGGTCGCTATTTCTCGTTTCCTTCCGATTTATTCCCAATAAAACCTCCTCCCTCCCCTCTCACACTCGCCGCTTTCCCCTTTCTTTCTTCTCTCGCCATCTCGCAAAACCCTAACCCTAGTTTTTCTTCATGGAGATCGATCCATCCAATCAACCTTCAACAGGTATGTTTTTCCCGACTCAGACGCCAGGCACGGTGCTTTGTTGCGAGTGCGGCGTGCCGATTGCGCCGAACCCAGCCAACATGTGCGTGAAGTGCCTACGAACTCGCGTCGACATCACCGAAGGGTTACCACGTCAGGCGGCTGTGAACTTCTGCCCCGATTGCTCGTCGTACCTCCAGCCGCCGAACAAGTGGCTAAGGTTCAATCTTGATTCGCAAGAACTGTTGCATTTTCTTGTGAAGAGGCTTAACACAAGGTTCTCTCGTCTTGTAACGCTCTCTCATGCGGAGTTCATGTTTACGGAGCCTCATTCTAAGCGAATCAAGATCCGCCTCCGTGTTCGGCGTGAGGTACTTGTCTCAGATTGCGTTCCACATTCTGATTTCCTTGTTTATTTTGAAGCTTGGCTTTCTACGGTTTATAATTGATTCCTAAATCAAGCACTATCTGTATAATTGTAAGTTAATTGAGGCGAAGTTGAACATATGGGATAGTTGATTGCAAGTATATGCGGTTACCTTGTCTACATGCAGTAAATCATTTGTTTATTTATTTTAGAATTGGAAGCTCATTACATCAATACCGTAATATGGTGCTCAAGCAGTCAAGCTATACAAAATAAAAATAGTGATTATCTATACATTTTGTTTACTTTGTGCAGTAGTTAATGAATTTGACTTCTAATCTCCCTGATACATCCTCTGTTCACAGTCTGGGCAAATACAAAATTGGTATATGACATACCAGCTGATGTATGTGTTGCAAATACTTGGTCATATTAAAACTACCCACTGAGATTTGTAGATATCATAAAATATGATACAGCCATCAATATTTTCCGTTCTTGTCAAATAAATCAAATTATCTAATGAACCTTGCAGGTTTTAAACGGGGCCATACTAGAACAACAGCACATTGTGGAGTTTGTTGTGCATGACAAACTCTGCCCCTCATGCTCACGTCTCCAGGCAAATCCAGACCAGTGGGTAGCAGCAGTGCAGCTGCGTCAGCATGTGACCCATCGCCGCACATTTCTCTATCTGGAGCAGCTCATCCTTCGCCATGGTGCTGCAACGCGTGCTGTGCGTATTGCTGCTGCACCTCATGGCCTTGATTTCTTCTTTGCCTCCCGTTCACATGCCAGCCGACTTGTTGACTTCTTAAACTCAGTAAGTATTTTTAGGTTTAAATGCTCGTGTATCCATCCGTCCGAATTTTAAAAATAGCCATTTTTCCTGTCGAAATGTCAAAATAACCTATTTATTAAAACTCAACATTCTTTCTATTATCCCTTGTTCTTCATTTAATATATCATGAACCTTTCATTAAAAAATAGAATTGAAGAACATACCATTTATCTTTTGGAGTCGTCTTGTCTTTTATGCTAGAATATCTCAAAATCTTCAAGGGTCTAGTATACTCTTGTGGACCTCGTCAACTTGAGACTACTTTTAGTTAAAAGCATTTTTGTGCCAATCTTGGTCCCTTCTAACTCTTAAGGGTTCATCAAGCCTCTGATAAAAATCCATTGAGTTCCAGCTAAATCATGTTCTGGCCATTGCATTTGTGAGCTCATGGGCTCTAGTGATGTGTTCCATGATGCTTTTTTGTAGTAAGACACACCAGGATACTTTTTAAGTACATTTAAATTCTTCACAAATAATTTCCATGCTTCATAACTCATCGAGTTCTTTTGTCAGCTAACAATATTTGACGATGTCACATGTGATATGGTATTGCAGTTACTTTTGAGTTTTAGAGTCTTGTGACTCTTGTCTAAAATATACGACTTGAAACCACTTGTTAGATTACTGCTTTTACCACAGCCAACAAATGGCAGTTCTTATGGGCATGTGATGAAAGTGAACTGGGTCATCTAACAACTTTATTTTTATACTGAAGATCTACTTCCTAATTTAAACTCCTTAAATGGTGGCCAATGAACCTCTATTGATCAATGTTTTGAAATGAAAATGAACTGGATCATCTAACGGATTTATTTATATACTGGAGGTCTACTAACTAAATTATGGAACCCCTTAAATGGTGGCCAATGAACTTATATTGGTCGCTGAATATATCTTAGCTTGAATGATAGTATTTACTTAAATTCAATATTTCAACAGGTTGCGCCCATCCAATTCCGCACAGACAAGCAACTCGTCTCTCATGACATAAAATCCAGTGTCTACAACTATAAGCACACCTTCTCAGTGGAAATCTCTCCCATATGCCGTGAGGATTTGATTTGTCTTCCACCAAAGGTGGCCCACTCACTTGGCAACCTGGGCCCTCTTGTACTTTGTACCAAGGTGTCAAACTCAATTGCCCTCATGGATCCATTTAATCTGAGGGTTGCCTACCTCAATGCAACCCAGTACTGGAGTGATCCGTTTCGTGCATTATTGTCGAGCCGTCAGCTCGTTGAGTACTCCATCCTTGATATTGAGCCCGAGTCTGATACTGTTACTTTTGCTGGATCTCGGTACCAGATGGCATATGTCCAAGTGGCCCGCATGTCAGACTTCTCAAAAATATTTACAGTCAAGACACATCTGGGGCATTTGTTGAATGTTGGAGATAATGCGCTTGGATATGATTTATTTGGCGCGAACACTAATGACATGGAAATGGATAAATACAAGGGATTGGTGTTGCCAGATTGTGTGCTTGTGAAGAAGAGTTATGAGGAGACGCGGGCCAGGCGAAGGGGCAAGCAGCGCAATTTCAAGCTGAAGCGGCTTGACATAGAGGATGCTGCAGGTGTGAAAAAAGGAGAAGAGGATAAAAGAAATGACGAGTATAGGAAGTTCTTGGAAGATATTGAAGAGAATCCTGAATTGAGGTTTAATATTTCGCTGTATAAGAATGACGATTATGCACCTTCAGAAATGGGATCTTCCATGGCAGATGGTGAAGAGATTCCATCTGTGCGTATTGAAGAGCTAGTGGCAGATCTGGAGGATCTTGTGATCGGTGAAGATCAAGAGTGATCAATAAATTGCTTTTGCTTCTTTTATAGTAATATTATTTTTCTTTTCCTTTTTGTTATGAAGTTTTGGTACCTTCTGTTTACATCTTTGTTCAATGGGGATGGTATATTGAGTTTGTGGGGAAAAATGCTGTCCGTGTTTCTGATGTAAAGATATTAGATAGTGCTGTATGAATTTTGCTAGTTTTTTAATATGGGATTTCTTTTCCTTTCCGCATTTTGTTAAAATAAAATTGCAATTTTAGTTTCTTTGAATTGTGCCATGTTGGCTTTTTTCATCAACTATGAGGTTGAGATGGGAGATTCATACAAGGCTGCAACTGGAATCAATGGAAAAAGGGTACATCTCATCATCTATGACAAATACACATTGAATGATGGAAATGGCCCGGAATTGTATGATTGCAATTTTGAGTGTGGAAAACAATCTGATATTTATGGTAATATGTGGTTGAAAGATTAGTTGCTGTTAGAATAATGTAGAATTACATCCTGTATACTGGTATTATTTTGTTTTTTTCTTTCAAATTCTAACCATTCTCAACCATTTCTTTCGGCACAATTATGTATTTATAATGTTACTTTGAAGTTGCGTAGTGCTCTTCTTCGCACCTGTTAAATCGTGATGTTTATATTTCGATCGTAGTGGCAAATTGAATATGCTTCCTCTGGATCTTTAATTAATGTCCACTATTCATTCTATTTTACATATACAGACGTGTCCACTAAAACAGGTTGCTACCAAAAATAGCTTTTAAAAGCACTGGACGACAATACCTAAGCTGCATGTCAATTAAATTTTCAAGTTTGTTTTCAATAATAAAGTCTGACAACGCAAACCAGAAAATTTCCAGAAAAGGTGAAAGCAAGGATCCTACCAACAGCCACAAAATTAAGCGCTTTTCCGATACCAAGATCAATACACCAATGATAATCACTAGGGAGCTCTACTTTTTAAAATTTTGAAACAAATAACCCTCCTCACTATATTTCAACAAAATGCCTTTACGAACTCCATTTTCCCTTCATTTTTCTTAATCTCAATTATTTATATCCATAATGTTGACTGTCAACAATCATAACAAGTATTTGTTTGGTGCAACTGTGAATGTTGATAAAAAAAAATTATAATTATTGACTAATTACACAGTTTTTATAACCATTAAGAAAATAGTATCAGGGAGGTATTCAGACCAATAAACAATAATTATATTATTATTTGCATTTATAATTACCATAATAAATACTTGTTGTAGTTGTTGACCACGCTAACATTATGTAAATAAATAATTAATTTCTATTTTTAAAATTTTAGTAATATCTTTAATGTTAATATTTTGTTAAATTATTTAAATATAATTACCATAATAAATACTTGACAATGCTTATTTTGACGATTTTGATCATGTAAATTTAAATAAATGATATAAACAATCAAAACTCATCAAGTTAATGCAATTTTGTAACGGTAATATTTGATGTTTCATGATGAAATATTAAATGATAATTAAATTGCATCAACTTATAAACACAACTAATTTGTAAGCTCAATAATATGTCTATATATTTTTATTTTAAATATTTTATAAATTAATTTAAATTTGTATTATCACAATAAACATTTTTAAGTGATTCCTTCACTTTGCAAAATCATTGGACCTCATATCCGCTGGTATGTAATTTGGCAACAGAGCATTCATTAGCCGCTAAAGTGTCTATGATGTAGAGGATCTTATACCTATTTTAAAAGGATAATGTTTCGTAGATATCATATTTGATATTGATTATCGATACCGATGTTATTGTGCACATTTATTTGAGTTACTATGCACATTATTTGAGTTATTATGCATGTTATTTTATCTTATTTTTATACTGAAAAATTATTATGCATGTTAACAAAATAATGTGCATAATAATTCAAATAGCATGCATAATTATTTCAGAAAAAAATAACATGCATAACTATTTCAATATAAAAAATAACATGCATAATAACTCAAATAAAATACATAATAACTCAACAAAATGTGTATAATAACATCGATATTGATGGTCGATATCAATATTGGTATCAGCTCCCATTTTAAAATAACGCAGTGGTCGCAGCACTAGGGGTGCAAACGGATCAGATACAGACGGATAATAGCGTTATCGTATCTGTATCCATTATTACTTTTCGGATATAGATACGAATTCGAATATTTTCGAATACGGATACGGATCGGATGATAAATGGATATAGATACAAATTGAATAATAAACGGATACGGATATAATTCGGATAATTAAATGGAATGAGTACATTATGAAAAAATCATTAATATATCATTTTTCAACAATAAAATTAATTTAAATAATATTATAAAATAAATTTAATGGGATAATTAAAATGTTGCAATGAGTATTGTCTTTATAATTCATTTTTCTAATATTATTAATAAATGAAACAACTAAATAATTAATTTACTTAGCTATAAAGAAACAAACATAAATACAATGGACTCCGAAAATCTGTAAGATCCGAATTCGAATAATTATTCAAATCTGTATCTGTATTCGGTTCGAAAATTGAAATCGTATTCGTATTCGTATCCAGTAAAAAATTATCCGTATATGTGTTCAAAAATATGTGAATCCGAATATCCGATATCTGCAGTGGCGTAACTAGAATACCGAGTTAGGGGGACCGATTTGCAAGTAATGTTTAATTTTAATTAAAGATGTCAAAATTTTATTTTGATCAAATTATACAAATTTTTATTAAATTTTTTAATTTTAATCCAAATTTTAACTCAAATCTTATCATTTAATTAAATTTGATTAAAAAATTAAACAAGAAGTTCAAGATTTTAATGTTAAGAAGTGTCATATTGGTTCTTTGGCCATTAAAAATTGGTGGCAATTTTATTTCAAGGAGTCCATTAATATGTAAACCTTGCGTTACACTAAATCTTGAAGTGTCATATTGGTTCTTCGGCCATTAAAAAATTGGTGGCCATTACCAAATTGTTTTCTTCAATCTGCACGAGTAGTTGGTGCATACAAACACTGAGCAGCATGCTAAACGGAATATTTTTATAAAGCGTCAAAGAATTAAATTTTTTAACATATAGGATCAATGATTTTCTAAAAATATCACATAGAGCATACAAACAATAGCGCCTCTAAACAATTTCTGTCTCAGCAATGTGGGCCTAAGTTGTCCATTTAGGAGAACATTAGATTGCAGTAAATACAGAAGGTACGAGAAAATAGGAGCGCAACTGTTCATAATGCTCATACTTTATTATACTTGAGATTTCTAAGTCCAGAAAAGATTCAGTCCACAAGGGACACAACTAATAATAGCGCCTCTAGTGGGCAAGAAAGAAAGAATGATCCAGTGAGATTTGAACTCAAGCACTTTCACTCCTATCCACAGCGTTCTACCACTAGATTATTCGTATTTCTCGAAATTTATTGAAACAATATTGTACTTATCATTTCATCATGTCATAAATTACTATTATCTCTTCAAGTTTTAAAATTTCTATTATAATTATAAGAACTATTATTATTTTTATTACTATTTTTATTATAATTTGTACACTGCAATACATTTATTATTATTTTCATGAAAATTACTGTTATTTTCAATTATTATTATTCTTTTATTATTATTTTCATGATAACTTACTATTATTATTATTAATATATTAATTACTATTATTTGTTTTGTTATATTTTTCTTATTTGCATTATTATTTTTATGATTATTAGTATTTGTGTAATCATTAGTATTATTTGTATCATTTCTATTATAATTTTATTTATTTTCATTATTATATTGTAATCAGTAGTATTATTTTTGTTATTTTTAATATTATTAACTTATTAAGAATACATATAATTTACTTATTTTAATTATTATTATTTTAATCATTTGTATTATTTTTTTATGAGTGAGGCTATGGTGTTCCGCAAAACACCAAACGCGTTGTACACTTGTACTTCTCCTCCATATCTGTGATTTCAAAGTCCAAACGATCGATCCAAACCTTTAAACTTGATTTCATAGTAAATTCTTCTTGCATACCAAATTTTTTATATATATATATATATATATATATATATTTACAATTTTTAAAGGGGTGAAAAATTGGTTAATCTAACGATCTCTGGATCATCCGATATGAATGATTTTCGACCTCTCTGAAAAATAGTAAAGAAATTAAAAAAATGTAAAATTCGGTATTCAAGAAGATTTTAATATGAAGATCAAGTTCAACGGTTTGGATCGGTCGTTTGGACTTTAAAATCGAAGATATAGAGGCGAAATACGGTGCATTTGGTGCTTTGCTGAACACCATAGCCTCACTCTTTTCTTATTATTAATATTATCAATTCTAATAATAATAGTAATATTACTAGGAACACATTGAAATGTCAAATCTCAATAAGCGAGGAATGTGCAAAAATAAGCGAGGAACACATTGAAATGTCTAATGAAATACGATTTCTGCCTAACAATGGGCCTCAGAAATGTGCAAAAAGCGAGGAAAACATTTAAAATAATGATGAGACCTTAGGGACGCGATTGTTGGACTATTACATATATTTCGGCCCATATTTGAGCCTTTTATAATATTTTTCCGCTAAACAAAAAGAACATGTCTCTCCAGTCTAACGAAAACAGGACATCCAAGCACCAAACTATATGGAAAATATCACAGATAGTAAAAAAAAATTTAAATTTAAAAGATACGGTCAAACATTTTCTAAAAAAATCACCAATAGCCAAAGTCGCAAGTAATACTTGTGTCCATAAGCATTTTAAGGAGCACAAGTATTACTTGCATCTCTAAAGTGTAAAACTTGTTCTGTAAACTCCAGAGAAATGTACTAGAGTTGGAAAAAATAAAAATAAAATTTAGAAACACAAGTATTACCTTATCATTGGTGAAACTTTTAGAATATGTTTGAGTGTATCTATTAAAATAGAAAATCTTTTGACTATATTTGTCAAGTATAGTTGTCACAGAATTTTGTTAAATATATCTGTAATAATTGCCTACATATTTAATAATTACTTATATTGAAATTAGGCGCACATTTATCAAATCATCAAACAGAAAACTTAGAAAGCAAGATCTACTAATTACTTCACAAATGAGGATTTTACTATTAAAACGCTTACTATAATTCTAATTCCGTAAAGAAAATTATTTGGGTAATAATTGATAAGCAATTTGTATTCTGTATATAACTGACAATTACTTGTAAAAGTGCAATCAAATAGTGTATGATAGTGATCTTACTATGCCGTAAAATGTGATTATTTTATACAAGATATAATACGTATTTCGCAAAGATTATGAGTACGAATACATATGAAATTTAACGTGAATTAATTATAATAGTTGATGGACTTATTATGATTAATTAAATAATACATTGGTGTCATTGTAGAGTTAGAAATATTGTTTGGGCTAAACCCAACTCAATTTGGTCAAAGCTCACGCAAAACAGTCCAGACCGCAAGTCTATTGCGACCGCAAAAAGATCATTTGCGACCGCAATAGACTTGGCAGGATTCCTGTCAAGTTTGAAAACCAAGTCAATTACGGTCACGATGAGATTCTTTGCGGCCGCAAGAGACCTATTCCGAGGGCAGATTTCACTGTCTAGATTTGTCGGTATCTTTCTAAGTAGAAATTTTCTGATTTATATCAAATTCATGCACATATTTACGAAAGTGAATATGATAATTTGGAAAAGTATTGGAGATAATATAATTTAATATATTCCGAAGAATATTTGATAATTAATTATGTATCTTTTCAAGAGACTTTTTGACCAATATAAATAGTGTTGGGTATCCAAGCATTATCGATATCTAATCTTATGTTAGGGCACATATGTTGTGCATATGCCTTTCTATCTCTCCATTACTGATAGAATACTTCTCAGTTCATTTGTGACCTTGAAGAAAAGTTGGCACCGCGAGTTGCTTTGAAAGATCTGCTAGCAAAACACGGTGATGGTTGATCCCTGATCAAGAGACGTGTGTACCAAGGAGACCGTAGAGATGAAAAGTAAGTCTCGCTTCAGCCCTCTTATTTTATCTCGAATATTTGCACGAATTTTTCTTGTTTATTTGAATTGCAATTGCTAGTTACAAATTAGGATTTTGATTTGACTCTTAGAGCATCTTCATTTTTGAAACTTTTGGAATTTCTAATTTGATGTGGCAGTTTCTAAATGAGTTTCAGAAATATAGATGAGTTTCTTATTTAGTATTTTCACTCTGGAGTTTCTTATTTAGCATTTTTGCTCTAAAATTTATAAACTCTGATGTGGCTTAATCATTAATTAAAATTAATTTCTCTCACAACGCTGGTAGTATTTGTTGATGTGGCAATTAAGAAACTCTAACTTTTAAGTTTCAGAAATGGAGAATTTAGAAACTAAAAAAAGATTAAATTTTTAAAACTAATGTGACAATTATTTAGAAACTTTAATAATTTGAGAGATGAAGATGCTCCTATCTGATTTAAAATTATACCAACAAATATTACTAAACGCACGTGCCAACTATTATTCATTTTTTTATGAAACATTATTCAAGTTTCAAAGGTTGGAGCAGCATCGCGTTGGATTCGTTCATCAATCCATCAAACTATCACGCATAGGCGGATCTATGTAAAGTCATGGTGGATCAGTCGTCCCATCTTGAGTTTTGATAATTGGGCTTACTATCTGTTGAAATTAAGAGAAAACACGCTCTCATCTCTCTATGTCGTGTAAGAAAAGAACGAGCAGGGGAGATTGAAGAGACGATTCTGAGAAGTGGGCCATACTTTTATAATTAATTAAAGGATAACTTTACCCTTTTGTGCAATGCTCTATCAGAGCAATAAATAAAGAAGTATTAGGCTTGGGTTTTGTTACCTAATCTATTCTCTTTTTAATGGAATTCTTTGAAATGTGCAATATGTTAAATGAGATAACAACAACATACACGTATATATACAACTTTTCTACTATAGAATTTATAATTTTTTTTTTTTTGCAATATGAATCATTAAATATGAACTTTAATATTATTAACTAGTCAAATAGAAGTTCTATTTTTATTTTTTTGTCAATCAAATATTTTAATACATAATATAATATTTTATTATTTCATATATTTTATGCCATCCTAATTCTTTGAAAAATATCGTATTTTTGCACATGCACCGTATCGAATACGATAATCGCACCTGCACCTGTGCAACATAGCTCGTAGAGGAAACCTGCCTTTACCGATTTGGTAATCTATTATTTTGATTTTTTGTTTTTAAATTTTAATATATAAAATGAGGATAAATTTGTTTAATGACTTAATTATCTAATATTTATTATTTTTATTGGTTTTTTAAAATAGTTTTTTTAAGGATACATGTTCAATTTTTATTATTATTTAGTACCGATTAGTTAATGAATTTATACCCGATAAGCTATTATAATCCGATTATCGTCCCACCCTGACATAAATTATTGAATCTGCTCCTGCTATCACGTCGGACTCCCTTTTGCATTTTTATCATTAGCGTGAACTATAGATAAATGCAATTTTATATAGGATTGATACTTATCCGAAATTTTGTACAAAAGTTGTAATTATTTTTTTTACAAAATTTACAATGTCCCTAACTAGAATTTATGAGGGAGTTCAAAACGAAATTATTTTAGACAAAAAGCACATTTTCATCAATCCAACATTGCAAGTAAATTTTTATGAATGAATCAAGTAATATTTCTATATGGAAAGTCACTTTATTTTGTTATTCATAATAAATTATAGTTCTCCTCTCTTGAAATTTAGACAAATTGAGTCACTAAGTCTTTTAATTGATATTACGGTACTTACGCAAGTACGATGGAGCTTGTGCTTGTAATTTATATCTCGAATTTCAAAATAAATATGACCGGTCGAGCCTTTGAAAACAATGTCAAACTAAAATCTACTTAGACACCATAATTATCATTTTTTTTTACTATGTTATCGATTGTGCTAAAAAATCATTAATTGGATATGTTTGTAAATATTTAGATGATGGTTTTTTTTATTCATTCGATAAAACAGTAAAAATATTTTAAAAAATAGAAATTTGATTTCTTCATAGATTTTAGTATAAACAACGTTTTCAATAATTCATATTGATCATTTGCACTTTAAAATTTGAGATATGCGGTCGCAAACATGGTAGAGCATGTGCTTGTGTAAGCACCGTAACATCACTCTAATTTATATCTATTTACATTTTTTAGTTAATAAATAATATATGCATGGTCATTAGTTATATGTTGAAAAATGATTGGCCAAGCTATAGTTTGATTGTTTCAATTTTTTTTCAATCTCAACAGCAATTGAGGAACGAAAGTTTCTTATTATTATTTCGATAAATTCGCACTGATTAATATAATTGACTAAATCCAAAGTCAGAAAATGAAATGTTGAATGCCTTTCACACAATTGTTTTAGAAATATTATACGGTGCTGGGACTCAGAATCTGCTACTACGCAATAGCGCGTTACAAAAAATCAAATATTCGGATCGACCGTTAAGTTCAGATCGATCGTCAACGATGAGTAAAATTACAAATGAGTCGAGTTTGAGCTGGCTCGGCTCATGAAAATACGAGTCGAACTGACCTGGCTCACGAGCTGAAAATAGTCAACGAACTACACAATAATCATTATTTAAGTTGATTTCGAGCGAGTTGCGAGTCTTAAATCTTTTAGATCGATTCCGAACGAGTTTTTATTAGCTTGTTATTTAATAATATATTTATCATTTTAATAATTTCAAATTTTGACAAAAATACAAATTAGAAATACTTCATTACTTAAATAAAAAATAAGAGTTTAAAATCAAAATTTATAAAACAAATTATTAATCATTAATATATGAATGAATAAATTATATTATTAATTTACATTATATCATATTATATTTTGAGTCGAGTTATTATGAACTGAGATGATTAAAGTTTGAAGAGTAATACGAGCTATACGAGATGAATGCAAACGAGTCTATCGAGTCACGAGCCAATAACGAACGAACTTATACGAGCTTTTTCAAAGTCGAACTCAAGCGAGCTACGAGCCACGAGTTTTTTGAACGATTGAATGCATTCCTGTTCAGTAGACAACATTCACTAAACCATTGCGTTCGTTACAAGAGATCGCCAAAAGAAAACATGTATCCATTCAGACAAGAAAATAAATCAGAAAATAATCGAGTCACGTGATTTTTCCGAGGTAGTCTCTAGATCAAGTCTCAATAAAAAAACTATTTTATGAAAAAAAATTCAAATTAATTTTCTGATTTGTGTTGATGTACGTTATAAATCTACTGTAATGAATAAAAATATCGGAAAATAAAGAAAAAATCGAAATCCACTGTAGAAGAGCATCTAGAATTCTAGATATATGATAAATCTCTTCCTCCAGCACTGATAAGCATGCTATATCTGTTCGATTTTTGTACTAATTCAAGATGCGTGTCAAGATTTTTTTCTTTTGGCGATCTCTTGTAACGAACGCAATGGTTTAGTGAATGTTGTCTACTGAACAGGAATGCATTCAATCGTAAATTTGTAATTGAGGGGGATCCGAATTCGAATATAAAAACCCTCAAATTGTCAGATTCCTCGTGGGACTGACACTCTCCACCAACCGCCGCTCCGGCCGTCTCATCTCGCGCTCTCAATAACTAATCAGCGCCGCTAGTTCATAATCGTGCGGATGAAACGAAAGCGATGCCTGTTCTAGCGAAATCCCATGAAACCAGCCGATCCTGTTTATGTGGTCTCTGTTTCTCTCTCCTATCATTTTCAATCGAATATCCCTCTTTCCACCATCCACCTCTCAGAGAAAGCACAAACTAATCTATTTATATTTATAAATACGGGCTTTGATTCATCCCGCACCTCTCCTTTCTCTCTCACTCGGGCATTTATTTACACAAGCAGGAGATAGGCGCTGCTACTGCCACGCCGAGTCAAGGTTTCCTCTCGTTTCTCTCCACTCTCTAAATTTTGATTCTTCTTTTCTCTCGTCGGTTCGAATTGGTAATTGATGAATGTGTGAATTTGATCTTTTTGTCGTTAATTTCTTGTTTTGGATCTGAGATGATATATCCGGTCATTTGAATTTCTTCTGTATGATGTTTAAGCGGTGTGGCGGGTCAGTTACAATAGAACAGGCTATTGAGTATTGGGTTTTACTTGTCCTGTTGTATTTGTAGTGTTTTGGTCTCATTAATTGGTACAGTGACAGTGTGGTGCGGCTTCTTTGGTTGGTTTTAAATACCAGGCAGGAAGTACACGCAAACTTGGTTGATGACTTGAACTTGTCTTTTGACTAGAGAACATTGCAATCCGGTATTCAATAAAATGTATTAATTCATAGTACATGATTTTCATAATCCACTTTGTATACACTCATTTAGTATTGGCGAGTAATTCTGCGCTGTCTATAGATTTTGGAGTCTCATTGTAGTAATTTTAGTTTTGCTTGGGATCATAGATGTTAGTATCTTACGATACGCGATGCGTATCTTACGGTTCGATACGAGTCAAAGGGCGAGAGATACGTATCTTACGATTCGATGCGAGTAGTGAAATTCAAGAATGAGACGCCATTTCTCAAGATAAATATCTTATATGCAAGAAATTTACATCGATATCAATTGACACTTATCAATATTTTTAAAACTATCAATGGTTTCTTTAGTTATTTAGATTTTTTGTTAGATACTAATTACTATAATTCTCTTGTTATTTTAAAAATAGCTTAGCGTATCTTAACGACACGATATGATACACGATACAATACAAAATTCACCAATACACGATACATTTTACAATTCAACTACTATGCTTGAGATCTAGATCATTGACTTAATGTTGAGAAGATGTCCATTGTTCAAATGTTCTGTTCTTTCTATAAGCAGCAAATTGGAAACCATGTTGAAGCGAACTTTTCAAACTCCTGCCATAAAATTTGATTCTGATCGCTCGTATGTAGATGTGTCTGATTTCTTGATTTGCTTATGTTGGTGAATGAAACATAGAAGCATTACGGCTTTGAAATGCAGTTGACACTTCATTATTCTATGCAGATGTCTGATGTTACTAAGGACCTGACAGCTGGCACCATCGGTGGAGCGGCCCAACTAATTGTCGGCCACCCTTTCGACACGATAAAGGTAAAACTACAGAGTCAGCCGGTCCCATCTCCTGGTCAGCCCCCAAAATACTCAGGTGCGATCGATGCAGTAAAACAAACCATGGCAGCAGAGGGTCCGAGGGGACTTTACAAAGGGATGGGGGCCCCACTCGCAACAGTTGCAGCTTTTAATGCTGTACTGTTCACCGTCAGGGGACAGATGGAGGCATTTCTGCGTTCTGAACCTGGTGCACCACTCACCGTGAATCAGCAGGTAGTGTGTGGAGCAGGGGCTGGTGTTGCAGTGTCGTTTCTTGCTTGTCCCACCGAACTGATCAAGTGCAGGTTGGTCTTTTGTATTTATGTATATACTCCACTAGTTATTGTCAGTAATGACGAACTATTACTTCCAAGCAGTCTCGACAATGGACATGTTGGTTTCTCGTAGGGTTCCTGGTTTCTGGTTATCGGCATTGAACTAGATTTTGTGGACATGGTGCGCGAAGAAAATCTGTTTGTTAGTGTATCTAAATTTATGGTGACTGGTACATTTCCTCTATTCTGATGCAGTAGTAGCATGCTATTCTCTGCAACTATTAATTTCCTCCAAAGATGGGCATTCAAATGCACCTAAGAAATTATTTGTGCAGAATGAAAATCATAATAGGCCCCAAAATTAATTTTACCCTTGGTGGAATACTGTATATCCACCAACCATTAAAGAACATTTGACCTATTATTGATTCATAGTTGCAGAATTTCATGGTAAATGTATGACATTAATGAAATTTTCATATTTATGCCCCAGTTGATATGGCCCATTTACTAGCAAATAAGACCAAATATTAGATCTAATACATGCCAATATTATTTCAAGGTTACAAGCTCAAAGTGCACTTGGTGTTGCAACGACAGCAACTTCCGGACCCGTTGGGGCAGCAACTGCAACAGCAACAATGACTGCACCTGCGCCTGTAAAATACAGTGGTCCTATGGATGTGGCTCGACATGTTCTCAAATCTGAAGGAGGAACCCGTGGCCTCTTCAAGGGCCTCGTGCCAACTATGGCCCGTGAGGTGCCTGGTAATGCCATAATGTTCGGGGTATACGAGATGATCAAACAGTATTTAGCTGGTGGTACCAACACCTCCAATCTAGGCCGTGGGTCCCTCATAGTTGCTGGTGGGTTAGCTGGGGCTTCTTTCTGGTGTGCAGTTTATCCAACTGATGTTGTGAAAAGTGTGCTTCAGGTTGATGATTTTAAGAACCCTAAGTATACAGGTTCTATAAATGCTTTTAGAAAAATTTTAGCCTCGGAAGGGGTCAAGGGGCTTTACAAGGGGTTTGGACCTGCCATGGCACGTAGTGTGCCAGCCAATGCAGCTTGCTTTCTAGCATACGAGGTTACACGGTCAAGCCTCGGGTGATTCTATTCTTAGTTCTGGTTATTGTTGATTTGGTATTTGTAAACAGCCTGTTTGTTTCACTTAATTTCCTTAATTGAAGTTTGGAATGGTGATTAGGTGGAACTGGAGACTGTTTGTGTACTCTCTTCTCTTTTCTTTTCATCCTTGTTGGATTTGTCAATAACCAGATAATCTGATTCTTTTTAAAAATAGTTTTTTTTCTATACTTTACTGATTTCTTTTGTAATTGCTGTGGTACTGATGGGAGGTTGATAGACCTGAGGATAAAGCCACTATCACCATTTGAAAAATCAGTCATTTTCATTTTCTAATGAGCTCCTTTATTTCATTCTTTATTCAAAGCTTCTCTCTGTTTTTATCCAACTGGGACAAATAATCAATTGAAACATGGAAAGCATCAAAACCTAGATTTTGTCTCATGGAGCTATTATCTAAAAATGAAATCATCTTGTAAATATTTTGTGGTAAACTATTGAAAAACATTATGGTTGTGATCCAAGTTAGGAATTCTAATATGAAATATAGTACAGAGGAACAGTTGTGTTATTGAACTAAATTACTGGAACCATCACAAATCTACTCTTTGACCCCAAATTAATTGGTATACAAATGCTCACACAAACTTCTGAATAGTATTTGCTCCTGGTTCGTGGGATCCGGATCTCCTGTAGCGCAGTAGCGCGCTACAACAAATGGACAGTCCGGATCGATCTCCAATTTCGCAATCGACCGTCAGAGATGAAAATCAGGGGGGCCTTTATATTGTGACACGAATCTTGATGCAATTAGTGAAAATCGGACGGTCCTGGTGCTGCGCTACACAGTCCCGCGCAGCACCAGATCCCGTTCCTGGTTCGTGTGGCAGTTACTGTAACATACCTGATATAATTTTGGACCTTTTATTTATAATTTTTTCTGCAAGATTTGCAAAAGTAATCTAAAAAATAATTAAAAAAAATCAAGTTGCCTATTCGATTTCTTCCACCATGGATCTTTGGATCGCACCATTTCAGTATAACGAATTTCGTAATCTCTTGTTGCTTCGATCTATTGCAGTAAATGCTTTTTTCTTAATTTTACTTTATTTATTGAGTTAAAATATTTCACAAAAATGCATAAAAAAATTATATATACAATGGAATTTTTTACTAACTACATAAATTTCACACTACTTAACTTTAAAAGAGGATGATAAATTATGGATTAAAATTGTTTAAAGAGAATAGCAGGTATAATTAAAGTACATGAACTAAGAAATGGATTTCAATCCTACTCATAAATGGGCTTGCTTGGGCTGATGCAGTATGAACTAAGAAATCAAGAAATCGGAAATTATTCAAATAAGATCAAGTCACTTCGCGGATTTAAATGAATATATGAAAGTTCGAAATTGTCGATCCGGATATTCACATTCGTGTCTGTTAGAGAAAATATCTATATTTGCATCCGGATATTTGTACCTGTTAAAATTTAAATTCATTTTCGAATTTGATTAGATAAAATATTTTGTTCGAGACTAAGCTTCCGGTCCCGAGATGAATTTGAAATCGGGTCATCTCGCTGACGGGTTATAAGACGGATTCGGGTCATCCTGTTGGCGGATCTTATTTCTTACAGCAGCAAAATGTGACCGCTGCTTGTTCGTTCATTCGGGATATAATGGATCCGTATTCGCTGCTATTATTTCCCTGTCATATTTCGTTGTCATTAAATCTGATTCGCTGCCTTCAATTTGAACGGTTGTGATTTGATTCAGAAGGGTTCCATTATTTGTGTGGTCCACTTGTCAGTGAGACAATGACAAATTTCTACCATCACAATAATGACAGCGGATATGAATTCGGGATATAATGGTTTTGATGGCCTTGACAACGAAGGCATAACACATTTGATTCAGTTGCAACCTTACAGAATACAGATTATTGATATTTCAATATTACATGTCAAATTGTTGAGGTTCCCCTCTTCCTCCTACTTCTTATCCACCATAGAGAATAATTGTATGAAATCAGGGATTACACTAGTTCTATTTCTGTGTTTAGATTTAATCAAAAAATTATATTAGTCTAGGACATTGATCGTTAGTGTGTTGGTTCATATGTGAGTGTTTTTTTTTTTTTTTGTGTAACTTTGTTTTTGTTATAAAAATAAAGTGGTGGCCAATCTCACTTAATTCTGCAAAGACACATACTACTTTTTTTGTTGAAAAAGAAGTTTGAACTGAATCGAAAAATATATTAAAAGAAGAATAATTGTTGAATTCCAAAATCTTCAAAGAAAAATCTACTGCTTGTGCTTGCTACTGTATATCAAATTCATATTGCTCAAATATTTCTCAAAGATCTACCTACAGGTATATTTTTGTAAAAAAAAAGTTGGTGCGAATTTGATTAAAGACTAGCGTTTCGACTTGCGCTCCGCGCGAAGAAGTTAAATTTTAAATTTTCATAATGTAATAATAAAATTATAATAAATTGTTTTTTAAAAATTCGGGGAAAAATATGATGAACAGTAAATTCACTGTACCATGAACAATGCGCGGCAGGGGAAATTCTACAAATGATGACCAGTGTTTTATTGTAGCATGAACAGTGTTTTTACTGTAGAAATGAACAGTACTCAGTGTTGAGACATGAATATATTAGATTAGATATATACGAGTTGTGGCCATTTGTGATTTTAACTAATAAATTATTGAATAATATTATCTCTTTTATAATTTAATTATTTATTCATTTTCTCTCACTATGTAGTTTAATAAGAGAGATAATATAACTTATTGATTTAATGGTTTAAATTGTTAGTGTACAATTAAATTAAATAGTACAGTGATGAATGTATCTAGCTCCCTCCCAACATGGAGACCATTAGATAATTTTTGAGATCATGCTACAAATTTTGAGATGATCTACGGTTCTCAGGCAGTAGAGAATTCAGATTCGAAGATATGATATCATTTTTACTATAGTTTCTAGCTATTTTAAATATTTTTAGTAAATTATTTTTAAAGCTCATGGCACGCCTTAGGATTTTTAACAAATTCCTTATGAAAAAAAATACAAAATTACCGATCATCTCTATTATATCAGGACGGATTCAGTTTATGGCAAGTGTCCGGACTTGATTTGAAAAAATGTAAAATTTAGTATATTTTTTGTTATATTTGAAAAATAAATTTTTAGTGATATTTTAGCGAACCTCTGCATCACCATTGTATTATATAATTGAATCATGATTATATGGTGAATGATGATGGGTGTATTTTTAATATTCATCCATCAAATACTAGTATTTTGTAATGAATGAGTACTTGAAAATAAGGACTCAAATAATTGGTGATTTTTTTTGTCAGATCCTGGAAAAAAGAATTATATCTATGATCATGATTTTAAAAATTTGACAACAATGACCCTATGTTTTTAACGTTCACGTTTGCACATGTTATCTAGACGCATGCGTTCAAAAATTCAGATAGAATAAAGAAAAGTTTCTAATTACTTGTGAACACTATGTTTAGAGTCTGCATTTAGTAGTGTTATCTGAACACTGCGTTTAGACTCTGCGTTCAGAAGTATTTTCTGAACACTGCATTCAGATGCAAAATTTAGATTATACATTCAAAGTTTCAACTTTACTTAAAAAATTTTAATTGACAATTTAAATTGAACACGTGCGTTTAGATAACACGTGTGAAAGTAAATTTTTAATCAATTTTTGAAATTAAAGTTAGATGTAAATCTAAAAAAATCATGATTGGTCGAAAGGTACTGACAGCAGTCCAATCGTGAGAACCCACCAAATCTTAAAATATAATTAAAAAAATCTATAAACAAGCTAAAAGATATACCACATGGATTTAATAATAATGAAAACAATATACAATAATTAAACTAGACAAACACCATAGAAAAAAAATAACAAGTATGCTCTGGGCACACGTCCGAAGTTTAGTTAAATGCATTCCACAACCAAACATGTAATTAATGTTTTGTGTTAATACTACATGGGCCCCACAAGATATTTCTCTCTTTCATTTTTGCTAAGCTTAGAAAAAAAAATCCTACTTAAGATTGGTTGGTGGCAGGACGGATTCAGAATTTTCGTTGGAAAGAGGTGCACATATTTCTCTCTTTCTTAAAATATAATTTTTTTCAGAAAGAGACAAAATAACACATATTTTCAAATATACATAGTTATTTCGCAAAAAATTTTGAAAAATCGTACAAATATACTAAATTTTCCACGAGAGCACTTACCCCCCCTGAGAATACCTACATCCGCCCCTGGTTGGTGGCATAATACAATGCCATAGGTGCACAATGATTTAGAGCAGTTCCAATGGAATCCGTATCTCTCTCGAATGATCATAAAATTTCAGAGGAAAATGAATAGTTTTATTGAGCGAGCTCTGTAGCAGCGCGTCAGCGCTATAGCAATTATTGTACGAAAAGATCAAAAACAATTTAACAGCTTTAAGAATAAGAAGACCAACAATTATTATAATTCCAAAATACAAGAATTCGTTACAATAATATCTCCTAATTAATAAATTGAGCAGGACAACCACTCATGAACTCCATTGGTTGATGCAATACCACCACTAACTGAAAAGTGGGGGCAGTTTTTCCTTCTTTTGTACTATTATTCCTGTCAAGTGCTCTTTTGAGTCATCTCAAGAGCAAATCGCCAAATTCTGATCATTTATTTATTGGTCTGATGATGACTGATAGTGCTCTTGTAAGGAAAAATCTTGTATAAAGCGCAAGAGGAATATATAAAGGAGTTGTAATTATAATAATAATACTCTCAATGCCGGAAAAATGCATGTTTTAACACTTTAAAAATTTCGCACACAATCAAAGACGTAAATATTACTTGCTCTCCTAAGAAAATTTCATTTTTTTTTCAACTCTTGTGCATTTTTCTTAAGATTTCAGTATAAATTTTTATATTTTGGAGAGCAACTAATACTTATCCAAAAAACTTAGGAACACAAATATTAGTTGCGTTCTTGAATTTCTCTGATATTTTTAGAAGACAGTTGATCCTATCGCTTAAAAAAATTATTTGTCTGATACTTTATGTAAAAATTCTGATAAAAGACCTAGAGACAAAAGGATGTTTGGTTGATGCTGAAGACATAAGGAATATTATAAGAGTAATGTCAAATATTCAAATACCCCCTTCAACTATTACTTTATTTATCACTGATTTCACTCCTTTAAAAAACACGAAAGAGAAAGGATAGTTACACATTAACATTAGACTTCCGAATAGCAAATGCTTTTCATTTCACATTTTATCTTGTTGAAATATTTTCTATTTGAGAGCTTAAAAGGATCTTTTTTTTACAAAATTTTAATAAATAAATCAAGTAAATTTATATAGTCTACTTGCATAAATTACATAAATAATTGAGATTGAAACAAATTTGATTTTGGAGCTGATATATCGATCGCTTTATTGATCCCTCCATCAATTCCAATAGGACGCATTCAGTTGAGTTCAGTTTGCATGTTGTTTTTGTTATGATGCATGTTGTTTTTTGTATTATATATGTTATTTTTGTTATTATGCATATAATTAACTTAATGTTTCATTGAAAACGAAAGTCAATACGCTCATCTATGCGGATCGCTACGCTCACCGATGTGAACCGGACGAATTCAGTTGCATTTATTTTGAAAATTATTCTAGTTATGATGCATGTTATTTTGTTATTATATATGTTGTTTTTGTTATTATGCATATAATTAACATGTAAAATAATATAAATAACATGCATAATAACGAAAATAACATAATAAATAATAATAATAAAAACAACATGCATTTTATTAGATGCACAATAATAAAAATAACATGCATAATAACAAAAACAACATGCCTCATAAGTAAAACAATTTTTCATCAGAATTCATCAAAATTTGTCTAGTTAAGATCGACGATGAAATCGACGTTGCAATCGACATCTGACGCCAACAAGTGACCGAGTTGCGTCTACTCTAAATATAAAATGTCTTGAATACTCTTTGGTAGCATCCGACGCCAACTAATTCGAAAAACTAATATCGAATGTCAACATCTCATCATAGATTTGTGAAGAATTATATTAAAAATAAAAAAGATTGAAATATCTTCTAAATGTGTTAATATAATCAACAACTAGAAAATCTCACAAATACGTTGAGCAGCTCAAACATTAACTCAGTTAAAGTAATGAGAATACAAAATTAATAATTAACTTTTAAAACTAAATAATTCAATTATTAAGAATTCCAAAACGTTACATCCATAGTTTTGTTTACTCTTTTAACCATTCGCTCCGAACCATCCATAATTTATCTTTAATTAATTGTAAACAATTATTTGGATTCAATCATATAGTTTAATTCTATAAAAGAACTATTTGGTCTCTAGATGGCATATAAGGCTATAATATAATTTTATCACATACTAATGATAAATTATGTCATTTAGTCTTTGATAGTTTCTCCCAAGAAAATAATTGAATAATTTTATTATATTAGATATTTAGATCATAAAGATCAGTAAGAAAATAATTGTGCACAGCATAAATATGATTTCTAATTGATCGTTTTGATCATATGGTCTTTATTGAACCAACATAAATAATCTTATAGATCATATTAAATTTTCTAAGTAAATCCAAAACGATCTTTATGAATTTCCATAAGTGAGCCCCATAATTTATTAGACTTTCATCTAAAATATCTAGTCTGGTTTTCATGATCATTAGGAACTTTAAATTGGACCCTTTTTCTTTTATGATATAGGATAATATGTTACTGCCTCTGATATTTATTATTTTTTAAATGTTTTTACGAGATCATGTGCTCACTAAAGTTTGAATTCATGATATCTTAAAAGTCATGTTAATTAGCTATCACATGTGATATTAGATCATTTGTTAAAATGACATAAATAACATAATTTTAATGTTTGTCATTCATTTTCATTTTCATTTTCATTTTCCAAATTAATTTATCCAAAATAGAAAAATCATCCAACTATTTCAAATTGGAAAAGTTGTCTAGCCATGTTCTTAAGATTCACATTTCGCTAGAGATTTGACAAAACTTGGATGTGTCCGATCCGGTCCGGGATATTCGAGGCAGCGATCTGACCGAACCCGACCCAACCCGAGGGTAAACTCGTCCAAAAAAGAATCGAGGGTCAAAGACTTGTAGTGCTCAACCTTGTTGCTAAAAACCTGTGCTAAACTCGGGCCAACCCGTCTAACCCATCGTTAACACTCCATAAACCTGAGAATAATCCATCCTTAACCCGTCATAACCCGAGAATAATCCATCGCTAACCCGCCAAAAACCCAAGAATAACCCATCCTTCATCCGCCATAAACCCGAAATACCCATTGTTAACCCATCATTAACCTGGTATAATCCATCGTTAACCCAAAAATAACTCATCCTTAATCCGGAATAAACCCTCCACCAACCCGGATTAAATCCATCTCTATACATTAAAAAAATTAAAAAATTCCAATTTTTTTGTAAAAATCAGAAAAAACCCAGAAAACTAAAACATAAATAACCACTTTAATCATATGAAGTTATCAAATCACTTTAAATCATATAATTTATCAATTCTCAGTGGAATTAAAAAATCAGAAACAATTACAAAAATTAGAAATAAAATCATACAAAAATTGGTAGAAAATTATAAAAAAGATGGGACCTAGGAATATAAGTTTTAGGTCATTTCAAACAGAATGGAATTCAAATAAAAGCAAATAAATTAAAAAAAATTGAAAAATTCAATTTTTTTTAAATAAACGTTCAAATTTCCCTCCAAAATATTTGGCTATAAATATGCCCCAACCCATCGTAGAAACACTCACAAAAACTCATACTCTCTCTTCTCAATTGATTTTGTATTCTCAACTTCTCAAAGTTAATTTCATTATTCCAAAAAAATAGTTCAAGTTTATTATTCTCTAAATTCAAATTCTCAACTTCAAATTTTATTTGAAGTTTTAATCTTAGCTTTTGAACTTTTTTTTCATTTTTTTGAATTATGAAAAATCAGTCCACAAATCTAAGAAATAAATCAAAATAAAATTCAACAACTAAAAACATAAATATTATAAACGAATGAAAGATGTCAACAGTAATTTGGTACGTGTAACATGTAAGGTAGCCAGATTCACGAGATTTTACATTTACAAGGTCGAGCACAACATCGGCATAATGAGAAATCATGTGGATTATCACATAGCAAGAAATGAGGAACTCCAAGTTGAACCAGATAACTAATGACATTTTGCCATCAAAGTATGTATTTCTAAATATTTTCATTCGGTTTTTTTTTTTATTTGTTCAAGATTACTAACAAAAAAAAATAGAACTCTGTCTATTTTATTTTACATAGTCGATCCCAGTCCGAAACAAATGAGGGTAACTTTTTTTTAATCTCATATCATTTAGATTTCATTTTTAACAATTTAGTTGAAATTTCATATTATTTTTTAATTGTAAAAATTTAAACAAATTCGACAACTTTTATGTTTCGTAAATTCTGACATTTTTAATTTTTTTAATTTTTTGCATTTTATAGTTTTTCATAATTTTCGAAATAAAAAAGTCCAACCCGACCCCTAACCGGACCCCCTCTAACCAGTCCGAACCCGGCGGTCCACTTACCCAAGGGCCTTAGATGGGTTGCGACCGATTAAAATTTTTTTGGATCCGTCTAAACCCGGCCTGACGAACCCGTTGACCCGTCCAACCTGTTGACCCAGCCAACTTTGATCCGACCCGACGCGTTTTCAAATGCCTACATTTCGCAGAGAGAGCGTGCTTACACCAATATCACTTAAAAACAAAATTTGAAATAAATATTTGACATTTGCAATAAATACCAGAACTAGTCTTTAATAAAAAGGAATATTTCAATATTCGAATTCGTTTACGACTTGATACGTACACACCTACCTCGGTAAATGAAAGATGAAACTATTCTCTATTTTTAGCTTTTTAAGTTCTGAAATACTTTGGGCACGTTGGAGTTTCCTGCTGGGTAGGGGTAGCTAATAGAAATGCATCTTTGTACAATAAACGAATTTAAATACTTAAAATAATTTAAACACGGGAACCAATTTTGACCAGAAAGATTATACTTTTTTGTGTAAAAAGCTCCATGTTCGAAACTCCAATAGAATGGAATTCAAATAATATGAAATTAGGCAACAGATCTTCGACCTTAAGCTGCATGTTACTGTACTACAAAACCTAATTTCCACTTACAGTTCTTACACAGAGACCCTTCAAACGAACAAATTTTCTGTATAGGGTAATTTTCTTGAATTATTTTTTAGCTTGGGAGGGTAATTTTCTTGAAGTGAGTGTTTTATAATAGAAGCAATTAAATGACAATGACAATGCAGGTTAGTTTCGATCTTATGCTTTGCACACTAGTTGCAATTAATATGCATCGTTACTTTTCATCTTTACTTAAGCAGAGAATTTATATTATAGAAGCATCCATCAGAATATCCTATCGTATAGTCAACTGTTAACGACAAGAAGGTTAGGTTGATGTGATGAAATCAAGTAATCAATTTATTATTTTTCACATCGTTTTATAAAATTTCTATCGTTTTATGATTGGTTCAGAAAATTCTTCAATTATCAATCGCACTTTTATATTGCGACTAGTTCAGAAATATCCTCACAAAAGGCTAAACCAGAAAACAGAAACTGACAAACCAGTTTGGTAGTTGGGAAATGCAAATTAGGTGAGCATAAATAAATCAACCAAATTGATAATAAGACTCAAAATTATTTCATAGAAGGAGGCGATCAACGTTCGAAATAGCAAATAATGAACTTTTCAATGATTTTGGAACAGATGTTCAAAACAGAGAACCACGATTTTACAATCCCAACCTCCACCACATCCCCAAATAAAGAGAAAATTGCTTGATTGACCAACAAAGAAAAAGGGAAAAGAGAGAAAACAGAGAGGAAGTTCCACAGATCCCCCCTACACACAGTATATTACATATCAGTGATATCACCCCCATACCATACTAAATTCACTATTACAGATAGGGGTAAATGTAGTTGTACAATGCATCCTTTCTGCACTTCGACACAAAAATTATACACACCAGTACACCACTGATTTTGCTCCTAGTACATTTGTACTATGGATTCTAAATTAAGACTGGTGATGCTCTTGTTGCGGACACCAATTATAACAATAGCTTTAGATGCACATGCAATTCCAGGAAATCAGACACCATGCATTTTGCCCCATGATTTCTTCTGAAAGCAAACAAAAACCATAATAAACAAAACCTAAAGCAATTTTACCTCGAACCCCCTGATCAAATCATGAATTTTGTGCCTTGGCCGCCGCCTCCGCCAAAGATTTGAGCTTCTGGAGATTCAATTTGATCACTGTATCAGCAAACAGCCTCGTATCCTCCTCGCTGTTCCCCACTGGCACATCCACCACGTACGATTCCAAAACAACGGTCCAGATCTCATCTCCTTCTTCGAACTGATTCACACTAGTTACACTCGTGTAGTTTCTCAAGCGATGCTCCCCTCCTATGATGGTAAATCCAGTGATCCTTCTCTCTTCATCCAGTATATCAAGCCGCTCGGTGCTGGTATTCGCCGGTATCCCAGAGATAACTCTCAGTTCTCTCAGGCATCCTACCTGGACCGCACCTCCGCCGATGATCCCGCAGCTTCGGATGAAGTGCTTGTAGATCTGAGGACAGTCAAAGCGTCGTACGACGAACCACACAAAGCTGGAAGGACATCGGATCCGCTGTGAAAGGAGCGAGGAGCAACGGCCCGGCCCCACCTGATAGGTGTGGTACGCGTCAATGGTGGGGGACAGGGCGGTGTACTCCGACTGGGTTAGACCGAGAGGAGGTTGCTGCGCCGGCGGAGAAGGCGGAGGCGGCGGAGACGTGGCGATCGCAGCTTGATGCGAGGGTTCCGAGTCTTGCGCTTCTGCTTCTTCCATTTCCCCCTTTTGAAATTTTTGGTTTGCGTTTTGGATCGCAGTGATTGGGGTTGTGGCTCCGTTCAGAGAGTAGAGATGAGAAAAATAATAGGTAGTGACTTCATTGGGAAATGGGTAGTGGGGCTTATCATTATACTATTGTTTTCTTAATTATTTGCCTTATTCTTTGAAAATGAAATGGTATTTCCCCTTTTTCTCTTTTACGCAGTGTTTGGATGAAATTTAATGAGAGGAAAGAAATAAAATAAAAAATAAAAATAGATAATTAATTTTTTTTGTTGAAAAATTTAAATGAAGGTGTAGGATAAAAAATGCAATGAATTATCTTTATGTAATAGCAATTATTTATCATTTAATTCCATTCAGACACATTGTCAGTGTTTTTTGCACGCCATTGGCCTATTTCAGGGAATAGGTACGTGTTGTCGTCTTCTGTAGAGCCTTCATCATTTACACCAAATAAAAATAAATAAAATATAAAGAAAAACAAAGAAATATGGGGCCGAGTATTTTTTAATTAAAAAATCACTAAGCGGAAGGTCTTTGGTTTCATAAACGTCTAAAGATGCTACTAGAATATCATATTTTAACATCTTTAAATCGATTATTTTTTTATATTTTGAAAACGAAAAATCTATGAGCACAACTGTATTAATTATCCATCAGTCAATTTAAATCTTACCCACAATAATCGAAATTATATTTTTAATTCAATTGCAAAATTATAATTTATTATTCTATTTCTATTCCAATAAATCTACATTAATATAGAAAACAAAAATAAAACAATACATCATTTACTATCTAATCGAAGTAAAACAATCTCATAAAGTGATGTAGAATGATAGTAGCAAATATGTGTACAAGTTTAGATGTTCGAGATGATTACAAAGGAGAGAGAAAAGAGTATATATAACTTATTCTTAGTCGGGAGGTTATTAAATGTAAATAATGAGACATAATTATAGAATTAATTATTCTATTCGACTGTTGTCTCGAACTAGCAAACACGAGCTAATAATGATCTCTCATGAGCATTTTCTTGTATGGAAGGCTTAATAGGCTCAATATTGAATTGGATCGTATCATAAGCCATCGAGCTTCTACGACTCTAGTATAGATGTAGAAGTTAAAAAATATTATTACTTTTGTAAAATCATTTTCGGTTGAGCCTTCTTGCGAACCTTTGAGCGAGCTTCCAAGCAAGTCTTCGTACAATTGTCATTTTTGTTGTCTCGTTAAAAATCTTACTAAGAAAACTTAGTGAACAAAATTTAGTGAAGAGAAAAATAATGCAAATATGTGAAACTTGACGGACGAGCCCTTGAGTGAGGCTTTAAGCAAACTCCCAAACAATATCCTAAGTAAACTTCTGAAAGAAACTTCGTAAACTTCCAAATAAGCTCTCGCATGAGTTTTCGAGCAAACCTCCAAGCGAGCCCTCGAGCGAGCTTCCGAGAGACTCCTTGAACGAGCTTCCAAGCGAACTTCCAAACAAATCTTCGAGTAGGCTTCCACGTGAGCTTCCGAAAAATCCTCGAGCATACTTCCAAGCGAGCTCTCGAGCTTTCAAGTGAATTCCCGAATAGACCGAGGTTTCTTCCAAATGAGCATCTTGCATGAACTTTCGAGCAAAACTCTCGAGCGAGCTCCTGAACGAGTCCTGGAACGAGCTTTCTAACGAACTGTCGAACATACCTTCAAGCAAGCTTCCAAATTTGAGGAGATGCAACTGTTACATCCAATGAAACAATGACTTCGCCATTTGTATCAATGGAAACTAATAAGAGATGCAATTGTTAATATAAGTAATAAATGAAGTTTATAGTGTACTGATGAAAAAAAGGAACAACAATTCGATACTTATCTTTGCTTAGAGGAGTTGAAGCATGTTTCCCTTATTCTCTGAAGAGTACAAAAAATCATCAAAGCTTTCGGAGAGGTGATGTCATTAAGGAGGAAATGATCGAATCCCAAAGATAGGAAGGAGAAGAAGAGGCTTCGAAAAAACCATCACTATTTCAATCATGCAAAATGTAATCAAGGTTGATGCAAATCTAATCATGATTATTAAATAAAATAATAATAATAATTCATAAAACATATAACTTAATAGGGAGAAAATGAATTCCAAAATCGGTGGCTTCGATACCACATATAAGTAGACGTTATCATGCTCCACTACTTACATATAATTATTATCATAAGTACAACTAATCATCCTTAAAGTTTTAATAGCGGAATTAAAATATACTTACAAAGAACAATAAAGATCTTAGAAATCAAAATCTCCACACGTAAATCAATCAAGAGATTGCATACCTCTTGCCATATCTCACTGTAGAATAATAGTTGAAATGTTTTTCGAAAACTGTCAGAAAAATTGTAAAGTAATTTCTCTCATCTTTCTCTTTCTAAGTAATGACAATTTATTCTTTATAAAAAATGAATGAAGAGAATATGAATCTTACATTAAAATCCACATATTTATAACCGCATGTGAATTAAAGCAATACTTACAGAGGAGATGTATTTAAAACATACAACAGACGCTAGTACATATGTGCCACTTGCGCCATCTTATTTTAGATGCATGCACCGTTTAATCGAGCGCCACTTCTGTTAGTATACATGCATTTTTAGAGCATCTTCATCTCTGAAAACTCTTGAAGTTTTTAAATAGTTGCCACATCAGTTTTAGAAAATTAATCTTTTTTTAGTTTCTAATCTCTTCATGTCTAAAACTAAAAAATGGAGTTTCTTAATTGCCACGTCACTAAATAGTACCAATGTTGTGGGTGACTAATCAATTTTAGTCAATGATTAAGTCACGTCATAGTTTATAAACTCTAAAGTAAAGTTGCTAAATAAGAAATTTTGAAGTTAAATTGCTAAATAAGAAACTCGTCTACATTCCTGAAACTCATTTAGAAACTGCCACATCAGATTAGAAACTTCAAAAATTTCAGAGATAATAATATTTAGAATCCCTTTCGTATTTACAATTTTTTTATAAAGAATAAATTGTCTACTTTTCTTACAAAAATATGCATTGTATTTAAAATCCCTTTCGTATATAATAATATTGCGAGCTATACGTGAAAATTGCTAGTGACAAGTTGGAATGAGACCACCAAAAAGTGACCGTCGAAGAGAGATCGTTAAAGATGTAATTTTGATCAAAGAGAGATCAAGTTAATTTTGATCCATAGCAGAATTTGTCAAATAAATAATTCTTATTTAGAACGAGAGAAAGGAGTGAGGTTTTTGAACTTCTATGGAAGTGATAAAAAGTGCAAGGGGTGCGTCAATATTTTCTGATAATGATAATTCGAGAACTAAAATTTTTGGAAATCAACGATGTAAGTTATAAATGCAGTAACAACAATTTTTATTTGAGCAAAGAAAATTCTTTCAAATGACATCTTAAGAACTATCAGACTTGTGATCTATGATCAGTGACGGAGTCACATGCATTCAGGAATGTAGTTGAACTCCTGAATTTTTTTTTTTCAAAAATGTTATATATTTGACGTTTTTTTCAAAAATAATCATATATTTGAATTTTTTTTGTACAAATGATTATATAAGATATTTTTTAAAAGGAAAAAATATTATTTTGACCTCTTAAAAAAATCGTAAATCTTGAACTCCCGACGAAAATTCTGAATCCGCTCTTGTCTGAGATAAAGTGACAGCAAGGTGATTCGGTGGCTGTCGTAAACTCGAAATGAAGCTCAAACACAATCGAATAATTAGGTCCTCTCAAATATTAATTTATTATGCATGAAGTTGAAACACCACTTGAGATTTCGAAATTTAAGCTCAGCCGCAAACATAAAACTATCCTATAACTATGAAAATTTCAGCACGCCTCCTGTAACATAATACGTCAAAAAAGCTTTTAATGACATAATTTGTACGATAATTTTATACGATACGACATAAATTTGATGAAATACTTTTTTATTTTACACAAAAATTGATGCATATATACCACAACTTGTTTCATTTTGAAACAACCCAAATTTTTCATAAATATATTTAATATGAATATGAACTACGACAAGGTAGAACACATCAAAGAAATTTGGAAGGAAGGGGAGATTTTTTTGTGAAAACCTTACTCGTAAGTAGAGTTTTCAAAATCGTGTAAACGTGTCTAAAAACGTTACAAAATGACACGACACGATAATGACACGATACAGTTAAGACACAACACGGGACACGACACGGTACTATTCACGTGTCGTGCTTAGGTTTTCTACTGTACGACAAGGCACGGCACGTCACGGAACGTTTACGAGGAGATGCACGGCACGACACGACACATGAATACGTCTAGACACGGCACATTTAGGCACAACACGTCAACACAAGTAGGCACGGGTAGGCACGAAAGTTCAATTTTTTTTGAAATTTTCCAGCAGGAGTTCTAAATTTGTTAATCTCTAACGTAGTGCCAAGTGCCAAGAACACACTAGCATCGAACTTTTTCAGATTTTTATGTTCTTGTAAAAAAATTATCTATTTTTTGTTTTTTTATTATTTTCGGCACGATTAACACGAATAAGGCACGCCATGCCGAAGCAACACGAAACGAACAAACACGTCACGATTAGGCACGACACAATTAAGATACGACACGTTTAGACACGACACGGTTAAGACACGACACGTTTAAACTTTAGACACGGCGTGTCTTAACCGTTTCGTTTAGTGCCTAAATGTGCATTTTATTATATTTATCGTGTCGTTTCGTGCCGTGCCAAATCATGTTTGGAACGAAACGACATAAAACAACATTAATTTAGTAAGGTAAGAAAAGCGGATTGAACAAGGCGCGCTTTCTTTTCTTGACGAGATTCTTGTGTGAAAAAGCAAAAGCAAAAAAGGTACAGATTCCTCTTACTATTTCAATTAATACAGTCCCTATATTTTGATGAAAGCTTACATGTCACATTATGTTTTCCCCCCTAGTATGATCTATAATCTCAATATTTCAACGAAAGCACTTTCAAATAGACTGTTGCTTTATTTCATGTAAGATAGAAAGAATGTTTGACCATTTGACTGAGAAAGAAAGAATATATAAAGGGACCACTGTCATGTTTGAATTGGCTTGCATAGTTGCATTGTAGCATCATGATTGGAATGAGATCTTCTACCGCGCAGCAAAAATACGGTATGTGCTACGTAACAAATTTCAACATTTGATTTGCATCGAGATTCGTACAAGCTAAACTTTATAATATCAGATTCTTCCTGAATCAAATCTGAGCCGTCCGTAGTCTACAACGCAGAAAATCTTAGCCGCTCATCTCTGCTGCGCGGCAGAAGAAATGCTTCCATGATGACTTGGTGGGCTCGGAATAGCAATAACCAGTAAGTGTGAGGTAATAAATTTGAAAGGAACTTGTCAGTTGTAAAAGATGAGAACGAAGAAACTGGAATTGTTGTTATCAGAAAAATGTCTGATCTGATCTGAAGTTTTTTTTTATTCGTCCGTAAGCCTACAACACACACTCATAATCAAATCAGAAAATAAATTTGAAAATCTTTCTAAAAGTAGTTCCTAACGAAATTTAAATCCCAGACCTCTTTCATAAAAATTTTGTGGCTCACTACTACATAATATAGGAATCGGCTGATCTGATCTGAAGTTGGAGTGGTGCCTCCTATTAGAATGTGTCGTGAAATCCAGGAGCTGAGGAGATGGATCATCATTTCTTAGCAATAACTAGGTGACAGCGAGCATCTGTTAATCGCGCTGGCCCAATAATCAATAAGGCCGAAATTAATTATGGGCCTGATCTGGACTGTTAACATGCCAAAAGCCCTCCAACCTTAATAGGCCTATTTGTAGCCAGGTAGACCGGGGCCCATCAGGATTTCAAATTTTACGGAAGGGGTCGCTCACAGGCTCACAGCCAGTAAAAGATGTTTGTGGGGTCGGATTGTCAGTAGTTTCCCTTATTATATGGACAATCTATAGCATATCGGGAGAGAAATATTTGAAATCCCTTTAATTCAACGTCTCTTTGTGCAATTGTGCTTCTTAATTTCCCAAGTCGAGAAACGAAGTCGAAAGGGCTCTAGATATTAATTCCAGTAATTCCACTCCTTCTTCCGCCGTAATCCAAAAAATCCCACCTTCACAATGGCAACGAAGGTTGATCCACCGCCAACCTTTATTGAACTCTCCTCCGACAACGAGGAGGAGGGGAAGAAGAAGGTGTTCAAAACTGAGAAGAATTCCGAGAATAAGAGTCGGAATAAAAAGAGGGGCAGCGTAAAGGGTAGATTGAATAGCAAGAAGAGAGCGAGGAGGTTTTCCGATGTGGAAATATGGACGGTGGATGAGAAGGAATTGAATGACGACGAGTGTTGCATTCTTCTGTCGGATCCTGACGGAGAGATCGATATCAAGCAACCGATTTCTGATTCTACGCAGGATGACGTGTCTGTGCTTGAGGAGCGTGGAAAGGTCCTTTCTTGTTCTCTCTTTCTCTCTGAAGTTATCTTTTAGGCCTCAATTTACATGAAAAGATTTAAGGGATGTCTCGTAAATTTTTCTTTTTCAAATTCTTAACCCTAGATGACAAGTTTTCTACTTTCCGTTTTTCCTTTCTTTTAGTTGCCCCCAACACTACTGAAACTGCAACCGCAATAATATGAAATGCTTGTGATATTTTCGTAGATAGAGGAACTTTACTGTTATTTTCTAGAATTACTATGTGCAAAAATCTTTGCTAAAGAAATCCCAGATATGGAAGATTGAAGGAGTTTGAAAACTCAGATTTGTGTCTGTTGGAAATTTTAGGCAATTGCCTTTTCCGGTAACTGGTTGCATCCCACTTAGAATAAAAATTAGCCAATGCGGTATCATATATAATTATTTCAGATAATTTTTTCTTCTTCTTTTTCTTTATGAAATATAAAAGAGCAGATGTACACATATGAATGAGTTTAGGTGCTTTTAATCACACAGAAGGCCAAAAGAACAAGGCTCTCGATTTTCGTTTGCTTTTGACATTTATGTTATTTATTAAGAGTTCCACTAAGTCTTTCATTCAGTAAATAAAAGTTGCCATATCTTCTTTGGAACACAAGAAACTTTCCTTAGACAGATTATACCTCCTTCAAAGAAGCATCTCTGTCCCCCCCCTCTTGGTGATTTCTCTATCTGATACAAAAAAACATGGTTTGTACCAGCATGGCATTGATGGATATCAGCATCCACTGAACAAAAGGGCAGATAGCTTAAATTACATGTAGAAAAATAATAAATTAACTTATCTTATACTTTGAAGAAAGAACAATATGAGAACTACTTTCTGAATATTGACAAAATTTCTGCACGTGCAATCAGTTGTAAAGATCAGATTGACCTTTGTTGTCTTTTTGAGTCATAATAATAGTATTTTCTGTCAAAGAGTAATGGAACAAGTCAATAAAATTTTGAACACTTTGCTGATGTTAATATCAATTCAACATTGATAATTCATGACGTTGAAAATTCTAGGCTCAACATGGATTATAGTAAGCTGAAAGTTTCATATCTACAGAGCTTTAAATAACTCTTGTTATCCAAGTGAGGATTTTGGTAAGGTTTTTAATTGCAACTCTATCTAGTGCAAAAAATAGAACCCTTATCCCTACTCTTACCTGAACCTTTATTTCTGATTAGTAATGTACCAAAAGAATTGGTAGGTTTTGTCAGTTGAATAGTTAGGAGAGAGGGTGAGTTCCCAGGCAGGAGAGGAAGTGCTTGAGTTGGGAAGAGGGAGAGGAAGGTGGGGAACAGGGAGGAGAGATTGGATGAATGAAAGAGAGGCACATACCAGGCATGACAGATAGAGGGCATGTCAGTCAACAAGGAACTAAAGCAGGTTGCTTGGTGCCCTGGAAAGTTTGTTTTCAGTTTTAGGTTCTTTGTTTCAGTTGTTGTGCAACCTCTAAGAAATGATGGTGCACTTAAATTAGGAAACCACAAAGCAGGGAGCTCGGGCGCTATTTTTCTTTAAAAAAAAAAGTGGTTTGGACTAGGAGAATCCATAATTGTGAGTAATAAACCTTGAATTTAATTTGTTTAATTGAGTAGGAAGATCGCTGATATTGTATGCGGAACTTTTGGGTCGCAGACAGTGATTGCGATCTTCCTGGCTTTAAAATTTATTGATTTTTAGTTCTGTTTGTTTTACTTTCCATTTATGTATTAAATCTATGGGAAAAAAGATCGGCAGATGGAGTCACCTGATAATGATGCTTGACAGTAATATTGTAGATTTTATAAAAAGTTTGGGAATGTTTGTAAGATATGTCCTTTTTTGTGTAAATTTAAATACTTTTAAGGGCATAATTGTGTTGGCAAACTGAGGTAACTTAAGTTACATAATAATACAATCTTAATTGAAAATTTGAAATGTTCTATCAGTTGGTACTGATAACTGAGTAGCGAGATTTTTAGCACACTGCCTTTAGAATGCTTTAAAAGATTGGTTGCTTATCTAATTGTACTGACAAGGAGAAAGAGGTTGCTGATTTTAGAGAACGACTACTGAATTTTAATACATTACGTCATTTTCTGATTAAATGATGCTTTGTTGTATCAAACGCCATTCCTCACTTCCAATACAAGTGGAAAATAAAAAAATTATCCCAAATGTTAACGCTGTCATTAAATATTACAGGTGGCATGTAGAGACTAATTGTACTGACAAGGAGAAAGAGGTTGCTGATTTTAGAGAACGACTACTGAATTTTAATACATTACGTCATTTTCTGATTAAATGATGCTTTGTTGTATCAAACGCCATTCCTCACTTCCAATACAAGTGGAAAATAAAAAAATTATCCCAAATGTTAACGCTGTCATTAAATATTACAGGTGGCATGTAGAGACTATCCCCATCCAAGGCATTCATGTGCAGAATATCCCTTCAGCAAGACTTCTCATGAGAAATGCTGCTCCCAGGTACTTGTGTTGATGCTTGTTTGGTTTTGTACCACGTAGTATCTGTGACTGACTTGGTCGTGCTTTTTAAGCCTCCCCCCCCCTGCCTTGATTTGCATGCTATTCCAGTCATTTAACAGCATTAGTTGATCCTTATTTAATTCATTTCTTTGCAAGTTTAAGGACTGGCAAGTAGCAAATGTATGATACTGGAAGTAGGTTGACCTCTTCTCTTTTATTTAGGAAACTCAACTGATATAAGAGTGGCATTTTGGTGTTTCAACCTGCTAGTTTCATTAATGGCTTGTTTTGTTAATTGAAATTCATTACAACATGTATGTTTGGTTCTATGTTAGAAGGAATGGTGGCAAGATGAAATAGATATCATCCCTATGAAGGCATCTTAATAGAATACCCTTAGTTTTATATATATAATGGACTGCAAATAAAGAAGATTTGGTTTCTGTTTAAAACAGTGCTACTGCTATATATGTGATGTCTCGGCCCCATGCAACTATTGGAAGGGACTGAATGGGCATTGCCATGCATCCAATCAAGACAAGAAATGGAGTGCTCAGAGACGATCATTCCGTCAGTCCAAAAGCTGGAGGTTGAATACTTGTTCAACCAAGACCAGCAAATAGACCATGGATATCTAATTTATGATTCCTATTCCCTCAATTCTTTTGTCATTCCTGGAATTTCTGATTCCTATTCCTGGAATCATTTTGTCATTGCCTGAGTTGCAATAGTGCTACTCTATTTTGCTCTTGGATTGCATACTTGAGTAAATGGTTCTTGTATGAATATGTTATAGAATATTATATATTCTACCTTAGCGCTTATGTAAATATATAACAACTGTCTTTTCCTTGATGCTTTGATTTTTCTCAATTAGTTGCAATTAATGGTGCAATCAGTTGGTTTGCTGCTATCAACAGTTCTTGTTTGGTTGCCTAATATCTCAAAGGAATTAGAACATCCTCCAATATTGAACCCCAAGTTACTTCGCAAATTTTCAACTGCTATTGTTTGTTTGGTTTTGCTGAGGAGAGATGCTTTTGTAAAGAAAGGTTTCTATAATTGTGGAAGATATGTATATATGTTTTCATAGAGTTGTTCTTGTACAGAAACAGAAGTTCAATACTGGTGAGTTTTGGTTCAGAAACCAAATTTCATATTAGAGAATGGTGATTGGCCATCCAATTGTAATCTATTAAGTTTATAAATTCTCAAAATCAAATATTTAATAAGCAAATTATAACACAACAAGACAACAACATATATGAAAACATGAAATGGTTGTTTGTAAATTTGAGCGGATTCTGACAAGTCGATTAAACACCTTTCTAACCGAATTCGTATCTCCCGAAATAATGCGGGGTCACGAAATGGTCAGCGGGCAATATTGTTACGCTGTAAATTTCGTAGTACTGTAGTAAAAACACTGTGCGGGCAGCACTCGACACTGTAGCAGCAGTGAGAATGCAGGAGAGCCCACTGCTGCTGACCATTTCAGAAATGTGAATTCTTTCTAACCTGCCTCTCGAGCGGCTCCAGTCCCTCCTTAATTACCTGCTAACCTTCTCCAGCTCACGAGCCACCTGATTTAAAACAATTTGATTAAGAATTGATACCGAATATTAAGCAGGTGTAGTACATTTCATTTTACCCATAAATAATAGATTATTAGCTAAATAATAACCATAAGTTGCTTACAGACGCAATACTGATTAAATTTATCTCATATAAAATGGCTCACCAATATTACATTAAAACTCCATTAGTTTGTAAATTACCATGCAGCTCTTTAGATTTAGAGAGGAAAATAGTGAATTAGAGATGAAAACAGTGAAGAACGATTCGTGATAGTAAATTTTGTTGGACTAACCAACTTGTTAGAAAATTTTCATTTCATGAAACTTACGAATTTTAAAAATAAGAACTTATGAAAAAAATTGTATACATTCTTGAAATAAACTAAGAGGAATTTGTTATTTGATGGAATTCTGTACAAATCTCTTCATAAAATTTATGTCCTACCCATTTTGTATCCCACGGATTTTAAAACTATAAAATTTCGTTGTATTGCAAGAACAAATGATTGTGATTGAGTTTGAATCATAAAATAATACTTCTATGTTGTATTCAATCACAGAAAGATAATAAATTCTTTCATGTGCATGTGAATACAAAAGTCATTTTTAGTCATCTTCATATTCAAAAGCATTTAAGTCTCTACAGAATACTCTATTTCTACTCTACATTACGAATTATTTCAGACTCGTAGAATTGTAAACGTAAGACGAAATAAACGTAACGAAAGTGACCATTTGCGTTTAACTAAATACAACAAAAATCACTTGCGTTTAACGTTGCGTCATGACAAAACGAAACGCAAAACGTTCAAAACACAACTCATTGACAACCATATTAACACTAATAGTTGTATTCTTAAAGGCCTTCAACCTGAAGAAGTTTAATTTGATCCAATTAACGCCGAATTGCGCGCAACTCTCTTTGGGTTACTGCTGCAACTTGCAAGTCCAGTGCATCGCACAGTTCTAAATTCTAATAAAAAAAATATAGTTAGTTATATGAGAAGCCTATATTAGCTTATTAGCTCGATCTAGAGTCATAAATCATAAGTATTTTGAATATGTAATATACCAACTAAAGATATTATAACCATCTTTTTAATATCTTTCTTATATCCTCATTTCTTCATTTAAAATATAATTAATATGTTTTGAAATATTAAATGTTATTAACCTGAGCAAGCACGGATTCAACATTTGTAATTTTTATTACAGATTTTTGTTTGGTTACAAAAATTGTTTGTTAGAAAGATATAAAACGATCCAGAACAAATAACAACATTACCAAGGGGCACAATGCAATTTAACCAAATGGACTAAAATTAAAATCTCACGATTTCTGGAAGAGATCGAGGTAAATATGGAAAAAGAGGAGGATAAAAAGGTGAAAGTGGAAAACGAATCGGAGGCGAAGAACCAGGGAGAAGACGGAGATCGTTCTGAAATCGATTTGATCGAATTTTCACAAAAGCTCTCCGTTAGTGCCTCCAGCGATGCTGATGAAGACGATGATGTTGTGGTGCTTGGTACCAAGGGACCGGTACGGTTTCGCTCTTTCGCTCTTTATCTGTACAGTTAAGATTTAATGAAGCAAGTACATGACATGAAAATTTACTTTCTGAATACTTAATAACAGGTAATATGACACAATATTTGGTCCGGGTTACGTCACAGTATAACTCTTAATTTTTGGAGATTAGTTTTGGCAAGTATGTTGTAAAATTGACAAACAAGATGGTGCAAGGATTCTGCTGATACCTGCTAAATGAACAAACAAAAAAGAGAAATGTAAAAACCCATACCTAGTCCATGTATATACCAAAGTTAACAGTTATATAACAGTATGCTGCAGTAGAAAGCTATCAGATAAGGAATGCTCAGCTGAAAGTTATACTGGTACAAAGTAGATGCATCAGTAATTGTTAAACTAATAATATGTGTCATGTTTCGCTGCACTGTATCTTTTGGATTGTATAATTCAGGTCAGTGGCTGGATATATATTTGGTTCTCTACCAGTCAGGTCTTTGGATTAGAATTCTGGCAATTCTGGCCATATACGCAACCAGGTGTTGGTACGTTACGGTAATTAGATGCATATTTCTGTTTTGCATATCTGATTTAATTATGAATGAACAGGTGGCTCTGAGAGATTTTCCACATCCAAGGCACCTTTGTGCAAATTTTCCGTTTGATACTACCCCTCATGAAAAATGTTGCAGTAAGGTACATAAATTTAAGCAGTCTCTTTTTCCTTTCCTTGTTCCAAATGACAAAAAAAATAAATATATAAATAACTCAAAGAAAATTTATAATTGAATTAACTGATGTTTTAGTTTGCAATTTGGTGCAGTGTTACTGTGTTTCATGTGAAGTAGTCGCACCTTGTTCTAACTGGGAAGGAAGTGATGCACATTGTAATATTATTTCCAAGAAATCCATAGAAAAATTGGAGACTGCAACTCCTACAGAGAGGAAATTATTTTCCTGATCATAGAAGAATAAATTCAGGATTATACTGTGTACCACTTGTTGTAAATAATTTATGATTTTATATATTAATGGATATGATTATAAGCTGCCCCTTAATTTTTCTGATTCAGCCTCACACCTTTGGACTGACAATCCACAATAATCTATTTTAAATGCAAAATTTAACAGCTCTTCCGAATTTAATACTATTTCCATTTTATTAATGTTGTTACATGAGTTGGCTTGAATATTGTAGGTGCCTGCTCTGGATATAAAATAAAATCTCTTTGATTAATAGAAAATGACAATTCATAAAAAAGAGGACCTCATGTCTGTGACTTGTTAAGGTTTGGAAGGCTACAATCTTCTCTGGTACCTTCTCTCACTTCTACTTTTCATTATCAATACTGGCCATTGGATCATGTCAAGCAAGGGCTAAGGTTTGAGATCTATCTTCATTAGCCCACAACAAAGGAGAGTACTATGTTCAACATAAAATCCAGAAAATAGAGCCTGACAATTCTTTGAACAAATAGGTAGATATATGCAACCTATACATATCTCCTCACTATAATACTGAAAAAACAACACAGAATAAATGATTAAAAATATTTTCAACAACATAAACAAGTAGTACACATGACTTCAGAAGTTCTCTATTCTTCCAAGACGAAAGAAGATATAGCCATGGAGGCCACTGTCTCCCCTTCATTAGAGAATATCCCAAAGAGAGAAGTGGAAGAAAGCAAGGGTGCAACAGAGATTGGTGGTGGTGAAGACCATGATGATTGCTATGAGATCGATTTTATTAACGATGACGAGGAGGAAGATGATGATGAAGATTATTGTTATGTCATAGATCACAGCAACCATAGAGATCATTATGTGATCAGTCATTGTGAAGTTATTGCAGATGAAGGTTATGATAATGGCGATGAGGATGAGTACGATGACTCTGATTTTGATGACGGTGACGGTGATGGCGATGACGACGATAATGAAGAGGATGCGGATGATGATGACAGTTGCATTGAGATTGTCCCAACCGAGTTCTCGCAAAAAATCTCCATACAGGTTCCAAATGATGCTTTGGCTACATGAGTGCAAAGAAATAAGCAAATGAAGGTCTTCCCATGCATTAATTTTTATCCTTTTCTTTGAATTTCTGTAACATCACGAGTGTAAATTCTTTTTGACGTTGCTTAAATTGATTAAAATCAATTTCCGATCCTATAGACAAAGACATTAAAAACTATTTCTCATGTTTTCTTTTTCAGAAAGTGAGCTTCTTAGAGAACAAATTTGAATTTACAGTTGTGCTGTCTTGCTAGAAATTTGATGCATTGATTAAGACTTCATATTTCATCCAACAACTAAAATAAGTCTTTTCCGTACTTCAATTATCACATCTATGATGGAGATCATCTGGGAAATCCATAGAAACAAATCATATTTAAATAAAAAAAATAAAAAAAGAAACAAATCATATTTTTTTTTTCAAATATGACAATATTATACGCTGGTAAAAGATTGATGAATTCGGATGTCATCCATTGAAACAATTTTAATTTTTTTCTTCTCTCTCATTGTTCAAATCATGCTGATGAATTACAACACCCAGCTGACAGCCATCTGTTAATCTGTATTTTTTCTTAGACAGATAAAATCAACAATTTTATTTTAAACTTTAAATGTTCATTAAATAAAACTTATGAAAACAAAAGATCACCCTATTTATAAATAAATCTAATGTATCTTATATGATTTTGTTATATGTATGGGTGTCAATGAATTGTGTTTTGCACGTTTTACATTTCATTGTGTTGTGACGCAAACGTAAATGAAAGAGATTTTTGTTACGTTTGTTAAACGAAACGTAAGGCGCAAATGATTTTGTTACTCGCAGTTAAACACAACGCAAACACAAGTGGTCACTTACGTTATGTTTTAAACGTTTCTTACGTCATGTTTATAAAATCATATATAAAATCATGCTTATATAAGTTATAAAATAATATAAAATCATCACATGTTTGCATTTCTTAGGCGATAAGCGATCTGCAAAGTTATAAAATAACAAGAGATGAGTTTAATCCAACAGTTTCTTGCACATTGTCTTTTTCACATTTATTTCTAAAATTTAGTTATGTGTGCTTGTAACTCGTTTATTATATTTTTCTTTTTCTTTTTCTTTTTCTCATCTCATGTACTCTTTTTTTTTGTTAATAAAAATTATTGTAGGCGAAACTTACTTTTAAAAAGAAATAATAAATAAATACAGAGTCTCCCTTTCATGTACCTATACTGCGCTCAAAACATAAACAATATTAATTAATTGTTTCCTGGTGACGAAGAACAATATTAATTACCTATAACAATAATTAAGAAAAATAATTATTTGAATTTTATACCATAATGATGATTGTCTAGTGTCTTTCATGCTATGTTTCGAGAACTTTTAGTTATAATTTATACAGAAGATAATTTAAATGTCAAACAGAACTAATTATAGAATGATCTAACATTTACCCAAAATGAACTAACCGTGAACTGATCTCACCTAAACAGCCTAAAAAGACAATACACGGTTTATTTGGATTTCATTTTTGATACAACTACAATAAATTTTTCCTTGCTTTAATTATCGCATTTATGATGAAGATCATATGGGTAATCTATAAAATGAAACATGCTAATGATTTTGGATGTCATCCATCATAACTTTTTCCTGTATGTAGTTCTTCAAATCATGCTGAATTTCTGATGAATAACAACACCGAGCTCACAACTATCTATTGAAGGAATCGTATTCTCTACACCGTTTTTTTATCGATGCTCTCTGCACTCATTTGCTCTGGACCGTCTGATTAAATCCGGACGGCTGAACATCAATTATATGATTCAGTGATCTTTTATATTATAAAATCAGATTCGTTCAAATCTAATCCAACGATCCAGATCAAACGAGTGCAGAGAGCACCGATAAAAATGAGTGCAGAGCATATCGTTTGATCTATTAAATATGTGTAGTTTAAACCCCAAATGGAGTCCTATTGTGAGGCGGGCTTTGACTAGGAATTATTTATAATAACAAGGTCATATAGAAGGCCGACGTATGGGCCACAGGGCCTGTCATTGGCCCATTTCTCAACCCCCAGAAAAGAATAATTAAATGCGTAATATTTAGTTATGATTTATGAACCAACGGAAAAATAATAACTAAGAAGCAACGGTTCGGAAACTGAGATTCATGCTTTCCAGAAAACGGGAACCTGAAAGGTCTAATGTATGAGCACATCATGCATGCATTCTAATTTATTTCAACGCCAAAAAAGAAAGGGAAGAAGAACTGCCGTGTGTGTATATATATTTATTTGACTACAGGACCAGTGGAACACTAATCTATTCTTGCAATAAACATGGAGAAAGAGAAGGATTTCAAGGTGGGAGATTTTCTAGCAGAAATAAATAAAAAGGAAGTGACACAAGAAGATGACAAGGAGAGCTGCGACGAAGATGATTGCTATGAGATTGATCCCCTCGACTTCACCGAGAAGTTGTCGCTTGAGGTTTCTGATAGTGAAGAAGGCAATGAGGTGGTGGTTGTTGCTGTTAATGGACCAGTGAGATTTCCTCTACAAGTTAATACTTTTGTTAGATCACAGTTGATCATTTTGTAACTTGTAGTAATTATATAGTACTTGCTTAAATTTTACAAATCACAATTTTCTTGCTATTTTCAGGTGGCATTAAGAGATTTCCCACACCCAAGACATCTCTGTGCAAACCTCCCTTTCAATAGCACTCCTCATGAGAAACATTGCAAACAGGTACATCGAGTTTGTTCGCTGCATTGTATCCAAATAAAGTCTCAAACCACTGTGAAATAGTTAACTATTATTATTATTTCTCTTGGTTTTTTTTACTTGATGTAGTGCTATTGTAAAGTGTGCGAAGTGCCAGCTCCCTGTTTCAAGTGGAACAATGGAATTGGTGAACACTGCCATGCAACACCTGTTAAAGGGAAATGGTGAACCATGAAAGTAAAATCTAGTAATCTAGTGTTATGTATGGTTTGGTTATGTTTCTTTGTTTCTTTAACATATAAGAAATGCAAATTTATTGTACTTCTATCATGCATGTTAAAATACAGAAGTCTCCCGTTTCTGTACCCTCCATCACACTGAAAACATAAAATAGACTAATATTAACAAATAATTACCAGCTGAAGACGAACAACATTTGTGCTTTCTATTTGTTATAACAGCTGAAATGTAGAATTATGGTCGTTATGTTTCTTTAACATATGTTGAATGCAAAATCTATCGTATTTTTTATCTTGCATTTTTATACAGAATAGCTCTTGTAGCCTCTACCACATTGAAAACATAACTAATAAGAGCATGACTAAAATAATATGCATAGTACACCACATAACGTACTATGCATATAGATATAAGTCAATAAATTGAGATTTAAATTACTCAATAAATTCTTAATTTGAAAATATTGTAAGAAAATAAATTTCGTGATTTTTAGAGCTTTCTTGCTATTTTTTTAAATATTTTTTAAAAACAGTTCAGATTTAATACTACAAAAGTGTCATTTTTGGACTGTTTTTAAAAAAATTTAAAAAATAGCAAGAAAGCTCTAAAAATCACGAAATTTTATTTCCTACAAGATTTTGATATGAAGAATTTATTGAGCAACTTAAATCTCAATTTAATGACCAAATTAAATACAAATGACTCTATACTACGTTATGTGGTATATTATGCATATTATTTTAGCCATGCCCAACTAATAATTACCGCTGAACGAACAACATATGAAAGTAGGGAAAGTACCAAAGATAAGTTAGTTTAAATGTTTTTGACAATGATACCATCCCATCATGATAGATAAAATGATAAACTGACGACAGGATACAGTAAATGGGCAGCAAGGAGGGTGTGAATTGAAAATAAATTCCCACACAGACATACCCTCAGATAAGACACTACACAGTTTATTTCCCTTAATTTAAAAATGAATTAAACTTAATCAATGGTTGGGCCTTGTTTTAAAGCCATTAATGATAGGAGCCCCATTAATAGCAGGGGCAGCACCTCTAATTGATTTGACATATGAGGCGTAGTCAGAGTACGGCATGGTGTAGAGGGTGCTCTGATAGCGAGTCACTCTCAGCTTCTTTCTGAGTGATTCAGTAATTACACCATTATAACCAGCCTTCCTCATCAGAGAGTCAATCGTCTCAATCTGAGTCCATCCTTTAAACGAGCAAGTGCAAAATTAGAACATAAAAACAAAAAAGATCATCGATGGTAAAAATATTTTAAAAAATTTACTAATCATGTATAAGATTTTTCTTCCGAACAAAGCAGTCACCTGCCGATTTAATCATGTATAAGAATTAATTGCATAAATAGTCCCAGAAGTATATACTGGGGTCCTTGAAGCATAGAACTTCCCATAGTGGTCCTTAGACATTGTTTTTTTTTATATAACTTTTTCGATGCTACACCTTCTGCCCAAAAAAATGAAGCATAATTCAACTGCAACCCCAGAAATTATATTTAAATCTTTATTCCAATTAGACTAAAAGTGTAAAAATTTCAATATAAAGGACAAATATGAAAAGACCAACCTTTAGGCTGAAAATAAGAAATTGAAGGAACTATTTATGCAATGTACATCACAAAAAAGGAGATTCAGCAATGGTGACGTTTATTATTACCTTCATGGGCAGGCACATCAGGCAAGTAGGTTGCACTACGCCTCATGCTGTAATCAGGGTCAGTGAATTCTATGATCAAGCCATGCTTCCCAACCTTTTCAGGAAAAAGAATACAAACTTGAACAAGCCTATCCAAGAATTATACTTAATATTCAGAGCATGTTCCAGGTCAACAGCCATGGATTAAACAGAAGAACAAGGGCAAAAAAAACAGAGAACATGCATTAAAATTTCATCAATCCATCCATTGAAGTATTAAACTGGAAACCAAGGGGAAGAGAAGCAGAGCAAAAGGGATATATCTAAATTGTACCTAAATTAATATGGGATTTGTTACAAGTCAGTATTGATCAATGGCCGACCTAAGCAGAGTGATATTTGTTGATAAGCATATATATATTTTGATAGCTTTTAGATGAAAAAATAATGAGGGGGAGAGAAAACACCTCCCAATCTAGGTGATTAAGAGCAGCTTCATAGTCGGTTAGTACAGAGACAGTACACTCCAGGTAGGGTATTTCCTTGGCCAGTATTGGTGGAAACCGACGGTCTCTCAATGCACTGTACATTGGAAATTTATTAAATAAGGCTAATGGTAACAACCGCACCCATTGCAGTCATTACCATTATTATCAAGTGTATGCCATAATCTAATTGCTACAAAAATGATAAGTGATAAGTATTGCTTATTTCAAATTGACAAAACTTCCCATCTTTAGGAAATAATCAATTACATGAAAACTTTCTGACTACTGGGAAAGTTAATGACAATAAAATTGGGCCACTGGAACATAATTTTTAAAGACGGTACTCTGTGAGATCAAAACAAGTCATGAAGCACAATAACTTAAATAAATGGATAAGTCTATTTTACATCCAACTATTGCGATACATCTGCTTGAAAAATATTATTCAAACTGAACAAATTAAAATTGTAGATGTGTTTTAAAATTGAACTCAATTTGGAATTTGGAATTATCACAAAGTCATAAAAAATCCACTGCTAAAATTTCTAAATTGTTTGGTGGAAGCATAAACATGTTATAAATTGATCTAAATTTGATGCATGTCATATCATAGTAATCAAGAATATATCTAGAATTTTAGCTTTTTTTATTTGAATAATATTTTTAAGAAATATGTACTATAAGAATTGGATGTACCATAGAAGTTGAGGTATGCTAATAATAAAAAGGTTAGATACAAAATTGTACATAATATAGCTCTTGGTATCAACAACTGAAAGCTGCAAAGTACTGATAAAGTGATAATACATACATGCAAGTAGCATGAGCTACACAGAAGTTAACCCAAGCAAAAAGAAATGTACATACCTAGTTAGAGCATACTCTCTGAAGCCACTGATTATATGGCGCGGTTCTAGAGTACCGATGCATCCCCTTAGACGCGGCTCGGAGCCATTTGACGTTTTCTTCCATGTTACAAATAATGGGCTGTAAATGTTCAAATTCAATCAGCAATTTTGGAGGAAAGAAAGATAAGTGATACTGGTCTTCAAAACAAATTTCAGTTACATTGACCAAGGGATATGATAGCACAGCTAGATGAGCCTAGCTGCGTAGCAGTTAACTAGACATAAGGTAGATGCACAAGCTTACCATGGAATTAAGCACACATACAATAGATTACATTATTTGCTTCCGATCCCCGCATAATTTGGCTGATAGATTCATTTATGTCATTAATAGAACTACTTTAAGTAAATTTGACAAGACTGCATTACAATTATCTTATACCATTAGTACTTGCATGGTCGCATGAGTAAATATGGATGAGATGTCCTACACTAATATCACATGAGATTTGCACAACCTAGTGCAATTTACTGTAATTTAAAGCTTTATATGATTAATTAATAAAACAACCAGACATGAATCCAACGATGTGAACCGGTAATGATAAATACCTGATTATATCATCAGCTAAGCATCACTTCTGACAAGAATTTCAGACACCACAATTGACTTTATAAAATAACAGCCAAACTACTTTAATGGGGAAAAATAATTTGAAGTAGGACTAGCTTGCTTTAATCTTGATTAAAAATAGGTAAAAATTTCTGACAACTGCTAGCCACTAAGAATCCATAAACAATAAAAGGAACTTATTAACCATAATAGTTTCAGTAACACCCTCAATCGGTATCAGAACCTTTATAGAGTGTAGAAAAAGCAAGCTAGCATTGGCCTAAATGTAAGAAATAACGTAAAATCAGGCAAGGATCATCCTTTCCAGCCTAAACCAATTATCTACAACGGACGTAGGAAAAAAAATTCGATCAGAACCCCAATTAAAGCCAGTAAATTGTCAACATCTGCAACTAAAACCCCTCAAATTTACCCCAAAATCGCATCAAATCGAATCAACAGAAGCAAAATTACACAAATAAGGGAAGGTCCTACTGTTGTCCTTCTTCAAAAGCGGGATGCGGTGGTTGCTCCCCGTTGTAGTGTGCCACGAGCGTGTCGAAGCAATAGACGGCCATTTCTCGATTAGCTGACACCATTTTCGCACAGCGGGGAGCTCAATATGGCAATCGGTTTGGAGAATCGGAGAATTTTTCAGGCGATCACCACCGATCGCAGAGAGGGGAAAGAGAGAGGGAGAGAGAAGGGGGGAGGGGAGAGGGAAAGAGTATGGTTTATTATAGCGTATTATAAAGTGACAAAGAAAGCAAGTTTGGAAGGAGAGATAATTTGACGACGACGATAGCTTGTTCTATTTTAGCTATGTTGAATAAGCGCCGTACGATTTAGATCTAACGTAGATGATTTGATATAGATTTAAAAGGCTTTTCATGATTCGTGTGAGATTTTTTATGAACGACTCAGATCGTGTTTTATAGTTGTATAGCAGATGAAAGATGGCAGCGGATGTGATTTTGAAAAGAGATGCTTGTATTATGTATTTTCTTTCCGACACATTATTCTAACAAATACAGAAGCGCTCTTTATATATTTATCATATTTAGGCTATTTAGCGTATAAATAAAATGAATGCTTCTATATTTTCACAATTTTCTAAAAACTGAAATCGACAACCGATGGAATTAATTAAATACAAATATTTCGCTTCTCTAATGTTTCAATTATCTTTGTTGCAGAACTTAGCTCTGTTTTGTTTGATGTTAGTTTAACTGTACGTTTGATGGTTTTGTGGGAATTTAATGTGGGTTTTTGGGCAATTATGAAGTATAGAGTTGCAGGGATTATTTTCTTTATGTTTACAATTTGAATGTCCATTTTATATGTTTTCGAGAAGTAATGAAAAAAGCGATTTTCCGTTTTGTTCGAAAAAATATTAAAAAAATATTCACACTAGATTTTATATTCACACTAGACATCACGAAGACACACAAAAGTTTTTGTGAAAGCATTATATCATTTATTTTAAAAGTTCAAAACACTATGTTCAGCAAATGATCCAGTAACTTAGGTGATAAAAAACTAGAATGAGTCCCAACTCTCTAGAGATCGTGAATTCAAACTCTCGTGAGCACAAATAAAGATTATAGCACTTTAAAGAATGAATTTCTTTGGTGCTAAACTTTGCATATCTCGTTAAGACACATTTGAAAGTAATAAATGTTAGTGGATTGAGAAACCCTATTTTTTTATAAAAAAAATAAGTTACAAGTTTCATAAATTAAAAAGTATTTACAACACAAGTAACAAATGTTGAGCCATCACAAGTTTTTATATATAAAAAAAAAGAACTAATTTTGTTATGGATCAAAGTCAACTTGATTGTACTATTACTGATGACAACTAATTATTATAATTAATTCTAATGATAATTAAAAAGTATTTACAACACAAGTAACAAATGTTGAGCCATCACAAGTTTTTATATATATAAAAAAGAACTAATTTTGTTATGGATCAATGTCAACTTGGTTGTACTATTACTGATGACAACTAATTATTATAATTAATTCTAATGATAATTTTATTGAACACTTTTTGTCCATTGAAGAACTGCTCAAATTATCAATTACAAAAAAAAAAACTCTATGAAGTTTGAGAAAAAAAAAATCTAATTATCAATTTTGAGCCCAATAATCACCTTCTTATCTTTGCTTTGTGGCATCAACAAAAAAATTATTATGAGAAGATAAATTATTAAGGAGTTGAGATATTCCAATACCTGACTTTAGTTCCTCATATGTATTTTTTTTATAATGATTTTGATTATCTTAAAATTTCATTTAGTATAAGTTAGGGACAATTTACATCTTAAAATAATAACAAATATACGTCGACTTGAAAAAAACGACGGAGTATGTCTTTTTTCTGAACGCACGTACAAAAATATTATCTAAACGCATGCTTCAATTCATCAAATTCTTACATAATAAAAGTTTATAATAGAGGTTCTCAACTAAAAAATTCCTAAGTTAAAACTGCAAATGCAGAATCTGAACGCAAAATTTAAACACTTCAGATAACAACTATTAAACGCAGAGCTCAAGCATAGAATCTGAAGGCAAAATATAAACGCAGTGTTCACAAATACTTAAATTTTTTCTTATTTCGTCTGAATTTTTTAATACATGCGTTTAAAAAATACTTCCGAATAACGCGTTTAGAAAATATGCATAATGTTGTTAACTTGTTATTTTTTTTTAAGGATATGCAAAAAAAATTCCAAACGATTCAACCGTAGTAGGTGAATCGATCACACAACAACTACATAAGCGTTGTTCGGTGAAAATGCAACAAGGAATCAGCTGCCTTCCTCTGGTTTTTAGCTAGTTGCTTTGAAACTTGAAATGGAATCTAACGAATTGAAAAATCGAGATGCTACACAGCTACAGGCTTACGCTACGATTTCTAATCCTAAAATATTAGGAATGCAAACGAGCCGAGTTTGAACGAACTGGTTCGAATTCAAACTCGGCTCGTTTATTAACAAGCTGGCTCGACTCGTTACTACAAGTGATCACGAGCTGAAACTCTCAATTCGAGCTCGCTCGAGTTGACTCGTTTGTAGCTTGTTTGCAAGAAAAATGTCAAAACAGTTAAAAAAACACAATAAAATAATAAAATCATGAAAATTCTTTGCGGTAAAGATCTATTTAGAAATAGTGACTATTTAGAGATAGTGATAATCATTTTGACGGTCTAAATTAACTCGTTAAGGTATCGATACTTACACGAGTCAAGCTTGTCATAGTTCGAGATCGGCTCGACTCGTTAACAACTCGAGCTGTTAACAAACGAGTCGAACACGAGCGAATCACGAATATTTTGTGCACCCCTAATCCTAATCTTTGGGAAAGAGCGGTAGTTCGTTGACTTTGATATTGTACAATTTTAGAATAAAATTTTCTTAATAGCCAACGCAGATTAGAGAATGGAGATTAAATTTTTTAAATCGTGCTAGTGAAGTCACGTTTGATAGTGAAATTTAAGAGATGAGGTGCACAAAAATTTAAAAATTAGAATTATAGAAATTTAAGAGATTAGAGAATGGAGATCTTCATTTTGTTTTCTTTACAGTATTTTATTTTATATGTTATGGAGTGGTTTCAGTAATTGAGAGACAGTATAATGTTTAGTAGAGAGATTTTTTTTTTGTACATTCTTCTAATTATTTTTTAAAATGTGTAGTTTTCTTCTCTAAAAATCATAATATTATATTTATTTTCAAAATTAGAAACACTAATATTTGTTCAATTTATATCTATTCCTTCAAAAGCAGCTCAATTTTACACCATTTGCATATCCAATTTGCCTTCATAATTTTCAATACATATGTGCATTTTAATTTAAAAAAAGGAAAATATACATGTCAGCATCTTCAATTAAAAAGATAGCCACAACATCCCATTTTGTTTATACATATCCCACGTGCTAGCTTTCTAATTATAGTAATTATTGCTTACATGAATATAAATCAAATAGTTTTCAACACTTCTTATACCGGAAGGGAACAAGCAAGCAAATTTAATTGTAACTGATTAATACTAATAAACAATCAACATTTATATGATGATAAATTATTATAATAATATATATTCAGTTAGTTACTTGTGTTGACGGAACATAGGAGTGCACAAAATATTCGTGACTCGTGACTCGCTCGTGTTCGAATCGTTAACAACTCGAGTGTTAACGAGCCGATCTCGAACTGTGACAAGCTCGGCTCGTGTAAGTATCGAGACCTTAACGAGTTAATTTGGACCGTCGAATTGTTTACCACAATCTCTAAATAGATTTTTACCATAGAAAATTTTCACAATTTTATAATTTTATTATGTTATTTTAAACTATTTTGTCATTTTTTTTGCAAACAAGTTACAAACGAGCCAAACGAGCGAGCTCGAGTTCGCCCCAGCTCGCTCGAGCTCGTCGTTTGCACCCCTAGGAACAAGTATATTTGTGACGGTTCATAATTTGTTATTTAATATTGTGACTTTGAAATGTTTAAAGTTCAATCAAGTGTATTTTTAGATATATTTGACAACTCTTGAAATTACATAGGATTAATTTGAGAAAACTTAATTTTCTATTTTGAAAGGTAAATATGATTTATTCTTTTAAAAAGGAAAATGCATAATGTAGAATCTTTAAAGAGTACGATAATTTAAAATATGATTAATATGACTTTAATTATTTGAGGCGATAGGTGGAAGAATATTTGGAAAAAAAGAGGCTACGAAAAATATTCCGAAGTTGCAATGTCACGCTAATCATGATAGGATTTCCTTCTTTTAGAACAAGAAAAAAAAATAAGGATAATGTTTCGTAGATATCATATTTGATATCAATTATTTATACCGATTTTATTATGCACATTTAGTTAAGTTATCGTTCATATTATTTAAATTATTATGTATGTTATATCATAATTATTTCAGTACAAAAATAACATGTATAACTATTTCATTACAAAAAATAACATGCATAATAATTCAAATAATGTGCACGATGACTCAACTAAATATGCATAATAAAATTGATATAATCGATATTAAATATGATACGTACGTATCAGTTCTCAAAAATAAAGAATAGAAAAGAAATTAATTACAGAAAAGAATCTTTCTAGGCACACGGTTAGGTTGTACTTTTCTACTAGTGCTGGTTCTTAGTCTTCTTCTTCTTTTCTTTTTTCTTTTTTCTTTTTTTTTTTTGGATCTTTTTACAAAAGAAAAAAATGATTGGTGTTGAGTCTTCATCGACGATGCCATCATTCGCTCCAGAAATATATGAACACATTAGGTATGTATGGTAGATCCATTGTTTTGTTTTTTATGCGTTTGGATTTTCTCTACTTTGCATGAAGAAAAGGCAGATTGTGGTATCAAATCTGGACCCTTTCTTCTAGATAAGTGATCTAAAGCAATGGTCTGGATAGTTTAGGAATCTGAAACTGTTTTCCCACAGTTGGAGGGGATCAGTTTCAGGATTTAGCAACTACTAATTACTAATTAGTGACTGAAAGCAACCGCTGAAGAAAAGTGCACGCTTCTTTCTCCTATCAACCAATTATCAGAAGTCTACATGATTCGGGAATGAGATCTTTTAACGCACAACAAAAATATTGTGCGTGTTGCGTAACAAATCTCAATTTTTGATTTGCATCGAGATTCGTGCAAGTTATATTTTATAATATCAGACTCTTTCGAATCAAATCTGAATCGTCCGTAGCCTACAGCGCAAAAAATATAAACTCTCCGTACCTGCTGCGCGGCAGAAGATCAGTGCCCCATGATTCCAAGGTATTTATAAAAATGATCAGAAGAAAGAAGTAGAAAATTCAAGGCTTTGATTTATGATTTTTTTTATTTTAAGAAAAAAAGGATTAGAAAGAAATGGTGGAGCTATTATAGGCAATAATTATACCAACCTTCAGAAGAGCAACTAAATAATGATTCCTCTGAGGCACCAAAAATAAGGTTTTGACAATAAAGTAAAAATGATTTCTCTGGCTCTACGAAGCAATGTAATGATGTTAATAAAGTTTCTTAGAAACTTTATATATAATAGCTTCATTTCCTCACTTCTTTTTTATAACAAAAAAGAAGCAATTGTTTACAAAACTGGAACCGACCCTCAGGAAGCTTCAATCTCTTCCCCTGCACACGTCCTATTATGGTACCGGTACCTTCCATTTATGGTACCAGTATCCTATTTATTATCTAAAATCTTGATGCCAGGCATTCCAAAACTGCCATTGCCATCCTTTTATTGTTCTCCTATCAAAATGAAAATACAAAACCCAATATCTAAACATATGATTTGTCCAATATAGTGCCCACGAGTGACGAGTTTGTACTAGAAAGAATAATTTAATTTAATATATAATTACAACTGAGATGCCTTAACATTTCTCAAAAGGTCTAAGTGTCTAGCATAATTCCTTCATATCTAAAACTGAACTCTTTCGAGGATCCTTTATGGTGATGATATTGATGATCTAAATAACCATTAACACACTGCGCTGAAGGGCCTAGACAAGAACCGAAATTGAACACATATTTAAATAATCATTACTTTGAAGCATATTACATATCTTATAAATAACTGTTTTCATTTACAAGAAACAGCTATGGAATATGAGTACCTACAAATTCAAAACTAATTCCCTGACAAATACTAAAGAGTCTGACATGATTTGAGAAGGAAAAGAAGTTAACCCTCCAAATTGGGAGGAAACGTATCTTGAAGAAATGAATATAAGAATTTTCCCCATTGTTATTCGTCACCTCCCTTTACCATTTCAAAATAGAATTCCGAATTGAGGAGAATGCACTCCTTTCTTTCCCTTCCCTCTCCGTTCACCTCTTTTGCCGAACAACGGAGCGCGCCTTAAAAGAATTCAACACAATCACAAGCTAGACAAGTCTCGACTTCTCCAATTGCCACTCAAAGGACTCGGCCAATCTCTCTGCATCATGGACTCGCAAGCGAGTTCCCTGCTGACCGACCACAACAGACGCTACACGAGATGCCAGAGTACCCATGCTTTTCAGATCTGATGCGCCTCTCAAAACCCCATACAAAATACCTATCAAACATACAAGGTTAAGGGAGAATATGAAACTATCATTCTAAGGGATAAAAGTGTGAATTTTGCCAAGACAGATGGTCGAAGACAATACTTCCCCAAGTCTGTTTGATCTTTGCACTGACCCTCTATACCAGTGCACAATGCTTTGGCTGAGAATGGCAATAAAATACAATTTTAAGCCACCTAACCAGTATATCACTAATGTTATAAAATCAAATTGCAACAAACAATTAGGTCCCAACCTACCTCCTCGGAACATGATAGTATCATCAAATGGAGGTCGGATAATGGAAGTAAACTTTCAACTCAATCCTAGCATACCTAAATAGATTTTAGCCGCATCTGGATATATTTCAGGATCATTGTCTGTGTTGGATATTAAGGTGGCACAGCAATTTAAAGCCTTTAGGATGCCTTTACATGGAGAAGGTATTGACTAAAGATGTTTAACAGAAAGGTTGGGTTGGGAATGATAATTTCCAATTTAAAGAACATGGATGAGAACACCGACTGTCACTTTGTTAATTGTAAACATGTGGATGCCTCAAAATTTGAATTTGAGTTGAAAATTTGGTTACAAGTACCTGACGCGTAGGCATCACCAGCCCCACATGTATCCACTGGCATACAAGGTGAAGGAGGGATATAAATTACTTCCCCTTTTATGCTGAGGTAAGAGCCTTGTGCACCATCAGTGACAGAGACTAGAGGAACTGTGTGGCTGAGTTGTTGTGCAACTGATCCTGGCGCTTCATCTGGGGCTAGATTACAAAAAGAATGAGCCTCATTGCTGTTTGCAAAGAGGATGTCTGTGTAGTTTCTGATTATATCCCTGTAGAAGAATAAATTTCTTTCAACCAAGTGTCCTTTCAAGGCTTTACTGCAACAGCAATTTGTAATATAACAAATATATGTGTTTAAATTTTGTCATAGTAATTGGCAGTATGGTAACCAAACATATGAGACAACAATGAATGATATCAGGGCACATCATATGCCAACAAAGACATCATTGATGCTGGTAAGAGTTCCTGGGCGGAAGTATACAGTCATTATGAGCTGTTAAAAGAAGGCGGAATTTCATGTATACCCTTCAAAAACTTGAAAATTACATATTTCCCCTTCAAACGTTGAATATTACGTATTTTCCCTTCGAAAATAAAAAAACTCACAAATTTACCCATTTTATTGTTTTTATATTAAAACTCATTTTAAATGTGTAAAATACCCATTTTACCCTTCATTAAAAGCATTAAAAAATGTAGCTTGTTTAATGAAAAATATCATCTTATATTTCATCAGTTTTTTAATTAGTCACTTTGTACTCATGATGTATATCCGATGACATTAAAATATACATCTTTTACCCTTAATTAGAAGTGTTAATAAACGTTGATTGTTTAATATAAATATCGGTATGATATTTGATTGATTTTCGAAAGCAAACTGTTAATTTATCTACTTTTAATGCATACACTACAATATACCTACATGTCAACAGATATATGTCAGGAGTACAAAATGACTAATTTGTCCTAAAAAATCGATCAAACATACGACCGACATTTTTCATTAAACAAACTACATTTGTTAATGCTTTTAATGAAGGGTAAAATGGGTATTTTACACATTTAAATGACTTTAATATAAAAAACAATAAAGCAGGTAAATTTATGCGTTTTTTAAATTTCGAAGGGGAAATACGTAATTTTGAAGCTTTTGATGGATATACGTGAAATTCTGCCTTAAAAGAATGGCAATATTACATTACATCCCAGATGGCCCAGTACCATAATTAGAAATTATATCAGTGTGTTGTGCTCATGACTTACCAAAAGTCATCATAGCATCTCTTGATGCATGACACATCCGATGCTGTGACCGCAACAAGAGCGCCACTTGCACGTGCATCTTGACATGCTCTCTTAATGGTTTCAATTGTATCAGGGAGCTCAAAAAGGTAACCCTCTACAACTAGGATGTTTGTTTTTGACACTAGACTTGCCAAATATGGATCGTAACTGACTGTAGATGATGTACCCTGTATAAGTCAACCAAGAATAAGAATCCCTTATAACATGTACAGAGATATGTCTAATATCTGGTCCTGAATATGACTGGACCTGTTCTTAAACCTTAACCCTAGTAGACTGTATATATCAAAAATAAAATTCAAGTAAGAAGGGAACAGAATCAGGCACCAGATAGGTATAATTGATAATGAATTGACCAAAACAGCAGGGACCAACCTTTTTGTCAAAATGTAAAAGCACGAAATTTCTTCCTAAAAGATAAAACAAACATTTAAATTACCTGATATGCAAGCATAGTCCGTTGAGCATCAGGAGTGGTGAGAACAATGACTGTACCAGTTGTCCCGTCTTTCACCGGATTTGAAAGGAAATGCACATTAGCCCGGCGTAGCTTAGCTCTGGGCAAATAAGTCAAAAGCTTTGAATATTTTCAACATGGAATACTAGAGTGATAAATACCCAGGAATATTAGAGTGAGATTTTGTTTTGGCTTGATCATCAAGATACCAAGAGGGAACTTTACTAGCCAAAAATTCAATCCAGTTTGCACAAGAAAAAAAAGATCAATATTTCAGCTGTAGGTGCCCTTTCATCAGGTCCAGTATCAATTTATCCATTTAAAGCCGCTTTATTGTTTAAGTTTGCTTCCATTGTAATCTTTTAGTGAACTAAGTAAATGATTCAGTTGAAGCATAAATATGGGTTCCCATCAGACAAAATTTAGGTCAGTTAGCACAATTAAAGTCACTGAGCACAATTAATGGTAGTTGAGTCTAAATTGATGGATAATTGCATAGGCATGGTAGTTAAAAGCTTAAAGCCCAATGGCACCTATCTTGGACATAAATTTGTGTGCCCCTGATAGCACGGATACCTTAAAATTAATTTGGTACCAGAAAGTATAAAACTATTTAAATCTCTACCTATAGAAACTTCCCAGGGGATCACTACCAACACTGCCAGTCATGGCAATGTTCAACTGAGGCGCACCTACAGAACGACTCCCAAGGCGGGCCAATGCAACCAGTGTATTCGAAAGAGAGCCCCCTGCTGCGGCTTTGTAAGTACAACCATCCATGGCACGGAGCACCCGCCCCCTCTCTTCATGATACACCACTTTTCTGGTGCCTTTCTCTAATCCCAATTTTTCCAAGAAATCATCCTCTACCACCCCTGAGAAATCCACCTATAGTACACGTCTACCATTAGAAAAGAGAGATTTCTCATGCAATAAAATGATACAGGAGAAAGCTCAGAAACTCAACCATGTACTTTCTTTTGCTAAAACTGAAATTTCTGGAGTGTCTGACAGTTTCAAAACCCCATATATTAAATTTCTCAGCTGAATTCTTGTGTGCAATCAACGGAGTTAAACATTAGTACCTTTCCCATGATAGTACAAAACCCTCCCCTTTTTTTTCTCAAACCAAAGAACAGGAAGTCAGGAATGGATAAGGCAAATTCAATCAAATTCCAATTAAAGAATGAGTTATACCATGGCTTGACCGAGGCCTAGTACATCCCATCTCTCAGGCGAAACAGAAGGCACCACCTCTTCATCCCCTTCATCCCCTTCATAGTTTCTAATCCCGCCTACGTCTTCGTCGCCTTCTCTCTCATCGTCACCCTGCACTGTAGCAAACACCTTAACACTACTCCTATTCGAACCCGCTAATCTAACGGAGCTTGACCCGGTCCCTGGACGTGACGCGAAGGTACCAATTTGGAAAGGGAGAGGAGAGAGATGCTTGGGAAAGAGGGAAGGAAGACGATAAGAATAAGAAAGACACGCCATTGAAAGACACTTCATGATGTTTCGTTTGAGCCTTCTGTTTTGGAAACTAAACAGAAGCTTTCTAGCACTACTCAGAGAATTGGAATACCATTGGAGAAGAAAAGAGAAAGAAGGAGAGTGCTTCGTGGAGAAGATGTGACCTATCAAGTGCTTTGTGGAACGATAACGCAAATGCTTACCCGCTATCTCCTCCATTTGTCGATCTACCCTCGGAAAATACTAATTCACTATTTCGCTAATCCTTTGTTACTGTTATATACAAGTTTCATCAGATCTGACTTTTTCTGTTAATGAGAAAAAAATAATCAATTTAGGCAAATATGTAATAGGCTAATTCAATATTTACTAAAAAATTCAAATTTCCATTTCATAGAAATTTCATTTTTTCTAAGACAAAAATTTAGATACTCCAAAATATAGATACACTGAGTACTTCGTTCCATCTGGATCGTATTCATCGAGACTGGTAAAAACTGACTGTTTGGATAATTCAACAAAAGTTAAAATAAATCACTTTTTATCAATCTCGATGAATTGAACAATACAAATTGGCCGGACTATCCAATGTACTCAAATTTTTGTCTTTTTCTAAATAGCTAATTGCTCTTGCCAATTATCATGGATTTTTTAGAAAAGATTAAGTGCTTATTTGGTGTTATATTAATGTTCATAAACTAAATTTTAATTAAATATTATTTAAATTTTGAGAATATCTTTGATCCTCAGTGCTATCATTTCTCACTTTTGCCCCATCATCTTTCTCGCTTTCATCTTTTGTCTTATTACTTTTTTGAATGCTTCTTCATTTCTTCTCTAACTCCATCTTTTCTTCATTCATTTCTTTCTTTTTTCTATCTTCTCTCCGACGAGAGATTTGTCGAAAATGACAATATATCTATCGAAAATGACGAGAGGTCTGTCAGAACTGACGATAGATCTAAACACATGACATATTTGAGAACAATGATGAAAGATGACCAGCGATGGGTGTGAGAGCAATGCGATTTGTGCTTACTTCATTAGACCATGAGACCTCCATGATAGTACCCGTTGCTAAAAACGTGAAAAAACATATAAAACGCTTGAAATTGCTAATATGAACACCTTAAATAGCTAATAGAAATACTTAAATTACTAGCATAAACATCTAAGAAGGTAATATGAGCACTTGAAAATATAATATTATTAACAGAAATATTGGTACAAACAACTTAAATAGATGATAAAACACTTAAATTTGCTAGTATATACACTTGAAATGATATTATAAATATATGAGAAGGCAATATGAGCACCTGAAAATTTAATATATAACGAATTATATAAATATACAAGATATATTTTGTAAAATAAATTTCTGAAAAACAGTTGGCTTCCTGACTCTTACCAGCTTTGTCCCTACATGAAGGATATTTTGTGAGAATTTGATGTGAATTTATTAGTTTTAAACCTACTGCAGCCAATTATCATTTAAAAACATCTCTCCACATTTCATTCACTACATACTTACAGGATTCGTATCTGCTGCTCTTTTTTATAAAAGTAGGATTTTGCTTTTTTCAATCTTGATCGTTTAATTTGGATCGAATTATTCACAGATAACATTCAAGAGACTGTATATTTTATAAGTTTTAAATCTGAAATTTTAACGGTCCAGATCAAAAGAGCAAGATCCTGCTCT